>JAHDVF020000311.1:0-600000 GCA_022606425.2 Lepidostoma basale | reverse complement strand
AACAGTATATCGTGACCTTAATAGGCAGCGAATAACTGCTTTACCGGCATTGAAACACAAGTAAACAATAGCACATCTATCCACAATGAATGGGTATTTACGACATTGTTTTTTGAAGTAATGACCATAGAAAAAAAACTGTTCAAGTGAGAATTAAAGTGAATACATTAAAAACAATACAACAAGACTTGGTCAATGTTAATAGGTTGTGATTGTGACCTTACCTTCATGTAACCTAGTGTGAAGTGAAGTGAGGATTGTCCGATATAGTGCAGTGATGGGACATTGTTTAACAGGCTTCGGAGTTGACGTAATAATCGTGAAATGGTGAAGTCAGTGCGGGCACTTGACAAGGTCTAGCAGTGCAAAAGTTACAAAACACAATGGATTAACCCAATTGGATGACCTGTATACCGGATAACAATTAATTGCGGTATCTGGTTTAGGAAATAATGTTTTATTTTTTGATGTATGAAACATTTCTATTCAGATTCTATATAAGAACGCGAGTATACTTTAACTTTTCAAGGCAGTTAAAAAATTGTATTAGCTCTAAGTATTAAAATTATTAAAATGAGTGAAATAAATAGTTGAATTTAGTTAATATACAACAGTAAAACTATATTATAGGTAGGTGTTATTAAAACTCATGGCTATGTGTTTTTAATATTAGAATTTTATAATTTTTATTAACTGAACAACTCTTATGAAAAACCCTGTTCGCAATTTTCAATAGTACCTAAATGATTTGTCTTTTAAAAAATGTTAGAATAAATATAATTATATGATACTTTAAAAAATAGTTGTTTTAATGTTACTCGTATAACCACAATGAATTAAATATTAACAATACAGTATTTTTTCGGATTAACTGTTTTATTTGAAACTGCAATATAAAAAATATATAAAAAAAAACTAGGATAAATATTAAACCAAATTCTACAATTAGTTTCTTGGTTTGTTTGTTTAATGTCATACAAGAATAATCAGAAAAATTTCAAAATAATCCAGAAACGTTCTCTGGCATGCGTATTGTGTGCATTTCGAATTTTTTCCCTCTCGCTCTCTCGTATTCAAAATATTATCGTACTCTTTCTTTGATTTTACATCAGGGATTTTACCTATTTATATTATGAATCAAAATATTTGTTAATTTAAAAGAGATTTATCTCGAAAGATAATTCTTGTAACAAACATTGTAATGATACCTTCATTTAAAGAGGTTTTTCTCAGGATAATTCCGTTTTATTTTTGACTTCGTTTCCAGATAATTTCCATAGAAAAAATGTGACGTTGAAAAAGTAATAAAAACAAGAGTATTTTTTTAATTGAACTTGGTAAATTAATGTTAATTTTTTTTGTATAAATTAATAAAATTTACAATCTACTTTGGGAATTATACAACATTTTTTAGACCACTTTTTTAATAAAAAAAATATTAAAATACACGACATGTCTCAGAGGATACCTACATCTTCAGGTGTAAAAAATATAACAAAAACAAAACAAAGAAAGACTAATAAAAAACGCATTTAAAATTCGAAACCAAAATTAAAAATTTAAAATTAATTTTTAATTTAATGTTTTTGATATATTTTTTACACCTGAAGATGGAGGTATCCTCTGAAACATGTCGTGTATTTTAATATTTTATAATTAAAAAAGTGGTCTAAACAATGTTTAATTAATTCCCAAAGTAGATTACTATGGAATTCCACAGTGTTAATGCCTTGAATTTCAATAAAATTTAGAATGTTTTGATTTAAGTAGAAATTGTTTCATAGCATAATAGAGTTTGTCCGAATGTCTGGACTTCTCAATAATTGAGTGTCATGTTATCCCAGTTCATAGGGGATAATATAAAGGAGACGGAGACTCCCCGTGAGAGGTAGACACATACAAGAAATGTATAAAACTGCCTTTTGTTATTATAAATATTTTAATAAATAATGCAACACAAAGGGTCTACCCTTCAAAAACATTTGTAGATCTTTGCATCAATGCAGTTTACACGTACCTACGTTACCTTGTATTAAAATTATGTCGACCCTTTACAATACACACTACATTATATTTATACAATGGTGTTCTTCTACCGACCCTTATGTATGGAAGCGAAGCATGGAACTGGCAAAAGAAGGATGAAATTAGAATAAATGCAGTAGAAATAAGATCTCTTAGACGAATGTGTGGATACTCTGTGTATGATAAAGTGTCGAAAGAAAATATATGGTGTCATGAACAAAATAATGAAAGGATCATTAAGATGGTTTGGACACATGGAAAGAATGAATGAAGAAAGAATGGTAAAAAAATTATATGTTATTGATGTAATTGGAACCAGAAATAGAGGAAGACCGAGGAAAACGTGGCACGATCAAATAAATCAAATATTGAATGTCGGCCATGTGAGGAGTCAGAGAAATCGACGCGCGTGCATGACACGATGTATGAACGTTGAGGAAGCGAGAGAAATATGTCAGGAAAGAAAAGTGTGGCAGTCCATTCTTTCTGCCTACCCCTTCGGGGAGACGGCGTGATGGTTAGTTAGTTAGTTAGTTAGTTATATTTATATATATCACATAGTACATAATATTTTAATATTTTTTATATCACTCTTTACATCATTACAGCGCGGGCCAAATCGATGTAAAGGGAATAGCTATCATATTGATTCTCGTGACATGTGATAGGTAGCTAATCTATCACCATTTAATTGTCACGTGAATTCTGCACCAGACCAAAGACAGTGTGAGAATCACACTGCCATTGCCAGGAATCGAACGCGAGACTCGGCCACGAAGGTCGTCGATTTTGGTACTAACTATTCAGGAAAATTATATAGAAACTTGATTTAAATATAAATAAATTAAATATACATAATAATTGCGGGTTTTTGAGATCCTCGCATATGTTTATAGTTAATAATTATGTTTGCTATAGAAACCGGTGGATAAAAAATCACTTTTATTTTACAAAAACAGAATTTTTAATTAGATATCTAAGGCTATATGAGTATTTACCGTCAACCTTCCTGGCAGAGTGGTAAGAGGTCTGACTTCCATACTGAAGGTCCCGGGTTCGATTCCCGGCAATGGAAGTGTGATTGTCACTGTCATTGGTCTGGTGTAGAATTTACGTGACAATAAAATGGCCATAGATGCTACCTATCACATGTCAAGAGAATCAATATAATAGCTAAAATAAATTGATAACAGTAATTAGGTTCAAACGACCTGTTGTATTTAAGAAAAAAATATAGAATCTATGGATTAAAATTTAGATAATTTTCTTCGGATCAAGAGACGTAGAGATAAAACTACTAAGACGAGGTATATTTGAATATTTAAAAAAAAAATCTATGAATTGTGCTTCGATTGATGGTTTATTCATTAAAATCAACTATCAATTAAACGAAAATAGCAATTAAGCAAAAAAATTTCATAATATTATAAGCTGTTAACATATTACGTACTGACTAACTAACTAACCATCACGCCGTCTCTCCAAAGGGGTAGGCAGAAGGAATAATCCGCCACACTGTTCCTTCTTGTCATGCTTATCTCGATTCCTCAACTTTCATGCACCGTGTCATGCACGCCGTCGATTATTCCGACCCCTCACGTTTATATAGTTAACATATACTTTTTTACGATTCATTCTTCATTCAATCTCTCCATGTGTCCAAACCGTCTTAATCTTTCATTCGCACTTCATTAGCTTCCTATATTTTCATTCGACACTCTTATGATTTACAAGTTATCACATATTCGTCTAAGAGATCTCATTTCTACCGCATTTATTCTACTATCACAATTCTTTTGCCAGTTCCATACGTAAGGGTCGATACAAGAACCGCAATCTGTTCCTACTTTAAGTTTAGATTTTTGGAGAGGCTTTGTTTGCGATGTAAATTATTTTAATATATAGAGTGTTATAATATGATAATATAATAATAATAATGACGACCTTCGTGGCAGAGTGGCAAGAGCTATGACTGAAGGCCCCTGTCTCATTCCCTGTGATGGCAGTGTGATTGTCTTTGGTTTGGTGTAGAATTCATTTGATAATAAAATGGCGATAGACTATCATTAGTCATGAGAATCAATAGCTACTCGTATAAAGGTGTATACAGTAATTTGGTTGTCCTTCTTCCTACCCTTTCTGGGAGACAGCGTGATGTTTAGTAAGTTAGTTTATATTGTACAATAAATAAATAGGAAAAGAAAAAACATCGGTAATTAAAAGATTTACATCAATAAAAAAATATTTTAAAAGAAAACATGATTATTTCAATTATTTAGCTTGGTCAGGAGCGAAATCGGTAGGTACATTATCAAATATGTAAAACAAAGTCGTGTTAGTCACACCATTTATAACTCAAGAACGGCTTTTACCGATTTTTATGATCTTTGATTCGTTGGATTTGTCTCCAGCTTGAATAGCAGAATAACTATAAAAACATCGGAAAAATCGACTCGAGTGCATCCCATCCAGCAAATATAATAGTTTAATAGAAAGTAGTGCAACAATGCTACGCGAATCATTTCAATTCGCTTCAATAAAGCTAATACCTTGCTTCTAATAGCTAATATTTTGATTTTTGCACATTTATTTAACTTAATTCATTTTAACTTAATAAATAACTGAATTTAATTCAGCTAATAAGTTAACACAACATTTATTAATTCTGAGGCGGTGCGAAGTTCGCCGGGTCAGCTAGTTATGAAATAATTTTGGATTTTATATTAAACAAATTTTGTTGGATTCAGTTGAATTTTAAGCATACAAAAATGCATTTATATTATGTCAACACGATCAAGTAATACACGCACAATAAAGAATATTTCATTTACGAGTATATTATCTGTTTTTATAATATTAATATAACACTTAAATAAACACTTTTTATACTTGGTATACAACCACCTTTATTTTGGAGGATGAGGGCCTACCGGTTTCGCTCTATGCGAGCTTATTCAAGGCTTTACCCATACTCAGAATGTGTAAAGCCCTGAAGAAGCTCGCATAGAGCGAAATCCTCACAAATAAAGTGGTTGTATACAAAGTACAAAAAGAATTCAATCAAGTGTTAAATATGTCCAACCACCAAGTAATGCTTCTTATCAAAGTGTAATATTAATATTTTTACCTCGTAAATCCTATTCGTACTGATAAAAATAGCTGTTCTTTGTTATTTAACGCTCAGAAAGTTGGCTGCTCGTGTGTATATAATAAACATAATAATTATTCTAAAAACGTGAAGGTGGCTACAATATTTATCACAATATTTATTTACAAGGTTTATTCGAAAGCCACAATAAAATACGATCGAAAATATGATAAAAGAAATTGATTCAACGAATCGGCATTCAAGAACATTTCCAAATATGTCACAATTCTTATTTATTCTTATAAATATACCCACAACTGGGTAGACGTATTTCTAAGAAGGGTAAATTCTCAGATAATTTAATATTTCGGATCTTTTAATGGTGCCACAAACGCGCGACAATTAATTAAAACATGAAACAATAAAATATTTATTCAATAGTCCATTGTTTTGGCCGAAACATTATGACACTTTAACATTAAAAAGTGTTAAATTAAAAAAAATTGTTTTATGTATTACAATTGTCTTTTTATTTTACACGACAGCTTTATGTGTATTTGTTCCTATGTCAATTTGAATATTTTCTTCGATATAATTTTGAAATTTTTTGCTGGAATTGAGTTAGGTACAAGTACCTTATTATTTTAATTAAATTAAACTTTTATTTACTATTTATAGGAGAAAATATTAAAGGGGGAAAATATAATTATAAAAAAATAATAATTATCATAATAATAATAAAAACAGTAAATAGAAGGAACAGTTTCACATAATATAGGCTCAAAAACGATGAAACATAATAAATTAAAGACGATAAACAATAAAAGGAAGTAGATTACAATAATAAGAAAGAAAGGTGCCAAAATTTGAAGGTAGTATAATTATTTATTTGCTAGATTGTATAGACGAAAAGTTTTTAATGTACTATATACTAAAGGGAAATAAGCTGAAATTTGGGTATATATATAAATTCCATTCAAATTTCTTTGCCTTTAAAATTTCAAAATTTTCTAATATCTCTAATTTTTGGGAATTATTTGCTATATGCAAAAAAAATGTGTTTTTGGTTTCGACATGATGGTTCACTATATGATGAATATAATGATTCGCCATTTCCGAAAAGATGTTACTGTTTTCAGTATGAAATTTTGTGTACATATAACCTCTTCAAAAAACCTCTACAAAATTATATCAAAGAAATTATTCAAATTGACATGGGAACAAATACACATTAAGGTTCGAAAAATCACGAAAATTTGACTATTGATATATTATTGTAACACCTGATGATGCCAACATTGGTTGACGAAACAGCTGTCGCGTAAAATAAAAATACATTTGTGATACATAAAACAAAGTTTTTTAAAATAACAGTTTATTATTTATTCAATAAAATTACAATTTATATTTATAAAATGAAAATATCAAAACTCAAAATGTATTTTTTTTTTCACAAAAGCGCAAATTTTAAATCGGAATAATTAAAAATAATAGATAAACGTACTAAATTATTTCCATATTCTTAATATATCACAAATATAAATAATCTGTATCATGAGTTTCATGAATCATTAAAAAAACACGAAAGGTTATATCCGAAAATTTGAAGCTGAATAAACTAACTAACTGAACAACTAACCATCACGCCGTCTCCCCGGAGGGGTAGACAAAAATAATGGACCAACACATTGTTCTTTCCTGACATACTTCTCTCGCTTTTTCTACATTCATACGTCTTGTCTGCACGGACGTATATATTATATGAATAAAGAAACAAAATGCGTGTAATAATTTGAAGCCGAATAAAGAACAAATATTTATTATACGTACTAAGAGTACATAATGTATTAATCTGTAATAAATGAAATAATAACAACTTTTGTTGAAGAGTGGCAAGAGTTACGACTGCCACACAGAAGGTCCCGGGTTAGATTCCCGGCAATAGCAGTGTGATTGTCACACTGTCTTTGGTCTGGTGCAGAATTCACGTGACAATAAAATGACGAATCACTTGCTAAAAAGTTGAATACAGTAATTAGATTGAAATAATGTGTTAAAAATAACTGTTAACAAATGTGGAAAGCAACGGGAAACTACCATATTAAGGGCCCAAGTGGCATCCCAAGAACCAGAAAAAATATTACACTTTGCTGCAAACCAATAAACTTTTAATAATGGAATAAATACCAAACTGATCACTTTGCAATCGCTGTACACGGAAAACACTGCAAGTGTCAGAGGAAATGGAAATCTTAGCGCCTGGTTTGATAATAATAAAGATGTCCAACAGGGTTGCGTAATGTTTTAGCGGCTCTGTAATCTATATACGTACAAGTGCATGAAAGAGGTGAAAGGGTCGGATGCAGGTGCTAAAATGAGCGTAGTGTCAGATAGCTGTCTGATGTATGCAGACAACGCTGTGCTACTTGCAGACAGTAAGTGACAGACTTTAAATTTAGAATTTTGAAGCATTAAACAAATGTGTGTACAATGCAATACAATGCAACATAAACAAAGTGAAACGAGACATTTAAAGGAGTCCTTGAGCTTAAGACTTATTATTTACAATGATTTAACACAGTTCAACATAGTGTGCGTGTTGTGTGTGTGGAGGAATACCACTCTCTCTCTGGTTTCAATCCTGGGATTGGTTTGCAGCAATTTCCTCCATTATTCTCTTCCATTTTTCCCTCTCTTGTGCGGCTCTTTTGAAATCTGCATATGATGAGCAGCGCACGTCCACCAACAGGTCCTCCAGGTACTCTCGGCGTGGGCGTCCCCTAGAGTTTGTCCCCTCGATCATACCCTCCATTATGGAATACCACTACAAACACAAATATGATATCTAATAATATTTCATGAGTGTGAATATTGTAACCGCAAAGCTAACAATATCACACATTTTTTGGTTTGCTATACTTAGGATGAATGAGGTACATCAATGTGTCAAGTTTTTATAAATCTTTTCAAAAATATCACTAAAAATACCAGCGGAATACGAATCTGTGACCCGCTTTCAAAGTGAGTCGCTCGAAGTGTGGCCATTTTGATAATCATAAATGAGTTCCGCGACGTCATTTACCAATATTCTACAAATTCAAACCCACCAATCATCTTTTCGCTTTAATGATTTTGGCGGTTGTGATTACCGCCATCTGTGAACAAGATTATTGGTCAACAGGTAGATACCTATGAAGTTCGTGGAATGCCGATGAGTGACGTCATCCAAAGAGCTAAAGTTAGGTAGTGTATTGGGATTAGAGTGTTAGTGGGCAATGATACCATGGATCAGTGGTAAAAGCAATCGCCTTGAAAGCGATTGGTCGAGAGTTTGACACCTGAATTTGCTACATGTTTATTAATTTCCAAAGTTGTTTTTTTGGTGTAGTTTTTCATCATTCGTAGCATTAAGCAGAACTGAAAAAAAGTATAGCGAACAAGGTTTAATTTACTTACACCCCGTTTCCCCGTATTTCGAGTTTTTTTCTCCATTATTACATCGTGAGACGTAATGCATGTAATTTTTTTTTGATTTCGTATTTGGACATATTTTAAAAGCTGATGAATTTGTAATTTCATCTTTCAGCTTTCCCTTATTTATTTTTTCTTTAATGCTAAGTGTATACTTTATACCATTCGTTCGATTTGTCAAAACCAACTAAATTACCCTTTTAAAATTATTATTATTTTTATTATTATTATTTTGTTGAATCGCTCTTTACATCATGACAGCATAAGCCATATCGATGTAAAGGGTATAATAGCTATCATATTGATTCTGTGACATGTGTTAGGTAGCTAATCTATCGCCATTTTACTCTCACGTGAATTCTACACCAGACTTCAGAAAACATGGCATGATCAAATTAATCAATTACTAAAAGCCGGTCACATTCCAAGTTGGAATAATCGACGTGCGTGCATGGTACGATGTATGAATGTAGAGGACGCCCGAGAGGTATGCCAGGACAGAGCATTGTGGCGATCCATCCTCTCTGCCTGCCCCTCCGGGGAAATGACGTGATGGTTAGTTAGTTAGTTTTATAATAAATCTTCCAGAAAACGGACGATTTCATTTGTATGAAACACAATTCATTTTGGACAAAAAATGATGTCTTTCAAGTACAATTTTATATTTTTATTGTCGGTATTTGCGTATTAATAAGATTTTAATTGGCTTTGTATAAATGCCAACCCTAGGGTGCATACTCGTAAAATGCATGACGTGTTTCAGTGTTTGAGGAAGTCACGGGGAACCTTCCTTTTGTCCAATGTGCACAAAGCTGCAGAAATTCTGCCGTTATAGTTTATGGGGGATGTGGAACCCTCACACCCCGAGGCGGGCGTGGCCTATGTCCGTCTGGAGCGGTCCCCATCCGAAGGGCAATTCCCTAACCAGCGATACACCCTTTAAATATTCACAACACAAAAAGTTAAAACTCTTACTTCAAATGACGGCGACATACATGGCGTATTAAAACTATTTTCGCTTAGCATAATTATTATATCACATTTCAAACCAAATTGAGTTCAGAAAATAATAAACAAATAAAAATATTTTTTAGTAGGAAAAAAAAAACGTTTTAGTTGTTTGTCATTTTGAGCCCTTCTTCCTCCTTCAGCTTTTCTTTCCGCGCTTTCACTACCGACTTCACTCTCTTCTTGCATACCTTATACAAATCTTTTGCTCTTTCACACTTAACTCTGTCATTCTTATTTATCGACAACATATTCAACCAAGCATCTTTCTTCTCTTTAACAGCAATCTTTACGTCATCATTCCACCATGCATCCCCTTTCCTTCTTCCTTGTACACACACACCACACGATTCTTTCGCTGATTATTAACTCACCATCACGCCGTCTCCCCGAAGGGGTAGGCAGAAATAACAGACTGCCATACTTTAACCGATGCGGCACTCCATCCTTCTCTTTTCGCCCCCGCGGGAGACGCGGTGTGATGGGTTGCGAACCTCATCGCCACCAATAAGCATCTCCCGCGCAAATTTGTAATCATTAATACAATGTTTTTCAAAAGTAGAAAAAAAAAGTATTTTGTTTTTAGTAGGTATATCAAAAAACTTGGATTTGGAATTGATAAGCCACTTACCAATGTAAGCATAAGATTAGTAACAAATACTTGGACTTGGATCTTCTGGCTTACAGAGGTTCAGCTCTAATGTCTATTCATCTTACGTCTGTATGAAACAATGTTGGATATGAGATTTGGTAGTTGTTTTATGAGGGGGCTAGATGTGTGGCCCAGATTGCTCCTCCGAAGAGCGCGAAGGAGGTTTAGGGTAAATATAGTCTGCCGCAGTTCGGAACCAATTTTTGGACTGCATATAAAGCCAACTGCACTATAGGGGTTAAAAATCTATTTTGTATTTAAAAAATAAACGATTGAATTAAATAGGCAATAAAGTTTCGTCTGATATGTCTTAGAGAACGAAACTAAATAGGTACTAAGTTTTTTTTGGATTTCGTAGACAGCTGTATATGCGAGTCTGTCATAATCCATTCTGGCTACTACTGGATCTATTCCACTTCGCACACTCACTATTATAACCAAACAGTAAAATATTGATTCGTAATATTAAAAACGTCAATGCTTTTCATCATTCGAATTTGTGAATCAGCCTCCTTCTTCTCTTCTTATTTCATAACAAGTTTTTTTTCCGCGCCAAAATTTTGGCGCACTGCGTTATTTCGGACGGACGTTTGTGGTGGGATTTTTGTATTTTAACGGATGGAACTACATTCTAATTTTAAAATGTTTGAGTATACATGCGTGGGTCAGATTCTCCCTTTATAAAAAAAACATAACTTATTAAAATCAAATATATCTAACTAAATAACCATCAAGGTATGGTCCGCCACACTGTTCTATCCTGACATAACTCTTGTGCATCTTTTACCTTAACACACGTTCCGACTTTGGCGCCTTTCAGTATACCTACCTTTAATTTAGTGATGCCATGTCTTCTTAGGCCTTCCTCGACTTCTTTTCCCATTCACACTACTTGTACATATCTTTTTAACCGTTCCTCCCTTTTCCACTTGTTCCATATGTACAAACCATCTTAGTTGCTGATTCTTATATACCTTTCATACTTCTTCCTTAGGTGTTCCAACATACATTGTTTTTCTGTATAATATTATAAGCGATCTAATTTCTATGGTATTTATCCTACATTTATTCTTCTTCTACCAACTCCAAGTTTTATTTCCATACATAAGAGTCGACGCTAAAACGCCATTATGCACTGCCATCTTTGCTTCAGTCAATATGTTTTTATTTGAAATGATGATTTTTAGTGCACCATTTACGTGTTCTTGTGCCGACCCTTATGTATGGAAGTGAAGCATGGAACTGGCAAAAGAAGGATAACAGTATAATAAATGCAGTAGAAATGAGATCTCTATGACGAATGTGTGGCAAATCTGTATATGATAGAGTGACAAATGCAAGTATAAGAAGTGAATGTGGCGCGAATGAAAGTGTTATGAACAAAATAAGGAAAGGGTCATTAAGATGGTTTGGACACATGGAAAGAATGAGTGAAGACAGAATGATAAAGAAGGTATATGTAAACGGCGTGAACGGAGCTAGAAATAGAGGAAGGCCGAGGAAAACGTGGCACGATCAAATCAATCAAATATTGAATGTCGGACACGTGAGGAGTCGGAGAAATCGACGTGCTTGCATGACAAGATGTATGAATGTAGAGGAAGCGAGAGAAGTATGTCAGGACAGAACAGTGTGGCGTTCCATTCTTTCTGCCTACCCCTCCAGTGAGACGGCGTGATGGTAAGTTAGTTAGTTAAGTTAGTTTATGAGTATTTTGTTTCCAGCACCAACCCTTCTTTCAATGTCTCTCTTAATTTTTTAATCTCTTGTGAAAATGCAAAATCTATTGTAATATTTGAAAATAAAAAAAACGACAGCAACACGTTTCCTCGAAAAGATTCGGTTAAATGTAGAGTTCCCCCAAAATCGTAAATTGGTTCAGAATAGAAATGAGCAAGTAACTTCTTAGAACTGAAATGATAAATACCGGATGTAAACATTTTAATTCGCTTGTTCTGCAATTTTTCTTTGTGGTTCGACACTCTTTGTTATTTTCACTAGTTCCTAATTAAGAGCCCACCTAGTAGTGGATACGCGTAAAATTTGATGCATTATTATTTACAATGGCAATAATTTACAATGGCAATAAGTATGCAGTGAACCCAGGACATGCTTTGAGTGTTTTAAAAATATATTGGCATATGTTTTCTTTAAGAAATATATACAGAAGCACATCACTATTAAAAATTAGAAAATGGCAGCAATGATTTGAATATAAGGTATCTCATAAGAAAGTTTATGTTTGAATTCAGACCGTTATGTGGTCCCAACCCTTATGTATGGAAGCGAAGCATGGAACAGGCAGAAGAAAGATGAGAACAGAATAAATGCGGTAGAGATGAGGTCCCTAAGACGTATGTGTGTAGAACAAATTACGACATAATCTCAAATGCTGATATTAGAAAGGAATGTAGAGCGAAAGAAGGTATTATGAACAAAATTATGAAAGGATCGCTGCGTTGGTTCGGATATATGGAGCGCATGGGTGAAGAAAGAATGGTTAAGAAATTATACGTTAACGATGTAAATGTAGTACGGAGTCGAGGTAGACCGAGGAAAACATCACACTAAATTAATCAAATTTTAAAGGTTGGTCATGTCAGAAGCCGGAAGAATCGACGTGCGTGTATGACTCGCTGTATGAATGTGGAGGAAGCTAGAGAGGTATGTCAGGATAGAGTAGTGTGGCGGTCCATTCTCTCTGCCTTCCCCTGCGGGGAAAGGGCGTGTTGGTTTGTTGTTGTTGTAGCGTTATGTGGAGATGTTAAACGACTTCTTTGTGCCTGAATTACAAAACACTCCTGGCTATAACCAAAGAATATGGTTACAGCACTTACCAAATCACTTGCTAAAAAGTTGAATACAGTAGTTAGATTAAAACCAACGGGAAAGCAACGGGAAAACTACCACATTAAAGGCTCAAGTGGCATCCCAAGAACCAGCTAAAATGTTACAATTTGCTGCAAACCAATCCCTTGGATTAAAACTAGCGAAGCGAAGAATCATATCTGATTTACGGTAATGCAGCAAAATGTGGCTCGCTATGGGTACATGAATCACTTTTGGTGAATTGTATAATCGGTGGCAAGGAACCGGATACATACTGTAAGCCATGCACACACGATAGGCAGTGACGTGTATGAAAATGTAACCACAACTTACTTATTTTTAAGCATTACATGATTTATATACGAGTACATAGTAAACGTGAACACATGACAGAGATAATCTACATATGACAAAAAGGTTTTTATTTATAGATTGTATTTAATTACTTTATTACCATAGGACATAGAGGATTCCCACCGCTTCGCTTACCCGAAGCTGTTATAGGCAAACGGGGTCTTTCGTCAGCTTCGCTCATTCAATCCATAAGCCCGTACCTCGTCCATGCGGGACTTACGTTTAAAAGAAATCAAGAGGGATCAGGCCACATTTAATCTACTGCTATTTTCATCTATGTACGGCCTAACATGTAGATAACATTAAAAACACTTAAAATATTTCTAAACAAAAGATATAAAAAAAGGACACATGACAGCGGTAAATGAAAGGAGGAACAGAGGAGACAAATGCTGAATGAATGAATGACCAGAAAGAATATATAGGCCAATTTCCAATCTTCAACTCATTTCAAATCTTCTGAAAAGGATCGTAGCTTTACAAATAGTTAACATAAGCGTCTTCATATGAGTAATCTTTTAATAGTTAACCAATTTGCACATCGGAAATATCACTCAACTGAGACAGTTCTAATAAGAATCATGTCAGATATCATATCAGAAGTTGAAAATGGGATATTTTGCATTAATATCTGTTTTAGATGAGCCCGGCTTTTGATACTGTAGATCATGTAATACTACTTAGGAAGTTGAAACATGAGTTTGGTATCGGTGGAATGGCTCCTGGATGGATGAACTCTTTCCTCTTGGAGATACATCAATTTGATGGTCTAAGAGACTCAACATTTTTTGAAAACGAAATTAAAGTATGATGTTCCCCAAGGATCAGTTCTTGGGCCATTGCTTTTTCCTTTTGTGCATAAATAATATTGATACAGTCATCCAGGTTTTGAGTTGTTTGTCAATCAAAAATATTTTATTTTATCTTTCATAGAAATTCACACGCAGAGTTTTTTTTCATAGAAATTCACATCAAAGTTTCAGACATATTTCGAGCGGTTAAGTCCAATCTTTGTATATCTCTGGGCATTGCGGTGTCAGGGAACTTCACTTTTGTTTATCTTCCGGTAAGTATAATAAGTAATTACGTGTGACGCCACTGATAGTGGGTGTATTTTTGAGGATTACGATGCAGGATGCGGTGTTTGGAGCAGTCCAAGAGATCTCTTATCGATTATTTGAATGTAAAATAATGACGGGCACCCCTGTTCGTTAATTGTTATTGTATTAGTGATAAATTTAAATATTTATACATTAAATCACTATAGGGTGTCAAATTAGAATGAAAACTGTGGATTAATTTGATTCCAATTGGATATTTTTAAATATTTTAATTTCTATCTAAAATAATTGATTTCATAAATTTGAATCGTTTATCTGTGGAATTCCATAATGAGGATTATTTATAAAATAGAATAGTGTTATTTGCATTTTCACATTAAATTTTCTCGGTTGTTTCGATGTTTTATCTATTAATACTTTCATCACCGAGAAAACCTTTATTAACCTTTATTATTCATTACATAATATTTTTTTTATCTGATCGATTTATTTTAAATTTAATTATTTAGAAAATAGTCCATTGTATTGGCTGAAACACTACGATACTTCATCATTATTAACTGTTAAAATTATTATATAATATCACAATTTTTATTATAAACTTTTTGAGAATGCTGCGACAGCTGTTTTCGCCAACCGATATTGACATCATCAGTTGACCATTCCTTTATTTCTAGTTCATTCGGTATGCTATAGTACATTGTTATTCCACATATTTTTCTTAGTGATCAAATTTCTAAAGTATTTATTCTACTTTCATCCTTCTTCTGCCAGCTCCTTGCTTCGCTTCCATACATACGAAGGAAACAATATGATGGTTAATTAGTGCTTTATTCTGTTTTGAGATATTCTATAACATATATACAGATTCACCATCATAACGAATATATTTACCTTAATTGGAAGGGACTTGATAATTTATGATAGGCATTTGTAATAACCCTTCAGTATAACGTATCCCTCTGCTCAACCACTGGTTTGCGGTTCGTTTACGATCGCCGTCTTGTTGATGGTCCATAGGTCGCTCTCTTGGTCGTCTGGGGTCGGATGTATCTACTTAACATAACTTGTTAACACTTTGCACTCCTATTGGATTTCCTCATGACTAATATTCTACTCTGAGTTTGAATAAAATTACATGTACATTTTTTAAATTAAAATTTTAGAAATTTAAATAGCAAGTAAGAGTACTCATTGATGACAATATCGTACACTCTAACTCGACACCGAGAAGAGAAAAAAGTGTCATAATTTTATAGTTTAAAAAATAAACAAAAATTGGTTGAAAAAATAGGGGTAAGCAGAAAAAAATATCCGTCGCACTGTTGTTTCTTGACATACTTTACTCAATTCCTCTACATTCATACGTCGTGTCATACACGTGTGTCAATTTAACCGATTAATCACGTGGCCGACGTTTAAAATAATATTTGATTGTGTCAAGTTTTCCTCGTGTTTTCTCTATTTCTGGTTCCGTTTACGACGTTTACATATGCTTTCTTTCCCGAACTATATTTATGACCCTTTCATTATAAATAAAACTAAATACTTATAACCTACACTTTTACTAAATTACTTGCTTTGTGGTGTCGTTTTATTAGAAATTTAAAAGCAATTTTTTACTTGTTTTTTCACCCCTTTATTTTTGTTTTATCAAACCAAACGGTTTCGCTCGGCACTTTCGCACAAACTAAGTTTGCAATGACGTCAATTTCTCCGACTCTCTATATAGTCTGTATTTAGTATTTGAGTGATTAATAAACTTAAGTTTAGTCCATTGTATTGGCCGAAACACTACGATACTTCAACATTATAATCTGTTAAATTTAAAAAAAAGTTTTTATGTACCTATCACAATTTTATTTTTCGCGACAGTTGTTTCGTAAACCTATATTGACATCATCAGGTGTTACAATAACCTAACACCTGATAATAATTTAACACCAATATTGTTATTGTAACACCTGATGATGTCAACATAGGTTGACGAAACAGCTGCCGCGACAAATAAAAATGAAATTGTGATACATTAAATTTTTTTTTATAATATAACAAATGAAGTTTGCATTATAAGATTAATTCATGGTTTGGACACATAGAAAGAATGGTGAAGAAGGTATATACGAGTATAAGCGACGTGAACGGAGCTAGAAATATACGAAGACTGAGGAAAACGTGGCACAATAAAATATTAAATGTTGTTCACATGAGGAGTCGGAGAATTCGAAGTGCGCGCATGACACGATGTATGAATGTAGAGAAATCAAGAGAAGTATCTCAGGAAAGAACAGTGTGGCAGTCCATTATTTCTGCCTACCCCTCCGGGAGACGGCGTGACGGTTATTTGGTTAGTTTGTTAGTTATAAGTATAATCGTATTTTTGTGATTAATAAAATGCTACAATGAATCCTTTGCGTGTGATATTTCGTAAATCTGTTTGTCCCGATTGATCGATTTGTAAAAATTCAGTTTTTTTAAGTTTTGGGTTGTTAGACCGTCGGCATCAAAACCTTCCCTATGGTCCCGTCACGGCACGCCCCCACTTAAGAGGCTGCCGACGTGAGTGTATACGTACAAGTATATACATGTATAAATTTAATATATAATATATCCAATACACCAGAGGTCCCCAAACTATTTTGTCCCGTACACCACGTGCCGATATTTTCTCTTTTGTATAGACCCCTTGCTTTCCTAATACTGATATATTTTACAAATTAATAACATATAAATTTATTTTTGAAACTGACGCAGAGCTACTCACTTTCATACGATTGTTTGTATATAATAAATCGCAAAAATAAAATACACGTTATGTTTTATAGTTATACATTTATTAATTAAAATAAAGTAAAACCAAAATCCAACGTTTTTACATAAGATTACTTACTTACTTAAACAGCCGCTGCAGTCCACTGCTGGACATATTGATTTATTATATAAAAAAAATCAGGAACATTTTACAACTTATAAAACAATTAATTAAAAAAATAAAAATCGCAAATGAGAAAAACCATTCCTGTCTTGTGCCTTTCGCATCCAATCGCCAGCGATTCTTCGAATATCATCGAACTATCGTATGGGGGGTCTCACATCGGGTGGGGGGAGGGGGATAAAATAAATACATAATACAAAAAATCTATGTTTTAATGGACGGCACAATTTTATGAAAAATACTTTTTATAGGGAATTTATGTCTATTATAATATAAGAAAGTATTACGTAAGTACTATCTGTGAAGTGGATTATTACATTTGAGTGTTGCCAAAATTATGGTGACAGCTTGCCTAAATGGGGTCCACGAAACATCTCATGCACCCCCAATTTTTTAAATTTACGTGGACCCCTTGGAGTTCTGAATTGATCCTTGGGGGTCGATATAGACCACTTTGGGAATGACTGCAATACACAAAAGAATACATAAACACATCCGAATAGTGGTAGTGGCATGAAGGTGACTGCAGAACATCGAGGGGAGCATTAAGTTGAACGAAGACAGCTGCCGAACATTAAATTCCTTCCCCAAATTTAGTTACAATTTATGATTTAAATTTATTACGAAAATGGCGGGTGTTCGCTTTCTATGCATTACTACGAAAACGGCGGGAGTTTACTATCTTCCTGTATGTATAAACTGGCTTCTCTAAAGTACTCTCTTGCTGATGACACATAACCTAACAACACGATAATATGAAAATAATTATTAAATGTAAACTTAAGTGGGTAAAATACATGAATCGTCACATTTTCCATCACATAATATACATGTTGATTTACGTGCCACGTGTATGACACGTGCAAAGTGATTTACGGATCCGATCAATAATCTTGTTGTAATGATTTTTTTTAGTTTTCGTTAAATAATTTATATTTATTATTTAGTTTTTTATTAGGACTCATACAGCCAATTAATTTAGTTAATTTATTAGGACTCATACAGCCTGGTTTGATATCAATAAAGTTGTTAAACAAGGTTGCGTAATGCACCCGTGGTTATATAATCTATATATGTACAAGTGTATGAAAGAGCTGAAAGATTTGGATGCAGGAGTGATAATGAGCGGAGTGTCAGTAAGCTGTCTGTTGTATGCGGATGATGCTGTCCTACTTGCTGATATCGAGAATGAACTACAAGTCCTGGTGACTATTATGTATGAGGTATCCATGCGAAATGATCTGATGATGAATGTGAATCAGTCTAAGGTAATGATATTCGAAAAATAATCAATCATGTCAGTCTGCAACACTAGCGTGAATGGCAAAAATCTGGAACAAGACATTAAAATGGTTTGGATACACGAAATGAAAAAATAATGGTAAAAATGTATAGGTATGTTAACGAAGTAAATTGAACTAGTAATAAAGGAAGACAGAGGAAAACGTGGCACGACGAAATAAATTTATTTATTTATTTATTGAACATTTACCAAGTACATGGTTTTAATACCTCCCAACTGGGGTAACCCGTTCTAGGGAGGCATTCCTAGTACTCTATATAATTTCAATATATAATATAATTTACAAATTCAGGGAACAGTTAAGGGAAGCAACATATATCCTAAAGTGTATAACTGAAAATTAATTGACTTATATATTATATAACACTATTTAAACACTACTCGTATATTGTCTTATATAATATATTGTCTTATATAACACTATTTAAACACTACTCGTATATTGTCTTATATAACACTATTTAAACTATTTACTTATTTTTAAAAATTAAACTACATTCAAGCCGTCCTTTTTTTAATGTCTCCGTAGTTACATGTTTTTTGTAATTGTGCATTGTCATTTTTTGTGGGTCGTTTATAGTTTTGTTAATTATGTTATAGAGTTTGGGTCCAAGATAGTAGAAATGTCTTTGCGCATAAGAAGTTTTAGTTTTTGGTACAAAATGGTTATGTTTGTTGCGTGTGTTGTACGTTTGTTGTGCTTTTAAGTGTCTGTCGGTGTCCTTGTGGTAGTGCACGACTAAATTTCTTATATATAGTTGTATTATGTCCGGTACTTGAAATTCATCGTAAAGTTGGTCTGAGGGGAATCGATATGGTTTTTTGTTAATGACTCTAATTATTGTCTTTTGGGCTACAATGACTGGGTTTAATGTAGTTATTGTAGTTCCTCCCCATCCTATTAAACCGTAGTTTAGGATGGATTGGACGAAAGCATAATATACTGTTTTAAGTGTGGTTAACGGTAATATATTTCTAATATTTTTAAAAGTGTAAATAAGGCTTCTAATTCTCTTGGAGACAGCTTCAATTTGGTCTGTCCATCTAAGATGATCGTCTAAATGTATCCCTAAGTATTTGGTAGAAGTAACTTTAGTCAGCGGCAGGCAATTGCAGTTACTATTATTACATGTATGTATAATGAGATTATTTTTTCCTAATGGTTGTCGTCTATTGTCAATAGTTGAAGTTAAATAAGTCGTTTTGTTTGTATTTAAAGTCAAAAGATTATTGTCCAGCCAATATTTCACAAGTTTGAGTCCTTTGTTTGCCTTCCTAAATGCTTCTTCCCAGGTGTTCGCCTCAAACTGGAGTACCGTGTCGTCTGCAAATACGGTCGTTTCCCCTCCAGTTACAAGTCTGCACAGCGGATCGATGTAAATGAGGAACAGCAATGGGCCGAGTGTGCTACCTTGAGGCACACCGAAGGTAACTGGTTGAGTATCGCTAAGGAGCATTCCAAGTTTTACGGATTGAACTCGTCCAGATAAATAGCTTCTGAACCATTCGAGGGGTCCATATTAAATATTGAATATCGGCCACGTGTCAATCCATCGAATTATGTCAAGAAAAATAACCTCAAAAGCGGTAACCAGTTTGAGGTTATTTTTATTGCCATGTTTCGAAGGTTTCACACCTTCATCATCAGGCACGATATAAATTGAAATTATGGAATTCCACAGTGTTATCAAAACTTAACCTGCATATCTTTGAAAATTCTATTTTCCACCTAGTGATGGCCCTGACTAGGAGATGATCAATACAGAAAATTTGGTATGTATCACTATCTTTACAGTTCGTGCATTTAAATGTATGCATGAGTCCATAAATACATAAAACATAGATCTTCAGAGTTCTCGTGAATAATAATCAACTTTCTAGACAATGTCGCTCCGAGTTATGAATATAAAGCGTCTATATATTTAAATGCGTATTTATAGGAGATTTAGCACTTCTTGGTGTTTATCTTGACGCAGATCTGTCTCTAAAATCCTAAATTAATAACACGGTCAGCGCTAGTTTCTTCCACCTAAGACGATTAAAATCCGTCAAAAGGAGTATTCTTCATTACACTTTCAAAACTCTTGTAAATTCCTTCGTTGTGTCACGACTTGATTATTGCAATGGAATTTATGCAAATATTCCAAAACAACAAATAAATAAACTTCATCTGCGTTCAATGCAGCAACAAAGGCATTCCAAAAAAGTCCCATATAACACAAGACCACAAAGAACTTCACTGGATTAAAAGTCCAGAAAGAATCCAGTATAAACTCTGCTGGACAGTCTTCAAAGCGCTACATGGAATGGCACCAAGTTATATATCTGAACTCTGTATAACGGACAGCCTAAATACAAGGAAATTCACACTTCGCTCGGCGAACTCCTCGGCAATAGGAAGATTAGTTGAGACGAAGCGTTACCCCAGTACAAATTTCGGGGATCGAGAGTACGCGGTAGCCGGTCCATCAGCTTGGAACAATCTCCCTTCACACCTCAGATGCATAAATGATCCGATAGATTTCAGATCTAAACTGATAACCCATATTTTTCATATTTCATACCCAATTTAAACATTTATACTTTGATTTACTATACCTTTTAACCGATCGCGAAAATTTAGATTTTTAGATTTAAAACACCTCTTAATGCGCCCTTGAGGTGATTACATCACAAAAACGGCGCTTTAAAAGTTAGCATATTATTATTATTATTTAAATAAATATCATTTTTAATGTTAAGTAGACCCCACCCCCAGCTTAATTGAATTATATTTCCTATAAACTAACAGGCAGATATATTGGACTACCACACTTTTATTTGCTGACATACTTAAGTCGCTTCCTCAACATAAATACATCGTGTCATGCACGCATGTCGATTTCTCCAACCCTTCACGTGGCCGACATTCAATATTTGATTTTTTTATTGTGTCACGTTTTCCTCGGTCTTCAAGTTCCATTTACGTCGATAAAAAACACTTTTTTACCATTCTATTTTTTTTCGTTTTTCATTCGTTTTTTCCATGTTTCTAAACCATCTTTATGTTCCTTTCATTATTTTATTCATAACACTTTTATTCGCACTGCATTAATTTTTTATATTTTCATATGACACTCTATTATACACAGATTTTCCACACATTCGCTTAATATTTCTCATTGATTCTACTTTCATCTTTCTTTTGCCAGTTCCATGCTTCGTTTCCACATATAAGGGTAGGTACAAGAACATCACTGTGTACCTTAATATACAGATTAATCTTCTTGTTCCAGATTTCCAGATGCTAAATTTCTATATATATCTTGTTAATGAGTGGGAGCGAAATCCCTTTTTTTTTAAACCATTAATATAACCATGAGTAGGTGGATTGAGCACTCAAGAAAAAAATAATCTCGGAAGCCGCCCGGGAAAATACCATGATTTGAAAATATTAAAATGGCGTGGGAGAGAATTGTATCAAAGAAATAAGACATGCTTTCTGGTGAAAAAAATAAATTATAAACAGAAATAAAAATAAAATAACGGAATAAATCTGAGCGGCATTTATTAGTTTGTTTGTGAACATTATATTAATTATATTCGTTTGTTTGTGAAAATTATATTAATTATATTAAATAGTCAATAGTTTTGGCCGAAACACTATGATATTTTAACATTATAAACTGTTAAATTAAAAAATCTTTGTTTTATGTATCACAATTATATCAAAGAATTTATTCAAATTGATATAGGAACAAAAACACATAAAGGTTCGAAAAATCACGAAAATTTGACAGTTTATATATTATTGTAACACCTGATGATGTCAACATAGGTCCTAGTAAGGGGGTTGGGCGATAGGCTAACAACCTAACCTCGTAAAACAACCAACGTTACGAACGCTTTAAGAACTTCGTTTCTTGGAGAAGGCTGAGACCCACCAAGGGTTGTAGCGCCAGAGAAAAAAAATATATATTCGTTTGATTGTGAAAACTATATTAATTATATTCGTCTGTTTGTGATAATTATATTAATTATATCCGTTTGTTTGTGAAAACGAATAATGTGGCAGGCCATTCTTTCTGCCTACCTCTTCGAAGATACGTGTTATAACTAATATATTTACAAAGTAAATACGCATATAGAAAATATAATATCAGAGAGTCGAGGTTATTTTCCGTAAAGGAGGATTCATCAACCCATACCTATGTTCACGCCCGATGCCCCGGAGCTGCGAATCTCGTGGAAATTATGCCTTCAGGGCTTTATGCATACACGTTACAAACCCCGCATCTAGTAAATAAGCCTTGAGAATCGTATTGAAATACTCTTTTATAAAATATAAAATTTCTCTTATAAAAATAAAATATATATTTTTTACCTTTTATTATTTACTATGAGTTTCTACTAAGAAATTTCAAACAACAACATTAACATCACATCAAAACATGTAACATGGTTATAGAAAATCAACCCATAGAACAGGTCAGGACCTTCAAGTATCTAGGCATAGACCTGGTGAGAGGAGCTGTTTTGCGGGAAGAAATACAAGCCCAAGTAAATAAGGCAGCTGCAATCTCTGGCGCTCTAAAATCCACAATATGGAAAAACAAAGACATGGCCATTAAGAGTGAGATGAGAATCTATAAAGCATGCGTAATACCAATAATAACATATTACGTTCAAGCAAGGACACACACAGTAAGGCCGAAATGAAGGCACTGAGGACGATAGCAGGCAAGACACTGAGAGATCGCGCGATGAACACCAGAATAAGAGGGATATGTGAGGTTGAGGATATTATAAGATGGAGCAAACAGCGAAAAAGGAACTGGTACGGTCATGTTCAAAGAATGGGCACCACCAGAATCCCCTATATTGCATTGCATAATCAGCCTCATGGGACTCTTCCTCGTGGAAGACCCCCTAAAATATGGAAGGACAGCTGGGAGTCTACCTCACAGGAGGAGCAACACTCTGGAGAATAGACCACATAGGTCTACAACAAGGAAGAAGAAGAAGAAGGAAAACATTAATATTGTAAAAAATAATAAATACATTACGAAACATATAATAACAGTGTTTCAATATTATACCATATCATAAAATCAGTTTTGATTCTAATGTAATTTGTTTTATTATATTATAACTGTTGAGTAAGATTTTTCGAAAACATGATTATCAATAAATTAATCACAAAAGTAGATAAATATATTTTCTTGGAAATGTCTGTTCCATATATTCCCTGTTTACTGAATAATTCAATTCAATGCTTCATTAGTCAGTTATGTGTATTGTTAATTCAAGCCCGATTAAACGCTCAAAATCTCTTATTGATTCGTATTCTCGAGAATTAATATAATTTAATTAGCACAATTGTCGATAGCTGAGTGAAACATTAGGAGGATTTTGATTGACTAATTGTACTATTAATCAGTTGTCAATTTAACAGACATTCACAGATTATTCACATTCCTCTTCTCCTAATTCCGTGATTGCGACGTAATACTCGTATGTTGGAACACAAGAACTATAAAATTAAAACATTTACAACCTTACAATTGCTTATTGAATCATGATTCTAAACTCTCTTCTTCTTCTCTTCTTCAACTTCTCCTTTTAGACCTTTGGTCTGTTTCTGTAGTCAGGTTGGCTACTCTTTAGAATTTGACTCTCAGCTATCCGGGGGAATCTGGAGATTCTGAAGGGCTCCATCGTCTGCAATTGCACATTCCAGTATCTTCTGAGTCTGCCCCATCTTACGATATCTTCCACCTTGCAGATTACGCGTATAGCCGCGTTCCTCATCTCGAAGAGTCATTCCTGCTATTGTCTTTAGCATCCGCATCTTTGCCACCCGCACTTTGTTCTTATAGTATCCGCTCTGGGCTCAATGCTCTATGTCATATTAGGTCTTACGCAGGTTTTGTACAAAAAACTTCATATTAAATATTCTAAATTCACGAAAATGTCGCTTTTCTATAAATTTTATTATCACCATCAGCATATTTTCGTCCACTCCTTGATGGAGGCCTCACCAATCTGGTTCCATGTCTATTGATCCTGGGCAACAGGCATTCATGTACCGGTGATCTCTTTAATGTTGTCCTGCTATCTAAAAAATGGGGATGTCATGGGTTTCTAGGACACCAGCAAAAAAGTCGTTTTGTCCATATATTTGTCATTTTGCGCTGCCACTCTTCCAATGATATCCGACACTTCTGTTCTGGCTGTGATAGTGGTATTTCTCACCCTGTCTGCTATACTGATTCCCAACACTGCTCTATCCATAGGTTTTTGGACAATTCTCAAATTATTTGCGCTTTTCTGAGACATAGTTAAGATTTCAAACCCATACGATAACACCGGTAGGACGCAGCAGTCAAACACCTTCCATTTAAGTTCAATGCGGGTTCGTGGATTTTTGAGTGTTATTTTATTTTATGGGAATAATATATTTTGCCATTCTACGACAATCAAATAAATTAAAAGACAAGGAATAATTGAGGCATTTTCAAATATCTTAATATCACACGAGCAAGGTGCTACATGTTATTTCCGGCGTTCGATTCCCGGAGATGTTAGTGTGATTCTCATACTGTCTAGTATAGAATTCGCGTAACAAAAAATGGCGATAGATTAGCTACCTATCACATATAATGAGAATCAATATAAAGCTAAATCGTTTTTATCGATTTGGCTCGCGCTGTAATGATGTAAACAACTATTCAACAAAATAATAGTAATAATAAAAAATTCCAGGCGACCAAACAAATTCTAGGAATGAATCAAGAAAAAATGGTAAAAAAGTACATGTTAACGATGTAAACGGAATCTGTAATAGGAATAGAGAAAGACCGAGGGTAACGTAGATGTGCGTGCATGACACGATTTATAAATGTTGAGGAATCGAGAGAAGTATGTCGGAAAGATCATAGAGGTCCAATTTTTCTGCCTATCCCTTCGGAGAGATGGCGTGATGGTTAGTTGGTTTGTTAATAGAAAAAAAAATATAACGAAACTTCTAGAAAATAAATTATACTTCTAAACGTTTTAATTTATATTAAATATTTCATAGGTCAGCATGTATTGTAAATTATTTGCACTAGAAAAATCTTTTCCATGACAACCACTTATAACGCTAAATTTTCCTTTCCTGGTGACTTGGATGAGTTGTAACTTTAAACCGCGCTTGATGTGACAACCGTTTGATTGGCTTGAATTAGATTTGATTAACATGAACATGATGGTGCGCACTGAAGTCATCTTTTCACATTAAGGACTTTACACACAGCGCTCTCTAGTGATAGTAAGAGATATCTGGTCACGGTTATCTCTAAAATGAAGTTAAGGATCAAACTAATAAGGCAGCGATGTCCGTCTGCTTAAAGGACGTAGCATGGAGGAACAAATTTAAGATTTATAGACAGCAAAGTTCGAACTTAAGTTATTATACTGCCCTGATGAAGCTTGGGTCCAAGCGAAACTAGTTGGCATCAATATAATAAGCCTACCGTGGTTAAATACAAAGTTCTTCTTCTTCTTAAAGTGCCCTGTCAGGTCCCCCCGACGTTGGCGATCACTCTGGTAAACTCCTCCCTATCCTGCGCTGTCCGGAACAGCTCCTCCACAGTTCCGATTCCCGTCCACTCCCTCACATTGCGCAGCCAGGACATCTGCCTTCTCCCTGCCCCCCTGCGGCCCTCTATTTTTCCCTTCAATATAAGATGCAGCAGGCGATACTTCTCTCCTCGCAGAACGTGACCCAGATATGCAATCTTGCGGACTTTGATTAATGTCAGCAGCTCTCTATTTACTCCTGCACGATTCAGGACTTCTGTGTTCGTCACTCTGTCTGTCCATGGGATCCTGAACATTCTTCGGTGAAGCCACATTTCAAATGCCTCTAACCGGTTCATTGTATTTACTTTTAATGTCCATGTCTCACACCCATATAACAGAACAGACCACACATAACACTTTAACATCCTCTGTCTTAGTTTTAAGTTGACATTGTCATTGCAAAATAGTGACTTCATTTTGTTAAATGCTGTTCTTGCTGCTTCAATCCGACATCTCAACTCTACATCTGGGTCAAGGGTGTCTGTAAGCATGCTGCCGAGGTATCTGAACTTTTCCACCTTTTCAACATTGCAACCGTTCAGTTGTATCACCGAATCAGTATAATCCAGTCGTCCGAATGTCATCCACTTAGTTTTAGGGACATTAATAGTTAAGCCCAACTGTTCTCCGGAATTATTAATCATATTCAGTAGGTCCTGAAGATCATCAATACTGTCAGCTAGTAATACAGAATCATCTGCGTAACGAATGTTGTTAATTACAACTCCATTTATCTTCACACCTTTCTCGGTAGTACTGAGGGCTTGTTTAAAGACATAATCGAAGTAGAGATTACAAAGTTGTTTTATTTATATAATTATTTAAAGTTATTTTCAATTTTCTTAGTATATTACTATGGAATTCCACAGTGTTAATGCCTTAGCCTTCAATACGTTGATATGATACGAGATTTGCTATTTGAATTGTATTTGACGCGACAACTAAAGAGTTAATTATTGTGAAAATTCAATTATTCAGAAATTAATTGAAATCGAATATTCATGTATCTGACAGCACGTTACGTGACATTATGTCACCATCACAATAAATTATATTTTAGAAGGCTTTTGCCGCTCTTATATTGTTAAGTTGGCGGTGTGTTGCGTTCGGTGTGATTGTGTTTGTAGCAGATGGAAAAAAAAAACAACTGATAATCTGTCACGCGATGAAATGAAACGACTCCCATATGGAGTATAAGTGACAAACTCTAACAGTAATTGCTTTTCAGGTGTTTTTATGACGACCACACGAGCTGTCGAAGGGTACTCTATTTCATTAGTGTGGTTAATTACAATCACCAGCAAAGACACATGTAAAAGTCATAAAACACGAGGCCAAAACTACTAACTCCATTTTAACTCGACTGTAGTAAGAATGTACACCAGGTATATTAAAATGAATGATGTGGCGTGAAATGGACCATATAGCAAATGTATTAATTGACGTAAATTGTAATTAAATAGTCCATTGTTTTGGCCGAAACACTATTGTTGATGAAACAGCTGTCGCGTAAAATATAATACAATTGTGATACAAAAAACAAAGTTCATTCATTAACAGATTAAATTGTAATTTATACGAATGAAAAGGTTTGTTTTCTAGAAGTTTTATTTCAACTTATGGGAATGACATATTTCGCGTGAATAAAGGGTTATCAAATGTTTTTCAAAACGATTCATTCGACACAATTATAATAAAACTTCTAGAAAATAGACGTTTTCATTCGTATTAATTATTTAATATGAAGTTATACATCATCGTAGAAAAAAATTACATGAATTGTTATTTTAAATATAAGCAAAAAATAAATATACGTAAAACTGGTACAGGGATGAATCAATTAATAAAAAAAAACAATTTGGTCACTAAGTAACGGTGCTGAGATTGTTTTATTTGGCAGGCAGCAGAACCAACCTGCCAATGGTTATGCCTGTGGGTAGAGCAATCTTGTCGGTAAATCGGATCGCCTCGGAGGTGGACATATTTCGTGATAGTGTGAGTTACCTCAGGGATGCAATATCAATCTTATGATTCTTTCTAATTCTTACTCTTTAGGTTTTTTTATGCTTCTCTTATAAATTCTTATTATGTAATTGCAAACGATCTGGAATTATATGTCTGCAATGTTTGTGATTTTTATTCAAATAAATGAAATGAAAAAAATCTGTTCTAAATAGAGTGACCACATATTACCTTCTTGAGTTTAAAAAAAATGCTTGTAAAATGCTTGAAAATGAGAGAGCAGTATGGCGTTCCATCCTCTCTGCCATCCCTCCGGGGAACCTTCCAGTCCATTCTCTCTGCCACCCTTCCGACGAAACGGCGTGATGGTTATTTAGTTAGTTTAAATTAAGTAGTACAGTTCAATAGTTTTCGACATAAAGCGAAGGGTCCACTAGCAAGTAAACTTCTGCAAGTATATTTTCACAACGTGAACCAGTGGTTCCCAAAGTGGTCTATATAGACCCCCAGTACTTGTAAGAAATTATCATTACTAGCTTCAGAAGAGGTTTTCATTTACACTTCGCAAAAGCATAAAAAAACTAATGCATTTTTGTATATCAATATAATCATGCTTTACAGATTCTCATCCTATTAATTTTCTCTAAAAGATTCTCATCTATAAAACATGCGTAAGACCAATAATAACATATGGCGTCGAAGCAAGGGCAGACACAGTAAGAACCAAACAAGTTTTGAGGACTTCCGAAATGAAGACACTGAGGACGATAGCAAGCAAGACACTGATCGCGTGAGGTACATAAAAAAAGAAGATATGTGACGTTGAGGATATTATAAGATGGATCAGACAGCGAAAAAGGGACTGGTACGGTCATGTTCAAAGAATGGACACCACCAGACTCCCCTATATTACATTGCATAATCAGCCTCAAGGGACTCGTCCTCGTGGAAGACCTCCTAAAAGGTGAGCTGGAAATCTACCTCACAGGAGGAGCAACACTCTGGAAAACAGACCACATAGGTCTACAACAAGGAGGAAGACGAAAAATATTATTATATCTTTTTGACGCGCTTTTATAATAACTATTAAGATTAAATATAATATATAATTTATAGTAAACAAGGTAAATTTACGTATGAATTTCAAATTAAAACATTTAATAATGTTGAAGTATCATAGTGTTTCGCCCAAAACAATGGATTATATTAAAATATAGAATTAAATTCCTATGAAATGAAGTGTTGTTTAAATAAGACTTGGACTTGGACTTGGATCTTCTGGCTTACAGAGGTTCAGCTCATGTGGCTATTCCTCTTACGTCTGATGGGAACATTGTTGGAAGGTGATTTGGTGGGTTGTTAGTTTATGCAGGGGCATGATTTGTGTGGCCCGGAGTGTTCCTCTGAAGCAGGATCGATTTTGGGCGCTTGTGGCGGCTGGAGGTGTTTGGGTCGTAATTTGAGAGGTCTTTTAATGTGGGGTTAGGATGTGAAGGGAGTCCTTTGTAAAAACGTTCGAAGAGGATTTTACTTTTGACTCTAGATAAGCTGAAAATATATCTTTTTAAATGATCCACAGGACGCCACTGATGTAGAGGCAAATACATTTTACCATAAACTATTAAATTTGATTCTAACGGTTCTCAAATTTATTCTAACATATGCGAAGTTCTATTTGGCGCGAATGAATGAATGAATACGTATCGAATTCAAAGTGTTTTCGGCCATTTGTCGGTTAGACCTGAAGTGCCCAAGATATATTTCCATACTTTTGTGCAATGTTATTAAATAATCATAAATTTGGGTAAATCGTATATTTAATATTGATTTGATGCAACACTGCTTAACACATTGAACAGTGAAATGCACGGTCAATAAAATTGCCAATGTCTACGTGAATTATGTTCATTTATGTAACCAATTGCTCATTTATAGAGGCGATTGCTACAATTACTGTTTGTGACATCTCATTGACAGGACCTAGCAGGTCAATCGCAACAGACAACCGTTCGTTTATTTGTTCACCAAATGGCAAGAATCTTGTTGCATCACGGAATGTTGTTTTAATTGTATAAATTTATTGAACGCTAAGGCATTAACACTGTAGAATTCCATAGTAATATACTTAGGAAATTGAAAATAACTTTGTTAAATCCACTAATTATTAAAAAAAAAATTAAAAATACGACGTAAAAACTAAACAAAGAAAGACTAATACAAAAACGCAGCATCCCAAGCTCCCATTCCCAATCAAATGCAAATTAATCATTTATTAATTTCTATATAAATTATGTCTTTTCAAATGTATGTTTTTTCTAAATTCCATTTATTTATATTATCATCATGTATTATTATTATTTATTTATTAGTTCTTACTGTCAAAAAATAATTATTAGTACATATAACAAAAAGCCCAGGTTAATTTTAAAAATTGATTTATGTATCGAATTTTAAATGCGTTTTTATATAAGTGTTTCTTTGTTTAGTTTTTATTATATTTTTACACCTGAAGATGGAGGTATCGTCCGAAACATGTCGTGTTTTTTAGTATAATATATTTATAATAATTAGTGGATTAAACAAAGTTATTTTCAATTTCCTAAGTGTTTTAATAGTATCATTTGACGAAATCATCTCCTTCGGTTGATAACCATGAGCAAGATAAAGAGACGGCGGGGAGTAGACGTAAGGCAATTGTCCTGACTGCGGAATATAAGCGATTGGACAGTTTTAAGGAGAGTTGAACTTGTTCCAAGTAGCGCAAGGATGCTTTCGTTTCAGTGATCGCTAACGTTGGGAGAACCAAAAGAAGAATAATGTTTTGAGTTTTCCAATGATACCTACATTAAAAGTTACAAATAACAACACTTAAGAGATAAGCGTTTGTTGGAACAATGAAATTGTATGAATATTGAGTTAATAGATATGTATGTATTTTATTATCTGATACGGTATATCAGGTATTCAAGTATGGCATTTCATTTTCACTGTCTACGGCTTCAGGGATGTGATTTCACCATCTCTCTACGTATAAACCAATTTTTTATGTAACATAAATTAGATAGAGAATTAATTTTGCAGTGTCAGTTATCAAAATTATGAAAATACTAATTATCAATAAATTCAGGCCTGAAGGAGTCAAACTAAAAATAATAATCGCTTTACATTGAGTAACGGAGTAAAAATAGCCCCAGCCCTTCTGAGATAGAGATACTCATATGTTATTTCCTAGTTTCATATCGATATTGTATTTTTGTTTACTATTTTGTGTCCAAGTGAGTAGCCAAAACGTTTTTCGTTTATTATATCTCATTTTTGTGTATGAAAAATAAATATATAAGCTAAGCTATTAGCGGATAAAGGTTTAAAAATATCAATTCTAACTTTTTTCTACTGAACTAACTAACTAACTAACTAACCATCACGCCGTCTCCCCGGAGGGGTAGGCAGAAAGAATGGAACGCCACACTGCTCTGTCCTGACATACTTCTCTCGCTTCTTCATGCACGCACGTCGATTTCTCCGACTCCTCACGTGACCGACATTTAATATTTGATTGATTTGATCGTGCCACGTTTTCCTCAGCCTTCCTCTATTTCTAGCTCCATTCACGCCGTTTACATATATAGGTACCTTCTTTACCATTCTGTCTTCACTTATTCTTTCCATGTGTCCAAACCATCTTAATGACCCTTTCCTTATTTTGTTCATAACACTTTCATTCGCACCACATTCACAGATTTGTCACGCATTCGTCTTAGAGATCTCATTTCTACTGCATTTATTCTACTGTCATCCTTTGCCAGTTCCATGCTTTACTTCCATACATAAGGGCCGGCACAAGGAACACCATTATGCACTGCCATCTTAGCTTTTTTGGATAGGCTTTTGTTTGCGATGACAACTTTCTACCGAAACTTTATTTAAATTACTATGGATATAATGCACCTATACCGAGAATGACTAGACTGACAAATTCTTGTCATGACTTAGATTTTTTTGGAATAAATCAAAATTCCTTTATTTCTACACTTAAAATGTATCGACCTCTACCAAACCCTTAATTTTTATTTATTTTTAAACCAGTTCAAGTTCAATAGCTAATTGTCAGCCATGTTCACATTGTTAATCTAAAGTACATTATGTATTAGTGTTAATGTACGTGATTTTTCGAACCTTCTGTTTCTATGTCGATTTGAATCATTGCTATCTTTTTGTAGTTCTTAAATAATCTATATACCTGTAGTCTAATTTTATAATATCCTTTCTTCATTATTCAACATACCTGTATTCTCATTTATAATAGTGTCCTTCTTTCTTTAAAAACCTATTACAATACTTACCTGTATTATTAAGACTGATCACAGACTTAACTCGTCTTAGGCTTATTTTTTACCGTTGCTCGTAAAATGTTCATAGATTTAAGTAAACTGTCTGTAATAAATAAATATATTGGAATTTATTCCGTTTATAACAAAATAAATTTAATACGCAACATTATAGGTGATTAGTTTGAAGTATTGTAGAGTACGCACATCTTTGAAACGGAATCCCATTATTTCAGGGAACGGCTGCAGTCATAGAAAATTACACGTTTTGCCCCACCACTTCATATTAAAGGAAGTAAGCGGGACTTTTTAATGACCCCGGGTTGTTACGGTCGCCGTGTGTGGAACCCCTTACTGCCTGCGCTCGTTACGGACGGAGGCGGCGCACACTGGATCCATTTCACAAAAACATGGACATAGGGGTCGAACTCCGAATTTTGCCCTGATTTTTTAAAATTAGATCCTCTGTGTGATTCCAAACCACTTTTATCTATTAACTTTTTTGATAAAACTGCTATTTTCCAAGAAAAAAAATGTTTTTACTGCATTTTAGTGGTCAAAACACAATAAATATAGCATTTACCTATGTTATTTATTGATTCGGCATTCACTTTGTGGTAGGATATGATTGAATTGTAAATAAAACACTTGTTTTTCACCAATTGAGTATTATATTTTACACGACTAGTTGCGGAAGCTACAGATGCTTCCATCTACAGGTTTCAATATAAACTCAGTTTTTATTGAAACCTGTAGATGGAAACATCTGTAGCTTCCGAAACTAGTCGTGTAAAATATAATACTCAAGTGGTGAAAAACAAGTGTTTTATTTACAATTTAGCATTTACCTAGAATCATTGCAGGTATAAATAGCGCGCGGTATCGTATAACTTAAATGTGGGAACGTAAATTATGGAACTATTATTTTGAGCGTTACTTTACAAAATAATGGAGTGATTTTAGCATAATTATGATCATTTATGCATCTAAAAAAAATCCGAAACCACTTTATACTTGTAACAATTAATTAAGATTTATAATGTCTGCTGCTTTTGAATGGGCAGAGATATGAAGTAGATGCCGTAACAAGTAATGTAGAAGATTTTGCCCTCTATAATCCCTAGTAAGTTTGGTTTTGACGTATCCACCTGATTCCGAAATAATTGTAAAAATCAGTTTTGCTTCATACAAAAAAAAACAACACATTTTTTTCTTGGAAATTAGCAGTTATATCAAAAAAAGTTGAAAGACAAAATTGGTTTGGAATCATACAGAGGAACTTATTTAAAAAAAACAGGGTAAAATTCGAAGTTCGACCCCTATGTCCATGTTTTTGCCAAATGGATCCAGTGTGCGGCGAGGACTTGACGAAAGCCACCCAGTCGGATACCAAAATAAATCGTTTCATTAAACCGAAAAAATAAATCAAAACAGAGTTCTTGATGAGCAAAGTCTCTAGCTGGGAATGTCCATCTGAGTATGTACTATTTAACGAGTTGATGACGTCATTGTACATTTGCATTTTTAACGAGAAAATGGCGTCAGCCATCCTCAAATGAATCAGTGACGATTTTCTATGTACATATAAATATACTTTGAAAGGTCGTGTCTCGTAATTGTTATTCATAGAATGTATGCAATAACTTAGAATCCCCGATGAATGCCGTAGGAAGAGGCATTTTATTATCGAGCCTTATATTGTGTTCATTTTAATAACGGTTTTTAGCGCCCTTGAGATGAGTAATTCTTAAAAAAATTGGCGCTTTATAAATTATCCAATTTATTATTATTATTATTATTATTAAACGTCTGTGTGCTTCAAAAAAATAAAAATCTATGTTTAGCAGAATCTAAAGTAATTGGAAAAATACTGCTATTCGCTTGCATGCGTTCGTTCTTCAGAAATACTCAAATTGTGGAAAGAAGCAGTGGCGTGCCTAGGGTCAACCAGTAAGAAAGCCCGTTCGACTTTTTTTGTGTTATAATATTAGTAGAGGGTCACGATAATGAATTTTTCTGGATTAAAATAGTTTTATCTTTCTTAATTGATTTCGTGAATTAATTTATTTTAAATCCCATTTTAGGCGCATTTTAAATCTATACAAAAAATATTTTTTTGCGTCTTCAAACTCATGTTCTTGTATAATATAATAATGTTTTTACAAATACAAGAAGAAATATACTTAATAAGAAGTCAGCTGTAAATAGTCAATAATAATAAATTTGTTAACACTGAAATACGAATTATAAACAAATGTTTGTAAAGAAATTACATAATCTCTCTTTTCATAACATTTCTGCACATAACGTAAATGACAGAAAACATTCTGACAATAGAAATGAAGTTCGTGACACATCGAATACTTCAGAGTGATAAAGCCCGGCTTCAAATCCATACAAAAAATTGTAGATCTCTTCTGGTATATATGCACCTAGCTTACAAGCCAAAAATACATAAGTGTGACAAAGACTTACATTTCGCAAGCCCAATATGAAACCCAAACAATAAGTTTTATTATATTTTTTTTAAGGCAAGCCCGGGTTTTCGGCTTGTATGGAAGTACCGCCACTGGTCAAAGAAGGTTCTCTTCACGGATAAATACTGGGTTACGCTTTACGGTTAATACGAACATAGGTATTAAATATTGTGTTTGACTCAGTAAGAAGTGATATTTCTAAAAAAAATGCTGTAGAAATAGTTTTATATGTAATCAAGAGACACGATAGTTTGTATACGGCTGTATTACCAAAATCCTCCACTGAAGGTCCCGGGTTCGATTCCCGGCGATGGCAGTGTGATTGCTACATTGTCACATCAGTGTCACATGTGTGAAATTCACCTGACAATAAAATGGCAATAGATTAGTTACCTATCACATGTTCTGAGAATCACCAGATAAAAAAGTTATATACATTGAGTGCAAATATTCTTCGGTATACAATTGTGTACTACATAATATACTACATTAAAATACCCAAGTGGCATCCGAAGATTTGCTGAAGATATCATAAAATTCTAACACGTCCGTTTTCAATCGAAAATTTTCTGATTTCTCTATAAAGAATCATACCTTTATACAGAAATCGGAAAATTTAAGAATGAAAACGGATATGATGGAAGTTCATACAAACTTAAAATAATATGTTTACAAGAGATGAAAAAATTGAGAAAGATATCGAAAGAAGGATCGGTGCTGGGAACAAAATTAATGGCGCTCTCTAAGCCATCACGGCAAATTGAAATATTTCAACTAAAGCAAAGGTGGCAGTACATAATGGAGTTCTAGTGCCAACCCTTTTGTATGGAAGTGAAGCTTGGAGCTGGCGAAAAAGGATGAAAGTAGAATAAATGCCTTAGAAATGAGATCACTGAGAAGAATGTGCGAGAAAACGATATATGATAGAATACCGAACGACGAAATAAGGAAGAAATATATAGCAGATGATTGCATCATAAGTAAAAATAAAATCCGGATCCCCGAGATGGTTTGGATATATGGAACGAATGGACAAGAGAAAAATGGTCAAAATGTTGTATACAATTCCTCGACAATAATGTAAGACTTTATCATAATCCCTAAATCCCCCTCGCCCTCTTTCGGAGGGACACTCCGGGCCCTTTGATTTAGCCCCATGATAAAACAACTATCAAGTCACATTCCAACAATGTTTCCTACAGACGTAAGAGGAATAGCCATTAGAGCTGAACCTCTGTAAGCCAGAAGATCCAAGTCCAAGTCCAAGCAGTGTGAGTGGAAAGAGAAGCCGTGGAAGACCAAGGAAAGCATGGCATGACAAAATTAATCAAATTCTGAAAGGCGGCCACATTTGAAATCGGAAAAATCGACGAACGTGCATTTACGATGTATGAATGTGGAGGAATCAAGAAGAGAGGTATGTCAAGACCGAACGGTATGGCGGTCCATCCTATCTGCCTACCCCTCCGGAGAAACGGCGTGATGGTTAGTTAGTTAGTTTCTTAAAATAATACATCAGCTAAATGTTTTATAAAGTTTTTTTTTAGAAACAAGAAACCGAAAAATCATAGTCTAGAGAAGAGGTTTCCAATCTTTTTTGTCCCGTAGACCCCTTGCCGATTTCTTCTATCCTGTGTAGACCCCCTGCTTTCCTAATATTGATTTTTTTACAAATTCTTCTATAACTTTAACATTAGTTTTTGAAGCTGACACAGAGCAGTTTAATAGGGATTACTGTGGAAATGAAATCTTTAAAATAAAATATATACGAGTATTATGTTTTATAGTTATAAATTTTAGCAGTTAAATTTACAACACTGTTATAATATAATATCACAATGTTGTATAATAGCTGTTTCGCCAACCGATCTTATCATCAGCTGATGAAACAGCTATTGCGACATTCTCAAAAGACTTAGACATACAATTATTAATTAAAACGAAACAAAACTCAAATCCATAATTTTTAAATAAAATAAAAACACAAAAAATCAATGGTTCTAATAGGAGGGATGAGCCTCATATCAAAATTTCAATATTCGGCTTCAATTGAGTTGAACCATCTCGTGGTCCCCCATTTACATCTCATGCACCCCCAACATTTTTTTTCCAACTGTTGTAGACCCCTTGCAAGTCGAAATCGACACCTGGGGGTCGATTTGGTTATAGATTGCTTTGGGAACCTCTGGTCTAGAGGCATCAATTTATTTACAACAGACACTATCAATATTTGAGCACTTACTTGAGTCCCCAGAGCAATTGCTCACTAAAACCGTTTCGTTGTACTTCTATCAAGTAGTGACAGTTCAAAGACGAATCTTAACATTTTTACATATTTGTAGATCAGTTATGTAAAAAAATAGATCAGTCAATATTTTGACACATTTTGATATATCGTACATGCACGCACGTCGACCTTTCTGATTACCTATATGAATATATAAAGCATAAGTATAATTTTTAAAAATAATAAAAAAAATATATATAAACAGGGTGTCCCATAGCCGCAAACGGATGATAGGGCAAAGTCATGCTAGTTATGAGAAAAATGTGAGTATTGTATTTGTTTAATTAAGCTTAAATCCTGGGCTGGTCTTTTAACTCCCGTCACTACAAATCTTTACTTTTTTAATTTTATTTTTATTATGTAATCCTGAACAATGCTTCTGTAAATTGTTGCCTAAAATTTTAATCTAACTGCTCGAGCTTGGAAGAAAATGTTACCTTTTGCCTAACTAAATATTCAAAATTAATACTACGCCCAATTTTAAAATACAAAACTAAGATTTTTTTACATTTTTCTTATAACTAGCATGACTTGCCCCATTATCCATTTCCGACTTGACGTCGACTTCTGGGACATCCTGTATATATTAAAAACGATTTAAATGGAACTAGAAAATCAAATATTTAATGTCGGCCAGGTGGGTAGGTCGGAGAAATCAACGTGCGTGCATGACAAGATGTATGAATGTGGAAGAATCGAGAGAAGTAAGTCAGGAAAGACAAATGTGTCAGTCCATTCCTTCTGCCTACCCTTTGGGGATACGGCATAATGGTTAGTTAGTTAGTAAGTATTAAATATATTAAAGAAGCCATAGTGTAAGACATAAGAGTCAGGACAAAGGTTTCCGATGTTATCAAGATGGCCGCAACCCTCAAGTGGCGATGGGCGGGACATGTCGCTCGCGATCCAGATGAAAATTGGACAAGGCGACTGCTGTGCTGGTGGCCAAGGACGGCAAAGCGTGGAGTTGGGCGCCCATAGTTGCGTTGGCGCGACGATGTCCGGAGAAGTGCGGGAAGTGCCTGGATGCGGATCGCTCAGAATAGAAGAGAATGGAAAATGCGAGTGGAGGCCTACGTCCAGGAGTGGACGGTCAATACAGGCTGAAGAAGAAGAAGAAGTGTAACTACATCCTTATAATTGCCCAGAATATCGCCATTTCTAGGCGGAGTCAGTACTTAAAAGCCATCGATAATACGCTCCCTAAGGAAGAATAAGAATAGCTCTTAAGCGCGGCCTTTTTTTGTTCAGGTTTGCGAAGTGATATTTCAAAGAACAAAAGTTTTCTTTGTAGTTTGCGCCTTGCAGTATATGTACGAGTATGTACGTAGGTATTAGCAATGTGTTCCACCCGCATGCATTCTGTTTCATTGTTCCCGCCAGAGAAGCAGTGCCTACCCCACAGCTCGGTATTATCATTGAGTGGAGGCCATTTTGTTTTCCACTGCACTGCAGATCTGGGTGAAGCGGGTTTCATTTAACTTTGCGCGTGGAAAGATGAACCAACGTTTTCTGAGAGAAGCAACCACACATTTTCTTTTGGAATAAATTTTAATTATTTTATATTTATAAAACACAAACGCACTTTGACGACCTTCGTGGTTTAGTGGTAATTGCTACGATTGCCACATCGAAGGTCCCGGGTTCGATTCTCGGCAATGGCAGTGTGATTGCCACACTGTCTTTGGTTTGGTGTAGAATTCAACAATAAAATGGCGATAGCTTAGCTACCTATCATATGTCACGAGAATCAATATGATAGCCATACCCTTTACATATATTTGACTCGTGCTTTTTAAAAAAAGGAACCAGGTTAGAACTTCTGTACTCTTTGATGTGAGTAATATTTAAATAGGTTATAGTAATATTTTAAAAGGTTATAGTAATTTTTAAATAAGTTAGAACTTCTACACTCTTTCATATAAGTAATATTTAAATAGGTTATAGTTAATAGTGAGTAATATTTAAATAGGTCTGCACTCTTTGATGTGAGTAATATTTAATATCATCGAGTTGTTTCTGCGGATATGACGTCAGCTCTCTCATGTGCGTTAAACTGTTAGGATTATTACATGCTGTTTGGAATTGAACAAAGAGTTTATAGAGAAGAGTTTCTGTTTTACGAGATGGAGGAAATAAAAAACATTTATAGCACTTAGGTGTTCTGTGAAATTCCATAATTACAATGATTTATAATACTACTAACTTAATCATCGAGAGAGTCGTATACTGTTTATACTTGCATTAAAAAGTAATAAATAAAATCACACGGAAATATTTCTATATTGGAGAGGGGGGCAAAGTGGGGTCCTGGGGCATAGTGGGGTCCCCATGTTATCTCACGAATGAAGAGCCGCATCTAAATTCTGATTGGTCTTTAGTCGAAACGTGCCCTTGACCACCCCACACGATGCTGCAAGTCCGAATTTTCCGTTATCTTTTATTTTCCGTGATTTATTATAAAATTGCATTTTCATTAAAAGTTTCGCCTAAATTCAGCGTGGAATCATTTTGGGATGTAGTATTGCAATCGGGGTGGAATATCGCTGGTTAATTCGATTTACTCCTTCGGATTTAACACCTCAATTCCAGAGTTGCGATTGGAGCAAAGTGAGGTACCTCATTGGGGCAAAGTGGGGTGCTACCAATGGGGTACCTTACTTTTCCCCTTATTATTTTCTATAAGTACTAATCATGTTATTATATCAATATATTTATTTGTGTCAGCCAAAATAGTTCAGAAGTATAAAAAAACTTCAGCTTACAGGCATCAATGCCCACAATAACAGTCCATCACCGTATTACCTGGTATCCAAGAACGTCTACCGTCAGAGACCTCAACCAATCCATGGAACCTAGAAGAGACACTTAGAGAAATACTCAAGGACTTTTTGGGCCGAGTTCTTCGCTACCTGAAATGGTTGGTAGTACGATCGTATATCGTCATTAGTCATTAAATTTTGTTTTTCATTTCAATTGTCATAACTGGTAATTTCAATTATTATAATAAACCATTAAATTCATAAAAATCCGTTGTTTCGCTTTATCATTAATTGTATTCTCCACATTGCCCCTCGTGCTACCCCACTTTGCCCCACATACCGGGGAAAAGTGGGGCAAATGCCACCTTTAATATTATTACTAATAGAGCTGGAATTGAGAATAATAAAATGAATGTTTATATGCAAAATCATGCATCAGATGCCAAATAGTAAATTTAAGTTCGGATAGGATTCATCTAACCTTAAGGACCCCACTATGACCCCCCCCCCCTCTCCTATACCTTTTTGTATTACATAACGTTTAAAAAGCGTGAATTGTTCATTTTAGAATACTTTATTAATTATTACATTTTATAAGTATCTAAATTCTATTATATATAAAATCATTTTATTTATTTATTAAGATTATTTGATTTATCCAAAATAATGGTGTGATGTAGAATATATCAATCACTTGCAATAACAGACCAATTGACGAAATAAAAAAATCTCAGCCAACGGTTGCTACTCCCGTCTCCAGAAATATCTAAAATCCATCCAAATATCGAAGAAAACAATACTTCGAATATATAAATCACTTATAAGGTCAGTCCTGATATATGGAGCGGAGACCTGGACGCTAAGTGTTGTGGATTCCCAGAAGTTGTGGGTGTTTGAGATGGCTATGCTACCAACCGGACGTCGTCGAATTTATAAAACTCCAACGGTTTAGGTGGGCTGTATAACTGGTGCGAATGGAGGTACTGTCATAACCCGCACAGTTGATATTTACAAGACCGGAGGGATGACACAGCGTGGGAAGACTGCAGCTTCGTTGGCTTGATAGTGTTCTGAAGGACCTGCATAGTTTGGAGTCACACCCCAGGAATGGAAGTCGAGAGCTCAGGATAGGGTCGGCTGGAGAAACTTTTTAGAGGCGGCCAAGGTCCAACCAGGACTATAGAGCCTGATAGAAGAAGTAGAAAATGTTCTATAATATATATGACCGTTTCACTCTTAAAGCATCAAGAAATGAATGTATGGCACATTCTACATAACATTTTAAAATTTTCCGCAAAACGAAATATGTTCCTATTCAATATTTTATTTCTGATCTGCATATTTAGTGGTGGTTGTGAGGTTCTCAGCCACAGTCCACTTGGAATGTTTCAGGAATAATTTAGGATGAAAAGGGGTTAGCTTCTCTCATTCCAGTATTACTCTCTCTCTGGATGAATATAATTTCATCAGGATCTCGTCATGTCAAAGGAAGGAAAATATTTTTCGTGAAAATGTTACGATTTAGATATCTCGTTGAGTAAACCGTTGGTCTACTTCATAGGTTTCCAACCTTTTCCGGCCTACCGCCCCCCTTTACACGAAGATAAATTTAAAACGCCCCCTCTCCCACAAAAGGCGACAGGCAAATAATGGTGGGGAACTTATGGTTAACACGAAACATTATTAAAATAAAATTGTAAATTAAAAAATAATAAAATAATTTTTTTATAGTATTTAAAATATTGATAAGTTGGTTTTCTTCGATATTTGGATGGATATATCGATATTTAGATGGATATAGAATTTGGAGAATTTGTAAATAAAACACAGGCAAATAAAGTGAGCAACCAATTTTTTTAACGGCCTTCACAGTAGTCCCCTCCTAACTCAGAACAACGTTTCCAACGTTTCTCCCATGATTGGAAGCAGCCTTGACAGTCCTCTAAAGTTAGGCCTTTCAAGACGACGGTCGCAGCCTCCTGGACGGCCTCTACGCTGCCATGGTGGGTTCCTTTGAGGCGACTCTTCATTTTAGGGAACAAGAAGAAGTCAAAGGGGGCCAAGTCGGGGCTGTAGGGTGAATGCGGTAACGTTGGGATCTTTTTTTGGCCAAATTTTCCCTCACAATCAAGGAGGAATGAGCCGGCGCGTTATTATGGTGCAAGAGTCAGCCGTTCGGGTCGTTTACTCCAAGATTTCAACATAGAACTTTCCAGCCACTGTCTGACCCTCAGAAACGCATTCACGGTGAATAATGCCATGAATATCGAAGAAAATGATCAGCATTGCCATCAGTCGGACATCCATGCTTTCGTTGGGCACTCCCCATCCTCTTCCACCCACTAGAGGCTTTGTCTACTCATCTTCAGCGACTACACGGCCCATCCAGTCTCTGCCATCACTCTCAAATTGATTTTCGTATATAGAGTATAAATGCGCAGTTTTTCCTCTCAATAATATAAATTACTTTGGTAATATTTGGAAAATCTCGTATTAGAGTAATCCAGTTAAGGGCATAAAATTTAATCTGGGTTTTATTTTTTATGTGTTAGTATATATTGGATTAGTTCACTCGGCACTCACACTAATGCAGTCGCATAGTGAGTTGGGAACGGGCACGGGATGGGTGTTTTTTTTTATTGATTGACCTAGTGACCTAGTTCTCGCTCCGTCTATCCGCGGTGCCTAAACCTACACCAGTTAACCCAAATCTGGAGCATTCTCGCAAATAGTGATGGGACACTATCACTATTTTCGATTTATTATCCTTTTTACAAATATCAAAACATTCAAAAATATTTTATAACTAACTGAACCACATTGTATAGTGTGGTAATAATATACTCGTACTCGTATAAGTAATTTTAGGGAGAATGGAAAATAATTTATACTTCTTAAAACGAGTCATACACGAACATCGATTTTTCCGACTTCTTACATGAACAACTTTAAAATTGGATTAATTTTGTCATGCCATGTTTTCCTCGATCTATCTCGACTCCGTACTCCATTTACATCGTTAAAGTATACTTACTTAATCATTCTTTCTCCGTCCATGCGCTCCATATGTCCGAACTAACGCAGCGATCTATTCATAATTACTATCTGTTCGACCATCCGCTGTGAACATGCTACCTTAATACACAAATTCACTCTCTAGCTCTAAGTTCTTTTCATTCACACTTATATCACACACTCTCATTTGCTCTTCCCTTTAGAAAATTTACACCTTTGACTTTCCGACATTAATAATTAAATCGTTAGACTTACATACCTCACACACTCTCGACACCATTACTTGTAATTTGGCCGCACTATCCGCAATGAGATTCAATTAATATATTATTCTATTGTATATCTTATATTCCATTTACATATAATATAATTCTATTATATTATATATAATTCCATTATCCATTTATATAATTATCATTATTTTTAACTGTTTAAAATATACTGTATGTACTAGTTTAACTACGATTTCATTTTATTAGTCGGTATTGTTAATTATTCTTATCATCTTTATTTGTGGTAGCACGTAATTGGCCTTATTTTATGTGTTTTTTCCTATCCCAAGTTCTAGCTACCTATCATATGTCATTATAATTAATAGCTGAAATGTTGTATATAGTAATTGGGTTCAAAAAACCTATTGTACATAAAAATGTGAAAAGCATCGGGAAACTACACACTAGAAGGACCCAAGTGGTATCCCAAGAACCAGCAAAAGATAGATTAGACTGTCAACTGTCAAATTGACAGTCTGTAGAAACAATGTTGCAAGTTTAAAAACCAAACCTCTAAATAAACACCCTATAAATGTATTGTTATATTTATTGTTTCTAGAATTATGGTGTATAACTCCGTTTTAAATAATTAATATTCACATAAAATATAATAAAACTTCTAGAAAACAGACGTTTTCATTCGTATTAGTTATATGTATTATAATAGCTAGAATCGCAGTGCACAATGGTGTACTTCTACCGTCCCTTATTTATGGAAGCGAAGCATGGAACTGGCAAAAGAAGGATGAAAGTAGAATAAATGCAGTAGAAATGAGATCTCTTAGACGAATGATTGGATACTCTGTGTATGATAGAGTGTCGAATGAAAATATAAAAAGTGAATGCGATGCGAATGATGGTGTCATGAACAAAATAATGAAAGGATCATTAAGATGGTTTGGACATATGGAAAGAATGAATGAAGAAAGAATGGTAAAAAAATTATATGTTAATGATGTAAATGGAACCAGAAATAGAGGAAGACCGAGGAAAACGTGGCACGATCAAATAAATCAAATATTGAATGTCGGCCATGTGAGGAGTCAGAGAAATCGACGCGCGTGCATGACACGATGTATGAATGTTGAGGAAGCGAGAGAAATATGTCAGGAAAGAAAAGTGTGGCAGTCCATTTTTTCTCCCTACCCCTTCGGGGAGACGGCGTGATGGTAAGTAAGTTAGTTAGTTATTATAATCGTTGTTTGTTATCCTAAATAACGAAATGTGTTCAAAGATTTAATTTTTGAATCGACGTTCTGCGCGGGGCGTCCCATCTCTAACCCCTCTACCCGGCATCCAGCGAGATGACTTCACTCCGCATTTTCCGGGTTACGTAACGTTTTCGGGCACACTGTCTCACGGGTACATAGATCGGAAATACTCGCCCATCTCGCGGCTGTCACCAGCCAGTAAAACACAAAGCACTCTCTAATTGGAACTCCGAAAGGTGTTCCGTGAAGAGTCCTTACGTTTTATTGCTGCTGTGTTCCACTATCGGTTACTTTATTTATTATTGCATTTCTTTGTTCGTTTATCGTTACCCACTTAAAGTGTAATTTGTTTTTTGCAGAAAGTAGAGCGGAACTTGCAGATATCGCGTTGTTCATTCAGAAAATGAATCGCGCAAAAGTGGAAACTTCTAGTAAATGTTTGTTTATTAATTTGCTTGCAAATAAAACTACGTATAAAAATATTAATGTCGTTTATTGTTTCTTGAACAATGACGTAAATCTCTATATAACGACCTACAATACGAATGAAAACTGACTGTTATCTAAAAGTTTTGTTATATTTTATGCGAATGACGTGGAAGAAAAACGTGACATTTCGAAAAAAGTGTTTTATTTATTCGATAATCAAATCCGCCGTGTCCAACTTTATTTTCTACAAAAACATGGTATTTTTTAAGTGAAAAACAGAGAATTTATAAGGGAAAGAGACAACACAACAGTGGTGTATTGTGTTGTCACGTTGTCTCTTTCAGACGGATATCTTGCTTCATTTTAAAATTTTTCAATTTTTCGAGATAACACGTTATTCTCGCAGAGGCCACATGTTTCACTTGCCCAATACATTTGATAATACTAACGCTTTATTTCACTTATCACAGTAATTTTTTGGTTATAACATAATCTTTTATTAACTTACAATTTTTTACATTGAAAAACGTTATGTTCTTCTTCTTCTTCTTGCTCAGCCTATTCCCGTCCACTCCTGGACAAAGGCCTCCTCCGTTCCCTTCCATGTCACTCTGTCCTGTACAGACTGCATCCAGGTTATTCTGACGAATCTGTTCAGATCATCCTTCCACCGTAGTTGCGGTCGCCCTGCACTTCTCTTTGCCATCCACGGTCTCCAAGTCAGCAGTCTTCTTGTCCTATTTTCATCTGAGCTTCTGGCTACGTGATCTGCCCAATGCCATTTTAGAGTCGCCACCCGGTGGATGATGACAGTGACCGTTGTTTTTTCTCTCACCGTATCGTTTCTGACTCTGTCTCTTAAGCTTATTCCTAACATGGCTCTTTCCATGGCTCTTTGGGTCACTCGTAGTTTCTCGGCACTTTGTTTGGACAATATAACAGTTTCAAGACCAAAAGTACCAACTGGCAGAACGCAGGCTTCATAGACTTTTCATTTCATGTTGATCGGTATTTTCCGGTTTTTAAGGATGTAAATCATGTTTCCGAAAGTGTTATAATACTAAGTGCAGATATATTCAAACATTTATACAATATTTGCATATAAACCATATTGTATATAAATCATATCTGTTCGTCCTTTATTTCGTGTATAAAAACAGCAACGCGTTTGATTTTCGCTACATTGGATATTGCATTAGACAGGCCAAACATGTCATTGATATAAAATACAATAAACCTTCTAAAAACAGACGTTTTCATTTGTATTCATTAATTAAATATTAAAACCTTCTATATAATACATATTTAATTTAATTCCACTTAGGATTAGGGTTTGATCAATTTCGGCAGCTCGCTGCCATTTTCTGGTACCTATATCGAATTTTGTTAGGCTTATATATGAAATGATAAAGGTAGGGGTTGATGTTTAACTCTTCTTTATAATCCATTAGGTCAGTGGTCGATAAGCCGCGGCTCGCGAGCCACATGCGGCTCTTTGTCTATTTGAGTGTGGCTCTTGAAACGTACTTGACATCATTCCTGAAATGAAAAACAACATATGCAAGCCTGACTTACCTAAACATTGTATGGAAATGCAAAGCTTTTCAAGTTTTTTCAGTTAAAATTCGACATAACAAAACTCAAATTTCAATATTAAAAAAGATCAATGTATAAGATTATTATACAGTAATATATCCAGTTTTTATTCAGAAGGCATAGTTAACCGATTTCTAAAAAATAGTTTCTCATAATATTAAAAAATTGTCGATATTTGGGTCTTTTGGCTTACGAGTTTGCCTGCCACTGCATTGGGTGATTATAAAAGTATTGAGTAAGTAAAAAAAGAGTAAGTAACAGAAGCTGGCAGCGAGCTTCCGAAATCGGTTGAAACTACAAATCTAAGTGGAATCTAAGTTGAAACTACAAATCAAACTAAGTTTAATCAAAATATATGTTATATTATAAAGTAATTTTTATTTTCATTATTTACAGTAATATTATAATATCTAACGTATTTTCAAAAGAACCACACGAAAAATAAAAACACATGTTTACAAATTCCTTTTATTATTTTTTCAGTGGATAATAATATGTGTTACAGAAAACTCAAATCCGTTTTTAATTAAATAAAGACTGCAGTGAGGCCAGCCATGCTATATGGAGCAGAGTGCTGGACCAACAAAAAAGTCCATGAACGTCGAGTCCACGCTGCCGAGATGAAAATGCTGAGGTGGGCCGGAGGCGTCACAAGACTGGACCACGTAAGGAACGAAAACGTGAAGGATAGCTTTAAGGTTGCCCCAATAATGGAAAAATTAAGAGAATCTCGACCCGAAGAGACATCGAACACATTGTCTAAAAATCCCGCCGCATTCCCACAAAACATGATGGGCCAACATGGAAAAGGAGCTCCAACGCGAGAACCTAACAGTGTAGATGAGTAAAAATAGAAAAGTTTGGCGTTTTCGTACGAGGAGGGCCGACCCCAGATGATGGGAAATGGCAAAGGGAAAGAAGAAGAAATTCACAGAATTCTGTATTCATTCGTCTCAACTCAGATTATTTTAATTAAGATTATACAGATATACGTTTTTATGTCGCGTCCTTATAGCTGGCTTTGCAGGAAAATTAAAATTAGGAATTATAAGTTTTTTTTTCTTCTTATTTATTATATAATATAATTCAATGATTGTGTGTGAAATACATGAAAATAATATTTTTAGTATATTACTATTACGGCAATATTTTTATTGAATAATTTAAAATATTATAAACCGGATTATTAAGTGCCTCTGACATACTGGACGATGTCAGAAATGATGATGAAATTGGACACATGACTTAGACTTATGAAAGACATAATTAATTTTTTTAATTTTTGTTATATCATTCAGAATGGACAATGATATTGAGTCAATAGTAATGATAAATTCATGAATACTTATAAGTAAATACGCAGGCAGAAGGAGTAGGCAGTAATAATGATTATTTAATATTAGATTGATTTGATCGTGTCACGTTTTACTCGGTTTTTATCTATTTCTATTTTCGTTTACATAATTTTACACGTTCATTCAAACTGCATTCACTTCATATATTTGCATTTGATACTCTGTCATATGAGGAAGAAGATAGTGTTGTAAAACATTTATTCGTAGCTCGAGGTAAAAATACGTATTTGAATTAAACATTCAGCTGAATTGAATGACTTTATCATTCTTATCTTTGTTTATTTATGAATACAGCGGTGGTATGCACCAGTTCCGGATTAGCCATATAGCGGAAGTAGCGAGTGCTTCGGGCCCCGCATCTATAGACTCTAATGTATGGAAGTGATGCATGGGACTGGAAAAAGAAGGGTGAAAGTAGAATAAATGCAGAAGAGAATATCTCTTAGACGAATGTGAGGTAAATAAGTATAAGATAAAAAGAGTATTTTTATGGAAGCGAAGCATGGAACTGGCAGAAGAAGGATGAGAGCAGAATTAATTCTGTAGAGATGAGGTCACTTAGACGTACGTGTAGTAGAACGATGTATGACAGAATTTCAAATGCTGATAAAGAATGTATTTTGAATAAAATTATGAAAGTTCGGACATATGGAGCGCATGGATGGAGAAATAATGGTTAAGAATGTAAATGTAAATGGAGTACGCAGTCGAGATAGACCGAGGAAAACACGGAATGACCAAATTAATAAAATAAGTAAGCCAAAAGATCCATGTCCATTTCCGATATAAACGGAACAAGAAATATAGGAAGACTGAGTAAAGCTGACCTTCATGGTAGAGTGGTAAGAGCTCTAACTTCCATACCGAAGGTCCCGGGTTCGATTCCCGACGATGGCAGTCTGATTGTTACACTATCTTTGGTCTGGTGTAGAAATCAAGTGACAATAAAATGGCTACCTATCACAATTGGATTGGCTACCTATCACATGTCATAAGAATCGATATAATAGCTAAAAAAAAAATTATACAGTAATTGGGTTCAAACGACCTGTGTATACAAAAAAAATGACACTATCAAAGCCTAATATTTAATGTTGACCACGTAAGGAGTCGGAAAAATCGACGTGCGTGCATGACACAATGTATAAATGTCAAGGAAGCCAGAGAAGTATATCAGGAAAGAACAGTGTGGCAGACCAATATTTCTGCCCACCCTTTCGGGCATACGACGTATAATTAGTTATTAAAAGTTGTGTTGATGTTGATGTTATTTGATCATCATAGAAAATCAAGGGAAAACCATTCTGTACCAAAAACTAAAACTTCTTACGCGCAAAGACATTTCTGCTATCTTGGATCCAAACTATCTAACATAATAAACAAAACTATAAACGACCCACAAAAAAATGACAATGCACAATTACAAAAAGCATGCAACTACGGAGACATTAAAAAAGACGGTTTGAATGTAGTATAATTTAAAAAAATAAGTAAATAGTTTAAATAGTGTTATATAATATATAAGTAAATTAATTTTAAGTTATACACTTTAGGATATGTGTTGCTCCCCCTAACTGTTACCTAAATTTGTAAATTATATTATATATTGAAATTATATAGAGTACTAGGAATGCCTCCCTAGAACGGGTTACCCCAGTTGGGAGGTATTAAAATCATGTACTTGGTAAATGATCAATAAACAATAATAAATAAATGAGGGTTATATTATATTTGCTATATAACTAATCCGGCACTGGTACGCACAAGGAAATGTGCAATAAGTGGTGAACCTTGTGGTGGTGAGTAATTTATAATTTACTTAGGAGCGTTACTTAGAAATTGAGAATGCTTCGCTGATAAATCTCGCGTGAATAAGTCAAACACTCATTGCTGATACACTAACTGCCTTGTGACATTGTTCCGTATATTCAAGATAAACATTTGTTTGAACACTATTCTGATTTTTCTTAAGGGGTTAGGGGAAGTCAGCGGAATGAAAAAAACTAGTATTTTAAATTGACAGTAATTTAATATAATAGTCCATTGTTTTGGCCGAAACACTATAATATTTTAACATTTTATAACTCTTAATTCAAAAGCTTTGTTTTATATCACAAATTGTATTTATTTTACTTTACGACAGCTGTTTCGTCAAGCAATGTTGACATCATCAGGTGTTATAAAAATATATATGGAATGTAAAATTTTCGTAATTTTTCGAATTTTTGTGTATTTGTTCCTAAGTCAGTTATAATTTAATTTACTTTATAAAACCAACAATATATAATTATTACAATATATTTTAACTTCATTTGACCCAAATTTAAGAAAATACATATTTTAACTTACTAACTAACTTACCATCACACCGTCTCCGCGAAGGGGTAGGCAGAAAGAACGGACTGCCAAACTTTTCTTTCTTAACTTATTTCTCTCGCTTCCTCGACATTCATACATCGTGTCATGTACGCGCGTCGATTTCTCTGTCGACATTCAATATTTGATTTATTTGATCGTGCCACGTTTTCTTCAGTCTTCCTCTATTTCTGGTTCCATTTACATCGTTAACATGTATTTTTTTTTACCATTCTTTCTTCAATCATTCTTTCCATATGCCCAAACCAACTTAATGATCCTTTCATTATTTTGTTTATAACACCATCATTCGCACCGCATTCACTTCTTATATTTTTATTCGACACATTTATTATTTTGCCAGTTTCATGTTTCGCTTCCATACATAAGTGTCGGTAGAAGAATAACATTGTGCACTGCCATTCTAGCTTTTTTGGATGGGTTTTTGTTTGCGATGACAACTTTAAGTGCGCCATTCACCTTGTTTGCTGCCCCAACCCTTCTTTCAATATCCCTCCCCACTCGCCCATCTCTTGTAAACATACTTCTTAAATACACGAACTCATCTACTTGCTCCAAATTCACACTAATGTTGCAGACTATCATGATTTCTTCTTTTTCAAAACCTTGGACTTATTAACATTCATCATCAGATCATTTCACATGCATACCTCATACATACAATTCACCAGGACTTGTAGTTATATATTATATTATATATGAAGTTATTGCTATATCTGTTGGATCCTGTTCATTACATTAACAGTTAATCTAGTGCCTAATGCGGAAGGGGAAAAAATATGAATCCACCCAGAATTGGCGTGATGGTTATTTGTATATATTTTTTTCAATTTTGTAATAAACGTCTGTTTTATAAAAGTTTAATTATAATTTATGTGAATGGCATGTTTCGACAGTATAAAGCATTATCAAATGTAGCGAAAATCAAACGCGTTGTTGTTTTTATAAACGAGGGACTGATTGACATTATTTATTTATAGTATGGTTTATATACAAATGTTGTATAGATGATTTATAAACAATATTTTTCCTAATCCTTAGGATATTTATTTTAAGCTGTTTTTGAATTCAGCTCAGGTAAAGAATCGGATAACACGAGATCGGAAAGCCAAAAAATTGGTTCATTGAGTAATGATAATTGTAAGGTTTCCGGTAAAACTGGTTTCGGCTTTATGAATATGATCGGAGATGCCCATTGTCAAATGGTTCTGCCTTCTCAAAATAAGTCCGCATTTGAATTGATTTGACTTTTGCGCCTATCAAAAGGATATTTCAGTTCACGCTTCTCCCTTTTACACAGCTGTAGCTTTGAATAGATCAACAGGAGAAAAATAATTTTACTCTGTAAAGAAATTCACTACCTACGAATGGAAAAGGAATAAGAAATAAATCCAAGCATAAAACATTTATTTGTGATTTAAAATGCGACAAAAAAACGTTTTGCATTAAAAAATGGAGTGGTATTTGGTGAAGCTTGAAAGGCAACCTGACCCCTGCCTCTATTCATGATTTATAATAATGATTTAGGGTACATAATGACATCAAATATTTTTTAAGCTAAAATATTAAAAATTTGGACAAGAAAGTCTATTTCCGTCAAAAAGGGTTGGGTTTTGTAAAGCGTCTAATGAAATCGTTTGCTTTTGAATATTTCAACCAATTCATTTGAGTTTTTAATTAACATTATACATAACCATAGACGTAACACAAAAATACTAAAATTAAACAGGCTAATACAAAAATATGAATATCACAGAAAAACAATGATAATGGAATTCGTGTCAATAATGGACGACCCAATTAATTATTTTTACAGTATTTATTTATAAACATGATAAAAGCGTTTTCATTAGAACAGAATTCTTAAAATAAATTGTATTGAACTTGGATTTTCTGGCTTATAGAGCTTCAGTTCTAATGGCTATTCCTCTTACCTCTGTAGGAAATATTGTTGGAAATGTTATTTGCTAGTTTATTGTTTTACTGGATTTTACATTTTATTATACTGGGCGGAGGCCTTTAGGGTTTGTTTGTGCAAAGTTTACCGCCTCTTGCGATGTGGAATCTCAGCTGTATTTTCATATTTTTGGGGGTCTTCCAGGCATCCTTTTTCCCTTTGGTTTCCCATGTAAGGTAAGGTGTGGTAGTCTTTAGACGTCTATTCTTTCCACTTGGTCTCTCCAATATCTTCTTCTTTGTCTTCCCTATGTGACAACATCTAGGATATAATAAATTTCTTTCATTTTGGTGTTTCTTATTCTGTCGCGTAGAGTCCTGCTCGTTTTTTTTTCCTTAGTCTGGAGTGCCCCCCCGAAAGTGGGCGTGGGACGATTTAGATTTTATGCGAAAGTTCTATATTCTCGATCAGGAAATGGAAGACCAGTTAAGGTTGGCATTTCAGAGTAAGATAGGATCAGTCTTATTAGAATATAATATATAAAAAAGTCTATTTCCGAGAGGAAGAGATGAGATGAAGATGGAGCAGTGTCAGGAGTAATACAACTGGAGTTGTAGTGATCTGAAATATCTAAGGAGTGTGGTTACGGCGGTCTTTGGTCGGTTTGTTATATGTCCAAATGTTGCTTATTGGTAAGAGTATTTTAGTTAGCTAGAAAACAGACGTTTTCATTAGTATTAATTATTTAAAATTGAATTAAAAAAACAATACATATTATAGTCAAGCGATAAAAATGTATGTCTGTCAGTCTGTTGGGTTGATAATTTATTCATGTAAAAGGGTCGCCATTCCGGCGACTATTCCATTGATGAGATGCAATTAAGGTTAACACGTATTGACAACTCCTGTCAGCACGAACATGCATCCTACCATGTGGTGCGCGGCTCCGTTGAACTGAAGACGAAACAAGTCTTCCCAATGTTCTCCGTTCTGTAAACGACGGAACTTTACATCTGTCTTTTTCCAGTTGACTTCGTACGTCACCCATGTCGGTACTAATAAAAAGCGGTACGCGGGCGGTGAGTTAATCGTGAGACGCTGTTGATAGTTTGGTTAATTATTGGTTTAACCCAGTGGTCGGCAAGTTCATTTGTTAAAAGACCCCAATATCGGTAGTAAAAAATCTATATTAAGAGTCAAATATCTTTGTATCAACCCAATATTTTTTAAATTCGATTAAAACTATGTGAGATTTCCTTAATGTATGGAAACGAAGCATGGGACTGCAAAAGAAGGATGAAAGTAGAATAAATGCAGTAGAAATGAGATCTCTTAGACGAATGTGTGGATACTCTGTGTATGATAGAGTCTCGAAAGTAAATATAAAAAGTGAATGCGGTGCGAATGATGGTGTTATGAACAAAATAATGAAAGGATCATTAAGATGGTTTGGACCCACGAAACGAATGAATGAAGAAATAATGGTAAAAAAAAGTATATGTTAACGATGTAAACGGAACTAGAAATTAAGGAAGACCGAGGAAAACGTGGCACGATCAAATAAATCAAATATTGAATGTTGGCCACGTGGAAAGTCAGAGAAATCGACGCGCGTGCATGACACGATGTATGAACGTTGAGGAAGCGAGAGAAATATGTCAGGAAAGAAAAGTGTAGCAGTCCATTCTTACTGCCTACCCCTACGGGGAGGCGGCGTAATGGTTAGTTAGTTGGTAGATTCCCTGAATAAATGTAGATTTTATTCTTTGTAATAATTTTATTCACAAAAATTTGCAAATTTATAACAAAATTTTGATTGTTATTTATAATCTGAAGAGTGGACTTTTTTTGAATTTTATGCACAATTGTTTGATACTTTCTCGTGAACTGATTGATTTCAGTGCTTTATTTAAATGTATTTTAAGCAAACCCTTCGTGGAAGAGCTGCACTTTAATAGCCAAAAAGCCGCCTTTGGCTAGTGAACCGCAGTTTGACGACCTCTGGTTTAACCCATAGAGGGATTGGAGAGCGTAGCGGGTCAGGTAGTCAAAGGAGGCGGTCGTGGTGTATGTGACAATACTTCATGAATAAACAATGTTTCTAACTATCTAAATTTAAACAAAATAGGGTGGTCCAGAAAAGGTTTCGAACCGATGGTTTAACCCTTTGACACAAGAACCGATTTATACTGAAGTCGATACATGGGTTTTTAATTTTTAATTTAATTACAACCATATACAAGAAATAATTTAATGATAATTTTTTTTTGTAATGCAATAAATGTGCAATTTATTAAAGATAAAAAAATAAAGTTCATTTTTCATTTTGATACCCGCAGAGCGAGAGAGATTATTAAGATCGTTGAGCATCGATTGCTTCTTCCTCTTCTCCATCTTCCTTGTTATAGACCTATGAGGTCTGTTCTCCAGAGTTTTACTCATCCTGTGAGATAGACTCCCAGCTGTCCTTCCATCTTTTAGGAGGTCTTCCACGAGGACGAGTCCCATGAGGCTGATTATGCAGAGAGAATGGACCGCCACACTACTCTATCCTGACATACCTCTTTAGCTTCCTCAACATTAATACAACGAGTCATACACGAACGTCGATTCTTCCGGCTTCTGACATGAAAAACCTTTAAAATTTGATTAAGTTGGTCATGCCATGTTTTCCTCGATCTACTTCGACTCGTACTCCATTTACATCGTTAACGTACACTTTTTTTAACCATTATTTCTTCACACATGCGCTCCATATGTCCGAACCAGCGCAGCGATCCTTTCATAATTTTGGTCATAATACCTTCTTTCGTTCTACATTCCTTTCTAATATAAGCAGTTGAGATTCTGTCGTACATCGTTCTACCACACATACGCGTTAGGGACCTCATCTCAACCGCATTTATTCTCCTCTCATCTTTCTCATGCCAGTTCCATGCTTCGCTTCCATATATAAGGGTTGGGACCAGAACTCCATTGTGAACGGACATTTTCGCTTTCATTGATAAATTCTTGTTTCCACTAACTATTAAAGCTCCATTCACTTTGTTACCCGCACCAACCGCACCATCAAGAATTGATAATTCTCGTATATTTAAATAACTAACTAACTAACTAACCACCATGCCGTTTCCCCGAAGGGGTAGGCAGACAGAATGGACTGCCACACTTTTCTTTCCTGACATATATCTCTCGCTTCCTCAACATGTTTCCTTCCTCAATGTTTGTAATGTCTTTTGAGAAAATAAACTGATTTGATTTGATTTGATTTGAAACATTCATACATCGTGTCATGCACGCGCGTCGATTTCTCTGACTCCTCACATGGATATTTAAATAATAATTAAATAAAACGATGTTTTTAACTACTTCCACTTTTGTCTTTATTTCGGCAGCGAGCCTGGCGAAACTGGTCGCTGTCGAAATAAAGACAAAAGTGGAAGTAGTTAAAAACATCGTTTTATTTAATTATTATTTAAAATGAACTTCCATCAAATTCCATTCTGTCAAATCATTTGATAATATTTTTATGAACACTCTCACTGACAGCAAAAATGTCCAAATCCGAGATAAATAAATTCAACGTCAGAATTGCTCATCTTACTAGCATTACCAAAGGCTGGTTAGTTCTGCTATGCAGGGAAATCGATTAGTTTGTCTGGACATAATGATGTGGCGGTCCATTCTTTCTGCCTATCCTTCTAGTTAGTTAGATATTTAAATATTATATATAATAGGTACACCGTCATTTTGTGTAATTGCGAGTGATTTCTACAGACTGAACTTAATGCAGGTAATATTGAAAGATTTTAAAATATATTTTTTACAACTTGCAAGAAGTTTTGAACCGTAATCAACGTAATTGGGTTAAAAGTCCATCTTGAGCGTATTGGCCTGCCTTGATAAAAATAAAAAATATATACAATGTTACACAGATAACACATATCATTAATAACAGCAATGTCAATTAATACAACTTTGTTTTGTTAATAGGGTGTATAAGTGCAAATAATTTTACATGACAATTTCAAATAATAATAGCAATTTTATTAAATAGTCCATTGTTTTGGCCGAAACACTATGATACTTAACTAACTAACTAACTAATCATCACGCCGTCTCCCCGAAGGGGTAGGCAGAAATAATGGACTGCTACACTTTTCTTTCCTCAACATTCATACATCGTGTCATGCACGCGCGCCGATTTCTCTGACTCCTCACATGGCCGACATTCAATATTTTATTTATTTAATCGTGCCACGTTTTCCTCGGTCTTCCTCTATTTCCGGTTTTATTTACGTCATTAACAAATAATTTTTTTACCATTCTTTCTTCATTCATTCCTTTCATATGTCCAAACCATCTTAATGATCCTTTCATTATTTTGTTCATGATACCATCATTCGCACCGCATTCACTTCTTATATTTTCATTCGACACTCTATCATACACAGTGTATCCACACAGAGTATCCACGTATATGATACTTTAACATTATAAACTGTTTTATGTATCACAACTGTATTTTTATTTTAAGCGACAACTGTTTCGTCAACCTATGTTGACATCATCAGGTGTTACAATAATATATCAAATGTAAAAGATTCTTGATTTTTCGAACCTTTATGTGTACGCTGTTGTCGTGAAAAAAATTGAGCATACGCACTAGGTATACCTACAAAAGCTCCGCCCTCAAAGCGTTATTTGTTTTGCCGATAAAAATTATGGTCGGATACTTTTTGAACAGACCTTGTATTTGTTCCTATGTCAATTTGAATGATTTCTTTGATATAATTTTGAAGTTCTTACTGGAGTTAGTTAGTTACATAATTATTTTAATTAAAAGAACGGTTAGTTACTATTTATAGGAGAAAATATGAAATGTGGAAAATATAATAATAATAAAAACACTAATTAGAAGAAACATTACATAATACATAGTCAAAAACGATGCATCATAATAAATTAAATAAATTATTAATGTAATCTTCTTTCTTTTATTGTTTATCGTCTTTAATTTATTGAAGTTTAATATTATCTGAAGGGGTAGGCATAAATAATGGACCGCCATACTGTTATTTCCTGTCATACGAGGTCTGTTCAAAAAGTATCGCGAATTTTGAATTTCCGCTGGCTACGTATATTTGATTTTTGATTTTTTTGTAGCGTTATGTTGGTACTCATGTCCCTTACTTATGCTGACAAGGTCGGCCATTTTGAATGTTTAGTTAATTTTTGACAGCTGTTTTGCTTGGATGTGTTTTGGCTCGTCTTCGATTTTTGCCTATTCCAAAAAATGGATCAAAGAATCTGTATCAAATTTTGTGTGAAAAACAAAATAAAGTGCGCGGACGCATTTCGAATGTTGACTGTGGCATATGGTGAATCTACCTTGGACCAAAGCAACGTTTATCGGTGGTACAAAATGTTCTCAGAGGGCCGAGAAGATATGAACGACGAAGAGCGTGCCGGACGCCCGAGCACGTCAACAACAGACGAAAACATTGATAAAGTGAAGAAAATAGTATTAGCCAATCGTCGAATCACCGTTAGAGAAGTTGCTGAGGACCTAAACATATCGATTGGCTCGTGCCATTCGATTTTAACCAATGATTTGGGCATGAGTCGGGTCGCCGCGAAATTCGTGCCAAAATTGCTCAATTTCGACCAAAAACAGCATCGCGTTAACATTGCTCAGGAGATGTTGGACTCGGTCCGTGACGACCCAAATGTGCTCCAGAGGATCATAACTGGTGACGAATCATGGGTTTATGGTTATGACGTGGAAACCAAAGCTCAATCATCCCAATGGAAGCTGCCGCATGAGCCAAGACCAAAAAAAGCGCGCCAAGTTCGGTCGAACGTGAAGGTTTTGCTCACAGTTTTCTTCGATTGCAGGGGCGTGGTGCATCATGAGTTCTTGCCACAGGGTAGTACGGTCAATAAGGAATATTACCTGCAAGTTATGCGCAATTTGCGCGAAGCAATCCGCCAGAAACGCCCGGATTTGTGGAAGAACAAAAACTGGCTTTTGCACCATGATAACGCCCCTGCTCACACATCGTTGCTTGTGCGCGAATATTTGGCCAAAAACAACACAGTAATGGTGCCGCAGCCACCGTATTCCCCAGACCTGGCCCCCTGTGACTTTTTCCTGTTTCCAAAACTGAAGAGGCCCATGAAAGGACGACGCTACGCCACGATTGAGGAGATAAAGACGGCATCGAAGGAGGAGCTGAACAAGATCACAAAAAATGATTTTTTTAAGTGCTTCGAGGATTGGAAAAAACGTTGGCATAAATGTATTATATCCGAGGGGAATTACTTTGAAGGGGACAAAATAGGTATTCATGAATAAATTAATACTTTTTGAAAAAATATAAAATTCGCGATACTTTTTGAACAGACCTCGTATACCATTTTTCATGAAACAACGATAAATATTTTTTTCTTAAAATAATGTAAGTTTTCAAAATTATTAATTGTTTTGATTTTAATGTACTGTTATTATACGTATTACAAAACAATTTATTTTCATGAGATGTTCACGACAGCTGTTTCGCCAACCTATGTTTTCACGTGTTACAAAGATTCAACAAAAAATCTTTATTTATATAGGGAACAAAACTTATGTATTTTCAACTTTGTATGTATGGCCCGATGATTCCAACAAAGGTTGGCGAAACAGCTGTCACGACAATATCACAAAAATTTAATATGTATTATAACAATGTTTCAAAATTAAAATATAAAATTAGTTATTGTTTTTAAAATTTTGATTAATTTAGGTTGGCCATGTTAGTATTTGGAAGAATCGATGTGCGTGCATGACTCGCTGTATGACTGTGGAGGAATCTTTAGAGGTGTGTCAAGATATTGTGGTGTGGCAGTCCATCCTATCTGCCTACCCTTTCGGAGAAACGGCGTGATGGTTTTGTTTGTTTGTTATATAATTTTCTTTCACCTGAATGTTATTGGAAAATAATACTTGAAATATCTCTAGCCGATCGCCTCTGCGGATACTGCCTCCCGTGCGCATGCGTCTCCACCATCGATCCTGCGCGGACCGGACCTCGAGCCGCGGTGGCTCGAATCCGTGAGAGCAGGAGCTGCCTGCTACGAGATGGGTCTCCTTGGAGACCTCGCCTTACTTACAGCCTCGCGGAAAATCTAACGGAATACCATTCACTGATCTATAACATATGCCAGTACACTGCAGCGCTTTGAGCGTAGTTAGTGTGATAAGCAAGAAGCGTAAAGTGTTAAAATATTCAAAATAATAATAATATGCTAACTTTTAAAGCGCCGTTTTTGTGATGTAATCATCTCAAGGGCGCATTAAGACATATTTTAAGGTAGTAGTCTGGTAACTTAAGCCGATTTTCATGTCTTTTTTGGAGGGCGTTTTTTTGTAGGAAAATAAAAATGAATCATTTCGAAAATTTCGGATTTTTTTATTTACATATTAAAGATACAAAAAAATTATTTAATTTTTTTTTATAGTTTATTATTATTATTATTATTATTATTAATCGAAGTTGGATCCTCGAAAAAAAAGCGCATGGGTGGCCCGGGTGATTTTGGCTCTTGATGTTATCTGAAATCAAAAATTCTTGAAAATTCTTAATCTAAAGACATGTCATTCTGGTCGGAACTACAGAAGTTAAATTTCATGGATAAATAACAAAATGGCGGACTTTGAAAAAAAAAGTCAGCAAAGAAGGGGTTGTAAAATAAAAAGTTAGGGGTGAAAAAATAAAAAAATAAAACCATAAATCTAAATGTAAACGCTGCATCTTATTGATATTCGCAATCGATTAGAAATAACAAATATGCAAGTTTTAAATTGTGTATAAAATATAAAAAAGATGAGTTCTCAGCTTAGATCTGAAGTCTGTCGGATCATTTATGCATTTGAGGTGTGAAGGAAGATTGTTCCAAGCTGATGAAGGCTACCGCAAACGCTCGATCCCTGAAATATGAACTGTTTAATTCAAATGAATTATTAACTGTTTAATTGAGACACTGTTATAATATCACAATTGAATTAATTTCTGATCATAATTTTTGATAACTAATATCACAATTGATTTAATTTCGATCCCCGAAATATTAACTGTTTTATTCATATGAATTATTAACTGTTTAATTAAAACACTTTTATAATATCACAATTGATTTAATTTCCATGAAATTGTCGCGACAGGTGTTTCGCAAACCAATGTTAGCATCATCAGGAGTTATAATCAACTGATCAGTTACAAATACAATCAGTTGAGAGTAAATAGTAAGCGAAACAGCTGTCATGACAATTTCATAGAAATTGAATCAATTGTGGTATTATACCAAACAGTCTTTCAATTAAACAGTTAATAATGTTGAAATATCAAAGTGTTTCCGACAAAACAATGGATTATCTAATCATATGAAGTACTCACTTTGTGGTTAGACAAATTTTTTTTTTTGATATAATTAATGAAATTTCATGTTAGAAGTTCATTGTAAATAATGAAAATGAAAAATGGAAAAAAAATCTTTTTAAAATGTATATTTAGTTAAATCCACTATTTTTCATGTCTTCGACCGGTTTCGGCAGCTCGCTGTCAACTTCTGGTTTTGGTGGTGGTTCTTCTCTCCCAGAAGATGGATTTTTTACAATTAAATTTTTTTATTTTCATTATCGTGGTCAGACATTTATAAATTATTCTTCGTCTCCTTTTAGACCTTTGGTCTGTTACTGTAGTCTGGCTGGTCTCAAAATTTTGAACATATAACTAACTAACTAACTAACTAACCATCACGCTGTCTCCCCGAAGGGGTAGGCAGAAATAATAGACTGCCATACTTTAACCGATGCGGCACTCCATCCTTCTCTTTTCCCCCCGTAGGAGGCTTGAACAGAACGGTTGAACTTATATCTACGAGTATGAAATATAATATTAATACACTTGTAAATTAGTTTTGTTTTTTACTTGTAAATTTGGCGGGATCGAAACCAACCGGTTTCGCTCCCGCCGGAGCTTCGTCAGGGTTACAAAATACACTGAAATACAAATTAAAAAAAAAAACAAAAACAAATAAACCCTCACGCCGTTTCCCCGAAGGGATATGCAGAGAGAATTTACCGCCACACTACTCTATCCTTGCACACTTCTCTAGATTCCTCCACATTCATACAGCGAGTCATACACGCACGTCGGTTCTTCCGACTTCTTACATGAACAACCTTTAATATTTGATTAATTTGGTCATGCCAAATTTACAAGTGAATTAATATTATGTTCAATAATGCCACACCGCAAATAAGTGCTTCATACCAAATATATTAGATGAAAAAATACACATATATATTTTCATCTAATATATTTTAAGCTGACGAAAGAGCACCGCTGCGTCCTATAACAGCTTCGGGTAAGCGGTCGGTAACCTTCTATACATTTTAACGCAAAATAAACAAAAATTTCCGATAAGGATATGCCTTAAACCAACAATAAAATAATGTTTGTCATGATTGATTTTATGGAAGTTTCGTTTTTGTTATCGTTGGAAAATCGATGAATGTGAAAAGAAACTTAAAATCAGTAGCGATTGTCAAGGTTTACTGTTTTATGCACGAGTTGCTAACGGTTACTTACAATTTACCGACACGCCACCATCTATGGCAGCATTGGAATCGTACGATGTTAGCAAACACGAGGTTAAACGAACGATTGTGACGTGATAGAGATAAGGAAAGTAACATTGAAATAATTTTCATCTAATATTCTAATAGCAACATACATAATTGAATGTTTAACATAGATGCTAGTTTACAGTATTGGGTCGAATGGAGCCGAATTTTATATCCTTTTTTTTTTTTTTTTTTTTTTTTACGTATACAACAGGTTGCTTGAACCCAATTACAGTATACATTTTTTTAAAGCTGATATATTGATTCTCGTGACATGTGACAGGTAGCCAATCTATCGCCATTTTATTGTCACGTGAATACTACGCCAGACCAAAGACAATGTGACAATCACACTGCCATCGCCGGGAATCGAACCCAGAACCTTCGGAATGGGAATCAGAGCTCTTACCACTCTGCCACGAAGATTATTTATTTATTATCCGTTGTCTGTCTGGGGCAAGGAAGGTACCCTTTTTAGGGCCATTCCTACGATATACAAAACTAGCTAGCCATTGACGTAAATAATAAAAATTAGAAGTTAAAAAAGAATTAATTAACTAACCATCACGTCGTCTCCCGAAGGGGTAGGCAAAAATAATGGACTGCCACACTTTTCTTTCCTGGCATATTTTTCTCCGTTCCTTAACATTCATACATCGTGTCATTCACGCGCGTCACTTTCTTTGACTCCTCACATGGCCGACATTCAATATTTGATTTATTTGATCGTACCACGTTTTCCTCTATTTCTGGTTCCATTCGTTAACATCGTTAACATACAATTTTTTCACCATTCTTTCATTCTTTCCATATGTCCAAACCATCATAATGATCCTTTCATTATTAGAAGTTAAATTAATCAGTACTAATCAGTAATCAGTCGATAAGAATTGAATACAAGATTAAATAGTTAATGAAATTTCTCCTATGTTCGCCATAACTTTGTGTTGTAGATTTATTAAAAAAATAAAATAAAAATAAAATTTACATGTTTCGAACTAACCAGCCCTTCATCAGTGATATTATATAAATATTTAAATTATTATAATTTTTTTACAAATATGGTCAGTTATGACAGATGTTATTATAATTATAATATATAATATGAATTGATCACGTGTGTTCTGAGGGCTAAATAGACGGTCAATAAAGTGTTGGACAATCTCCTGACTCCACAATATAAGGGACTGAACTGGCATAAAAATAGTTGTGGAGTTGTTTTGAGCTGCCAGGGACAGAGACTACCCTACTTTCTAGTAATATTCAACATTGGGGGAGCCAGATATGACACCGAAAGAAGAAGATAATTATGGTACTATTGTGATTGAACAGAGATACAGTAGACATGATGTAGAAAACAATAAGCAATAAGAATGTCTTCAGGGATGTTATCTCAAGGGATAAGTTATTTTGGGCAGCAGCATTACATAGGATGATCGATCAAAGAAAGACGTCGATAGTCGTATCCACCAGGCTAAACTTGCCATCAACAAAAAATCTAAAATATTCGAGTCCAATAACATAGACCTAAACCTTCAAAAACTACTTATAAAAACATTGGTGTGGAGTGTTTTACTGTACGGCTGCGAGACTTGGTGCCTGGGCGAAAGAGAACGCAAAAGGCTGGAAGCATTTGAGATGTGGACTTACCGACGAATTGCTCATGTTTCATGGAGGGACCACGTTACAAATGAGGAGGTTCTAAACAAAGTTGAAGATAATAGGCACATATTAAACACCATAACGGAGAGGCGCGCGAGATGGATTGGTCATGTGTTGCGACACGAATATTTCCTGGATGATGTATTGGATGGAATGGTCAAGGGATCGATTGGCAGAGGACGACCTCGCCAGGAGTACCTAGACCAGATTTGCCGAGATATACACCTCTTATGCGGAGTTGAAGAGAGTTGCCGAGGACCGAGCGGAGTGGAAGAGGAGATGCGTCGCCTTGCTGCAGAACAATCATTAGATTGAGACCGGAGAAGAAGAAGTTATCTATATGGACGCCAGATGGATAGGGTCATTATAGCTTGTTCTATTAAACTTGCATCAGAATATTATAAATTAATTGTATTGTCGTTTTGTATGATTGAATGGCTGGACAAAGTACATTGAAAACGATTGACGTCATCAGCTATTGAGAATGCATCCACGTGCTAGCTTCGGAAGTACGTAATAACTATGTGAAGTGATTCAATATCATTGTATTATATCATAATATATTAGAACCATGTTTATTATATAGAATTACATTATAATTAATACATTCTCTGTCAATTAATACACAGCGTGAAATTAATGTAAACAATTAATATTTGAAAATATATCAAATAACATTGAATCCAAGATAATCATTATTTGCATTATTAACCCTTATGTATGGAAGAGAAGCATGGACTGGCAGAAGAAAGATGAGAGCAGAATAAATGCGGTAGAGATGAAGTCCCTAAGACGTATGTGTGGTAGAACGATGTACGACAGAATCTCAAATGCTGATATTAAAAATGAATGTACAGTGAAATAAGGTATTATGAACAAAATTATGAAAGGATCTCTGCGTTGGTTCGGACATATGGAGCGCATGGGTGAAGAAATAATGGTTAAGAAAGTATACGTTAACGATGTAAATGGAGTACGGAGTCAAGGTAGACCGAGGAAAACTTGGCATGACCAAATTAATAAAATTTTAAGAGTTGGTAATGTCAGAAGCCGGAAGAATCGACGTACGTGTATGACTCGCTGTATGAATGTGAAGGAAGCTAGAGAGGTATGTCAGGATAGAATAGTGTGGCGGTCCATTCTCTCTGCCTATCCCTGCGGGGAAACGGCGTGATGGTTTGTTGTTGTTGCATTATTAAACATCTCAAAATAGGAAATATTAGTCAGTTTTTTAATCAAAACACTTGTCTCGTTTTTAATGGGTATTGTCGATTTGAAAAGGGGTAGTCAAGAACTTACGAAAAAATGTTAAGATAAGTGGATTGTAAAAGAATTTCCTGAATAAGTCATTTTACTTTCATTTTATGTCTTATAGATACCTACGCTAAAAGGATAGAAGGAAGACACAGTACGGTAAGAGGAAGAAGAGTTCCGATTATAGTAATGTACTGTTAACAGTTTTCAAATTGAAATACATTTATTAATGTATTGGTGGGATGAGATGTGTGTACGTAATGGTGTTCACGTTAGTAGATTGCAAACTAACTGATAAAAACATTTTAATAGATAGGCTCGTAGATAACGGCAGCTGGTTAAAGATTTCGGCCCTTCTAGAACTTATCCAACTTGCAGTGAATTAACCTCACTTCGAATACGTAACAACTAGTAACGAAAAAAGCAACATATTATTGTATTTTCTTAACGTTTTTGTAGCGCTGTGTTCCTGTAACGATGTTTATCAATTTATTAACGTGCTCGTCGTAGGACGTATCCTCCACACTCCTTAGAATATCGCGACTGGTTCTATGGTACTCGACTGGCGAATTCAACCCGAGGAAAAGCGCAGCGACCCTTTTCAGTAAAATACACATTCCTCCAAACATTTCCAACGTAAAAATGTTCAGCCAAGACATTCCTTACACCAAAACAAATAAATACCTTGGGGTTATCTTGGATTCTAAGCTGACATGGAGGCCACACATTACAAATAAAGTCAAAGCCGCGTCAAGAGCAATCTCGGCCCTCTACCCAGTGATGTTAGTTAGAAACAGTAAACTAAGCATCGACAATAAGCTCCTGATATACAAAACGGTCATAAGGCCGATCTTCACTTACGCAGCCCCAATCTGGGACTATGCAGCTTCGAGTCTCATACGAAAACTCCAAATCCTGCAAAATAAGGCTATCCGTTTATCGCTTGGTGCGCCTTCATGAACCAGGATCACACATCTACACCTAGAATCGGGAATTCCGATGATAGATGAATTCATTCTGAATCTTGCGAACGTTTCTTAACATCCTAACCCCACAATAAAATATCTCTCAAATTACGACCCAAACACCTCCAACCGCCACAAGCCCCCAAAATCGATCATCCTTCAGAGGAACACTCCTGGCCACACAAATCATCCCCCCGCATAAACCAACAACCTACCAAATCACCTTCCAACAATGTTCCCATCAGATGTAAGAGGAATAGCCACATGAGCTGAACCTCTGTAAGCCAGAAGATCCAAGTCCAAGTTCACTTATGCCCCTGTGAAGTATATCCGGACACGGTGGACAAGTTAATGTAGCACTAAACAGAATATGCGGCCTCATCACAGGTTGTCTAAAGACAAAGCCACTAGAGAATGTCCATCTGGTTGGCATTGCCCTCCTCAAATAAAAAGATACATGCCAGTAACGCGTAAAAGTCAAATCAGCAGATAACTCCAGGCTTCTGCTATATAACTACCTAAGTCCGTTCTCGAGACTTAAATTAACCTCCAATGTGCAGCTGGCTTCATTTGCAGTAAAAATATATGTCTCGAACTGCAGTTGACTACATTTAATAACCTTATTTAGTAGTAAGGAACTTAACTAAAAATAATTGCGTAGATTTTCACGGTTGGCACTAATATGTTTGGTGTTTTTTTGGGTAACCCGGAAGATGGAGACTGCAGCGATCTCCGAAACGTCGGTCGAGAAGGAGATATCACACGGTGTTACCCAAAAACACACCAAATATTTTAACTAAAATGTTTATAAAAAACATATCATCAAAAATTCCACTCCATCACTGCAACGGTCTCCTGAAGTCGAAGATTGTATAGATTGTGAGAAAAGCTGTGAATGCATGGATTGGATGATGTCCAAGGGATCATGGAAAACTTGGAGGATCCACAATTGAATGCACTCACGCGCTCTAGATCCAGGGACTATCTGGCGAGATGGTGGCTGGCGGTACGACGCTTTGCATCTGTGGCATGGAGCAAACCATGCCGTATATAACAGAGTGCCCTTGCTACCTTGTTAGATGCGTTCTGGTTCGGGCGTCTGGCAGTGCAGTCCAGCTGCTGGACTTTAGGCTGGGCCAACGTTATCTGATTGAGTTACCTTTGAAACAACAAAGTTTTTGAAAAAACCCTCTAATATCAAATGTATTGAATAGTCCTTTCGCATTTGTGAAGCTGTTCCACTATACGATTTCGGAACCATGGCATAATATGACGTCATTATTATTGCTTAGTAAATGAATCACCTTTCTGTCGTCAACATGATTATTAAGAATCTAAAGCATTGTTTGCCTTTTCAAAGACTTCCAAGTACCGCCAAAAAATTCATGGCATCGGTCTATGTATCCACATACCGAATATCAGTATCTCTGTATCTATTAAGGTCCAAGCCGATGTAAACTTACTTAATCGGTATGCCATTTTCCAGGGGGGATAAATTCAAAGAATGAACCTACGCACATTCTTACATTCTTTCAAAGTTATAAAGGGCGCACATAAGTCGAATGTTTTTAACAAGGTCGACTTAAAAATAAACCATTTAATGGTTTTATCGTTTACTCAAAAGATGGGTTAGTGCTGGGAACAAAATAAATGGTGCACTCAAAATCATCACTCCAAATAGACCCTTGAGCTGAGTTATCCACAAAAATGGCGCTATACGAATTAACTTAATTATTATTATTACCAAAATATTATGAAAACTAGTTGGCGATAGTTCAAGACCAAGTTCTAAAAAATTCAGATGTAATAAAATCTATTAATCATCATCTTCATCTTCGTTTAGACCAGAAGTTCCCAAACTATTTTGTTCCGTAGACCCCTTGCCGATTTTTTCTATCTTGTGTAGACCTCCTGCTTTCCTAAAATTATTTTTTTAAGGCAAAAAAAAATCCCGAAACAAAAAAGCCGATCGAAACGTTTGGCGACCTTTTTTTAGCTCATTTGGTAAAATCGAATGTCCTGAAAGAGCTAAAAACAATAAAAAGGTCGCCGAAGATTTCGATCTTCCAATTTTCCCAAATTTGGCTTCAATTTAGTAGCACCATTTCGTGAACCCCCTTTTACATCTCATGGACCCCCATTTTTTTAAACAATTGTCGTAGACCCCTTGCAAGTTTACGTAGACCCCTGGGGGTCTATATACTCGTAGACCACTTTGCGAATCACTGGTTTAGACTAATCGTCTGTTCCTATTTCTAAGTTAGCCTCTCTTGGTAAGTTCACCGTCATCATCATCATCAGTCGTCTGTCATCCACTGTGAAAAGGATGTATCAAAAGTTCATGTATAATGCTTCGCGTTAATGCCATAGCTCAACGAATATATCTCATGTCCTGAAAGCAAAGTCTTTCAGGCAGTCTTTTATTATGTATGAAGGTGCGAGTTTCATAAAATGATTAAAAACGCGCGTGTAGTTGAGTGCACAATAACCTAATAACACTGACCCTAATATCTGATCGGCGTACTACATTGGAAATGTTCTAATCTAAATAGGTTGTACCTACTTTCAAACGTACACGCGCATCGAGTACCTACGACGAATCGCCGAGAGTGGTCAAATATTGTCGGGTTTCATAAACTCTAATCTACAGGCCGGCTGACGTCGGTTGAACTCGGACGGTTTTTGTGCCAATAAAATGATATCGAGAAATGTTGCCGGGTGCTACGTCGCATAGGTATATTGCGCTCGGTGTATTTTTAAATTGTGACCAACATCAAGCATCACAAACAGTCGGAAAAGCCGAAGAGTTACGAGCTTCCTCAAAAAATGAACAACAAAAGAAATAATTTCTTCTTTTTACGTATATAGGTAAAACAAGGCGTAATTTTAAATTAAGAATAAAATAGATTGACACCTGATTGAAAAATACCATTTATTTAATAAAGATAATGGCGTCGAAATTTTGCATGTTAATAATAGAAATATACTCGTAACTTTGAGCAATCTCGAAATTTTTATATTCGAGATTGCTCAAAGCCATTATATTCTTTGAATATTTATGTTACACTGTAATTCCACTAGTTTGAAAGATGTCGATTTCTGGGGTCATCATGCTCAGCATATTGATTGCTCTTCCCACCGGCATTACTAGAGGCAAATTAGTTCTTGCGCCCAGCAGATAGAAAAATCTATTGCAACGCTGTCCCTGAACCCTAACCCTCCAACATGGCTAAGTTCTAAAAATATCCCCCGATTAGTCTTGAAAGAACGGGAAATTTTATTAGTAAATATAATAGATTAATTTTTATTTTTATTTTAAGGGAATGACAATATGTTTCGCCTTGAAAGTTCAGAAAACAAATTCTTTTGACTTTATAGAGTATCTTGTCTTCCATAGTTGAAATTTGAAAGGTGTAGACAATATATGGTACATGTTTCATAATTCATAATAAAATTGATATGTGTAGGAGGAAGAATTCTTCAACATCATAAAACTGTTTCAATGTCCGAAAGAACTCAACGTTTTGGTAAATAATCGTCCAGCCGCAAACTCGGTAATTGACGAAGCACACAAATAAAAAGAAAATGGTGAAATGCTATTACAGAATACTACGTCGTAATTTACGTAATAAGAATATAATAGTAGTTGTAATTTTGTATTAACATCCGTTTGTAACGTTTACTAGATCTTCCGTATAAAAATACATTTTACCTAAATTTACTATTAATATAGAATTATCAAAGAGTCTAATAAAAATAATGTGTTTTATAAGTTGAATCTGTATATGATAAAAAAGAACAATCTGAAAAGAAAAGTTTATGAAGCGTGTGTTCTGTCAGTTGTTACTTATGGCCTTGAAACTATAGCATTTTCAAACAAAGTGCCGAGAAACTACGAGTGACCCAAAGAGCCATTGAATGAGCCATGTTAGGAATAAGCCTAAGAGACAGAGTCAGAAATGATACGGTGAGAGAAAAAACAAAGGTCACTGACAACATCCACCGGGTAGCGACTCTAAAGTGGAAATGAGCAGGTCACGTAGCCAGAAGCTCGGACTAAAAATGGACAAGAAGACTGCTGACTTGGAGATCGTGGACGGCAAGAATAAGTAAAGGGCGACTGCAACTACGGTGGAATGGTGACCTGAACAGACATGTCGGAATAACCTGGATGCAGTCTGCACAAGACAGTGTGACGTGGAAGCAAATGCAGAAGGCCTTTGTCTAGGAGTGGACGGGAATAATAATAATATGCTAACTTCTAAAGCGCCGTTTTTGTGATGTAATCACCTCAAGGGCGCGGAATTAGCTGAAGAAGAAGAATAAGACACGATAAGAAGTGAATGTAGTGCGAATGGAAGAGTTTTGAAGAAAATACTGAAATTGTCATTAAGGTGGTTTGGACGGTGGTTAAAACGTAGTATGATTAAATCTAACAAATCAATTAATGTCGATCACGTAGGGAGTCAGAGAAATCGACGTGCGCACAAGACAGATGAATGAATGTTGTGTAAATCAGAGAAGTATGTCAGGAAAGAACAGAACCCCAGCAGAAGTCAACGTGATGGTTAGTTAGTTGATTAACTAAAAATAATGAATTGCCTTAGAATCTTTATTTGATTGTATACATTTATTTTTTGTAAATATTATATTAAAAAAAAACATGGTGTTGTGATGTCAATATTGACCAAAATGCATTCTACCAGAGAAATCATTTGTGTATTAAAAACATGGTTATTTTTATCGTAATATTTCGTAGTAAAATAGAAAAAAAGAACACAAAACGTCGCTGTTGCCAAAAAAATGTAAAATACAATATCGTAACAGATATTATGAAATTCGAATTTTTTAAGAGATTTATTTTGTTAAGTGAATTGTTTGTTGAATGACGAAAAACTTCATATTAAATAACTGTGATAATATGAATGAAAAACATCTGTTTTCTAGAAGTTTTATAAGATTTTAAGGAAATGACTTTTTTATCTCTCTATCATTTGCTCATCTCTAACTCAGGCACAGTTCACATTGGAGTTTTGGTCTCAACCTTTATGTATGGAAGCAAAGCATGGAACTGGTAGAAGAAGGATGAGAGCAGAATATATGCGGTAGGGATGAGGTCCCTTAGACGTATGTATGGTAGAACTAATATAGGAAAGGAATATAGAGCGGAAGTACGTATTATGGATAAAACTATGAAAGGATCGCTCCGTTGGTTTGGAAATATGGAGCTTATGGATGGAGATAGAAAAGTCACCTCCAAAACATGTGAATAATATTTTTATTCCGTAAACAAAATTTAATTAATAACTAGCTAACTAACTATCAGGCCGTCTACCTGAAGGGTGGTACTCCATACTTCTCTTTTCGCCCCCGCTGGAGACGAGGTGTGATGGATTGCGAACCTCATCGCCACCAATAGGCATCTCCCGCGCACACTTCGATTGTCCAACGTCTACAAAATAAATCTTAAACAAATTATATAAAATACAATGATATTAAATAAAGTAATATAACACATTATGTTCTTTTAGATTGTGCTCTTGATGTCAGCTGGACGATCTGGATTTTTCTGTTGAATAAAAGTTGATTAAACAGCGTTATTAATTATTTTTCAATTTACAATGGATTTCCACAGTGTTATTGCTTTAACCTTTAATAAACTTAAAAAAATGCCATTTGAATAGTCTTGGTAGAAGTTCTTTATGAAAAATGAAAATAAGAAGATTCTTTTAACAAATTTATTTATTTTCAATATCTTCTATAAAGTAATTACATTACTTTGTAATTAATTTGTTGATGATTAAAAATGCATTTTTTAGTAACGAAATTTAATCAATGGAATTGTAGAAACATGGATATTTCTTACATTTGTCATAACAATAACAAAGGTAGGCAGAGAGAATGGACCGCCACACTACTCTATCCTGACACACCTATTTTTTCACAGTTTCCTCCACATTCACACAACGAGTCATACACGCTCGTCGATTCTTCCGACTTCTTAAATGACCAACCTTTAAAGTTAGATTATTTTGTTCATGCCATGTTTTCCTCGGTCTACCTCGACTCCGTACTCCATTCACATCGTTAACGTATACTTTCTTTACCATTCTTTCTTCATCCATGCGCTCCATATGTCCAAACCAACGCAGCGATCCTTTCGTAATTTTGTTTATAATACCTTCTTCCGCTGTACATTCCTTTCTTATATTAGCATTTGAATTTCTGTTGTACATCGTTTTAGTACACATACGTCTCAGGGACCTCATCTCTACCGCATCTGTTCTGCTCCCATCCTTCTGCCAGTTCCATCTTCGCTTCCATACCTTTGTCATAATACAATATATGAGTATGCACGGTATATATATAGAAATTTCGTTCGTTATTCGAATGACTATTTTGGGTAAACGTGAGCGGCCGCGTACAAAAGAACTCGAAAATGTTTGTAAAATCGCTAGAGCGCCTCTCCGAACGGTGGGTTTGGAGTAGGGTTGCCATACGTCCCGCTACACCGGGACATCTATCCTGGTAGTTCCGGTTGGCCCATCAAATGTCTGAGTCGGGATAAATGAGCCGCAGTATTTAAAAAAATAGCGGCTTCGCTAATATGCTATGGGGAAACTCGCCCTCTTGAAGTTGGTCAATAAGACAGAAAAAATATAAGAGCAGTTGAATCTTTTTGAACTGTTGAATGCAAAATATAATGAAAATAATATTGTTCCTGCTGAATTGAAATCTATATCATGTTCTACGTCATTCTATGATTAGCTAGAATAAATGCGGTAGAAATGAGATCTCTAAGACGAATGTTCGTAAAACTGTATATGATAGAGTGTAAAATGCAAATATAAGAAGGGTTGTTGAATTAAAATGTTGAACCAAATAATAAAAAGGTTGTTATGATGGTTTGGACACATGGGGAGAATAAGTGAAGACATACTGATTATGAAGCTATCTGTAAACGACGTGAACGGAGTCGAACGAATGTCGAAATTGAAATCGACGTGCGTGCATGACACGCTGTATGAATGTAGAGGAAGCGAGATAAGTATGTCTAAACAGAACAGTGTGGCGGTCAATTCTTTCTGCCAAACCCTCCGGGATGAAGGCGTGATGGTTAGTTAGTTAGTTCTTATTACCAAATATTATGGACACAGCGTGGAACTGAGTTTTGATTTGTATCCCGGCCAGTACCTAGACTATTGTGGCAACCCTAGTTTGGAGACAAAGGAAAGCATGCATAAGTAAAATCGGCTAGGTACCATGGATAGCTGTATTCCCGCGGAGAAGGGCGGGGGGCGAGGCGCGTGGAGACGTAGAACAGCCATGCACAAAGGGCCGGCGAGTTGCGCAATGCAGCGCAGCGCCCTAGTGCCGCTAAATAGGTCAATGATTATTGCTTCTATTTTTATGCCCGCGGTACGGCTAGGCGGTCGAAGCCTATTTGGCCTTCGTTCTAATATAAGCAATTACTATCGGTACCTACTCTAGTACAACGTTCTGCCTTATATCGCGGATAAAAGTTGGTCCGCTCTAGGTGTACGAATGTATTTCAACTTTGATACGAAGCCATTACTTAGTGCTTTGACATATTTAAAAATAAAATTAAACACTTTTTCACATTATAATGTATAAATCACTATATGCAATATATTAGCTACCTATCATTTTATTTGAGTTCCTCATCCTCAAATGAATGAGGAAGTTCGCTACAGAGTGAAACCGGTTGGCGCTACTAACTCAAATAAAGTGGTTTATATTAAGTGAATAAGTGTTTAATTTTATTTTTGAATGTATGTTTTTTCACGCCAATAATTAATACAAATGAAAACGTATGTTTTCTAGAAGTTTTATAATAATTTATAGACATTATTAAATGTGAAAAGGCCAAACATGCCATTTCCATAAATTACAATAAAAATAAAACTATCAAACCACCACGCCTTTTCCCTGAAGGGGTAGAGAGAAACAATGGACCGCCACACTATTCTTTACTAACACAATATCTCGCTTCCTCAACATTTATACTAAATGTCATACACACCGTCAATTTCTCCGACTGCTCACGTGGCCGACATTCAATGTTTAATTTATTTGATCGTGCTACGTTTTCCTTGGTTTTTAATAATCCATTTTAAAAATAACTGCATAAACAGTTTTAGTTTTTACGTATGCTATTCATTTAAGATGTTAATAATATCAAATCAAATCAAATCAAATCAGTTTATTAACTCAAAAGACATTACAAACACCAAAATGTTAAGGCATCTATTGAGTACAGGTAAACTATTATAAAAATACAACATTATACCAGGAACGCATTATAGATGGTTCGACATTAGGAAAACAAGATACTTGCTAATGTCAACAGTAAATGTCTCCTGAACGTACCTTTACTAATATGAAAGACGTCGATCTCCGAGGAGACCGCGTTCGGCATACTAATTGCACTTCCCACCGGTGTCACCAGAGGCAGATTGGTTCTGGTGGCCGGTCGGTAAAACAATCTGTGCTGTCGCTGTCGGAGAAATCTATCGTCTGTTTATTTAACACTTACTCCACGGTGCTAAATTGTTTCTTTATCCATGGTGCTGAACTCAAAGTATCCAGTTAAAATATGGGTTTTAAAAAATATAAAAGGTAAAATCAATAAGGTTTATTATTTTAATTAGCTTTTAAGTTTTATCATAATATAAATCGGAATAAATCGGATATCATCATGAAAGAGTAGGAGAATATTTTGAATACAAGAGAATGCGAGAAAGAAGTACTTCGATTCTCTCTGAAATTAATTCTAAATGTATACTATGCGCAAGACCGAGAACTCGTTTATTTTGAAATTTGTTCTGATTATTGTTGAATGATAGTAGTGTAGAAAATAAAGGAAAAATAAACGAGTTTTTCAAAAAGTAGAAAATCTTTACTTCCGTGAATGTCTCACGGGTTGCAACTATAATAGGTAAAATACGAGGATGGAATCCACCGTGAGAGAGTCTTAACATCATTTTCAGTCTATTACGGTCGGGTTAGCCTCCAGCAGCCGAACTTTGGCATCTAGTACAGACACCCCCTCTAACAGTTCAAAGTACACCATCATCCCGACTTACCCTCAGGAAGTAATCAAGAGGTGAGCACGGGAACTAATTAATCTGAGAATCTCTAGAAATCATTACAGCATCTCAGAAGTGCCGATGATTGAGGAAATAGATACGTTGCAATCGAAAGACGTCGAGAGCCTCATTAAACCATTCAAAGAGATATTTTCTGAATCCTATTCAAAGCTTTTCACACAAAAGGTTCCTTTTAATTAGAACTTGGAATATATCGATTAGTACTTGGGAAAAAAACTAAAAACATAACTATATAGACAATTTTTACTCTTGGTATATTTCCAAGTTAAAAATAAAGATAGATACTTGCTTTCTGATAATGCGATTTTCATTTAATTGATTAAACTAACTAGCACTTAGTATTTGCGTAGTATCTCCTGCCGTAGTCATGCCTCTGTACAAAGGAAAAGGGTCGTGTACGGAATGTGAAAACCACAGAGCTATTATTGTTTTGAGTTTCGTTGGAAAAATATTGCAGAATTTTAATAGAAAGAGTAAGAAAGATGACGAGTGACAATGTTTGAAATGTGCAAGGTGCCTTTATGAATGATAAAAGATGTATGGATCAATTTTTTGCAATTCGTAGACAGACAGAGAAGTTTCTAGCCAAAAACAGCAATCTTTTCTGAGCGCTGTTTAATATTAACTCACAAATAAGTATGATAATTTAAGTTTTCCTCATTTTTTAATACTTAATATTGAGTTTTAAATCATCATTCAAATAATATATAAGATTTCTCAAGTTTTTAAAACACGATTTGAATGTATGAAATTATGTACAATACATTTATTAGTACGAAGAAGATCTGAAGAGCAAACTTTGCACTATCGTTCCTAAAAAAACACCATGTGTCATCTCTACAGGAATGATAAAAGCCAGATTAATCTTACAGACTGTAATGTAAGAAATTATATACTGATGCTGTCACTGATTCACCTGTAGATTCAAATCTACTTATTCCATTATTGTTGCACTTGGGTCACTAAACTACACCTTTCTTATACGAGAAAACACCACCTGATTATTGTTAAATTTTTACCCACTGCCTATTACAGTTTGGTGTACTATCCAATATTCACCTAAACTACTTCTATAGTTATTACTTCGGTAATCGAAATGGAAACTAAGTGGCGAAAGTTTAAATTAGTGATATTGCATAATACGACCAGAAAAATGCATAACAATCATAGTTTAGTTACTCAATTGTTTAAATAAATGAGAACCAAATGTAACCTTCCGTCCCAAGAAGTGTTTTTCTTATAAATATCATACTTTTGAATTAGAATACATTATAATAATATAATAAAATCTCTCGTAAAATCCACAGCTGATAATCCAGAATGTCTTGTTTTCATTATATTACCTTGAACCAATAACGTACGTATCGATTGTATGTACGTGACTAATTTTTATATATGAAAATTCGGGGAAAATTCGTGGGTAAAGTATTCGAAACAAACATATTATTTTATCCTTGTCTGGTCCAGAGTCAGCGGAACTTTTTAGCGTCTCTTATGTCTATTTCGGAAGAGAGTTTTTGTTCCTTTCTACAAACTTTTGAGAGAGATTAGTTATTGAAAATGAGGAAACGAGTGTGGACAACAGTTGGTTTATTATGGTAAATGATACTTGCAACGTACATCTAGAGTGATTAAATTCATTTCTGCCTACTCCCCACCTCGTAGACGATTCACCAACGCCGCCCCAATCTTGGATCCTGCCGAACGTTTTTATAAAGAAATAAAATACCTCTCAAATTACGACCCAAACATATCTAGTCGCGACAAGCGCCCAAAATCGATCCTCCTTCAGAGGAATACTCCGAGCCACACAAATCAAGCCCCCGCATAAACCAAAACCCCATCAAATTACATTTCCAACAATGTTCCCATCAGACGTAAGAGGAATAGCCACAAGAGCCGAACCTCTATAAGCCAGAAGATCCAAATCCAGGTTCAAACTATATATGATTTTAAGTTATATTAGTTCAGTAGTATTTTGAGTCTATAAGGCACATTTATACGAACAGTGCCTTTTATTTATAAATATATAAGGCAAACATGCACAAAGACGTACACAAATAATTCAAATTAAATTTTAATCGAATTTTGATTAACCGTTTAATTAGTAAAAATTATCCTGTTTATTGTTTCTTAAACAAAGATGTAAAATACAAATGAAAATGTCTGTTTTCTAGAAATTTAATTATATTTTATGGGATTGACATGTTTCGCCTTGCTAAGGGATTATCAAATGCTGAAAACATTTACATTTGATAATGCCCTAGATCATCCCCTAAAAATATAATAAAATTAATAAAATACGTTTTCATTCATATTAATTATAGATAATTGTATTGAAAAATACAATGCACAGATAAATAAAACGAGAGCAAATCATTTTGGATAAATACGAGTATACTGTGTATTAATTAATATTAATGAAAACGTCTGTTTTCTAGGAGTTTAATTATATTCTAGCTGGAATGACATGTTTCACACTTCTAAGGTATTATCAAACATTTGATAAAACTAAAAAACAGACGTTTTCATTCTTATTATTTAAAAAGAAATTTTATTGAAATAAAATACAATACACAAAGAAAATAACATTTTGGAAAAATATACTACATATTAATAATATTTATGAAAACGTCTGTCTTCTAGGAGTTTAGATGGAATGACACGTTTCACCCTTCTTATGTATATATTATCAAACATTTGATCTAAAATATAATAAAGCTCCTAGAAGACAGACGTTTTCATTGATATACATGTTTTAATATGGAGCTTTATAATATCAATACTAACTGTTTATAACAGTATAACAGTATGTATTGCGTATATCAAATAAGGTTAACGGTAACAAGTAGCCTTGTCGTATAATATGGAAAGCGAAACGATGTGTCTATTTTAGTGGTTGACATAAACTTGTCAGAAATGAGTTAACCCAGCTGTAGACGAATCGTATGTGACACCTTCGTAGTAGTTTGTGTACTACGCGACTATTTACCAAGACAAGCCGCTGCGGCTGTAGCTAGTTCCCCGCCTATGCGGGGCTCGGTCTAACACAGCGGCCTCGCATTACGTCACCGGCTCAATGTGATTCCCAAACTGTCTGTTGCAAGCTTATTATGTATTACAAAACACTCTAGAGCTGGAGTACTCGCGGCGCAAGGTCGAGAAGCGTGGATACAAGGAAAAGAGGCCTCTAAAGGTTTGACCTGAAGCGCATGTATCTGAAAGGGGACTATGCTTCTCGCGGCGCTGTTCAATCTTATTATTACTTTTGCTTTTAAAAAAATGTAAAGAACACAAATCGAGAAGAAATATCTAATAAAAAAAACATTAAAAAACAAAAACAAAGCGATTTACAAAATAATAATATTGTTAACTAACTAGGCAGAGAGGATGGATCGCCACAATGCTCTGTCCTGGCATACCTCTCAGGCTTCCTCGACATTCATACATCTTACCATGCACGCACGTCGATTATTCCGACTTCTAATGTGGCCGCCTTTTAGTAAATAATTAACTTGGTCATGCCATGTTTTCCTCGGTCGTCCTCGGCTTCTTTTTCCACTCCTTCCATAATATTGTTAATTGATAATTAATACAAATGAAAACGTCAGTTTTCTAGAAGTTTTATTATAGTTTATGGGAATGACACGTTTCGCTCTTCTGAGGCATTATCAAGGGCGAAGAATAAGGCATTATAATTAATACGAATAAAAACGTCAGTTTTCTAGAAGTTTTATTATATTCTACGAATGGATGATAGTGGAATGGTTAAAAAGTTGTACACAAGCAGCGTGAGTTAGTTTATTATATTTTATGGGAATGACATGTTTCGCCCTTCTAAGGCATTATCAAGGGCGAAGAATAAGGCATTATCCTGAAGGGCGAAACGTGTCATTCCCATATAATTTAATGAACTTCAAGAAAACAGACTTTAACATTAGTATTATTTGTTGAATATGGAGTTTTACATCATTGTTCAAGAAACATGAAATAAAATAAAAAATGTTATTTTAAATTTTCCTAATGTCGAACCATCTCTATTGCGTTTCTGGTAGTATATTATTGTATAAACAATATATTATTTTACCTGTTCTCGAAAGATGCCTTAAACCTTATTTTTGTAAAATATGGTATATTGACGAAATTAACTGATTTGATTTGAATTTCATGATAGAAGTAATTATATACTCGTATATATATTTTTTAATCCATTGTGTTAGCGAAAACACTTTGATATTTCAACATTATTATCTTTTTAATTGAAACACTGTTGTATATTTTAATACATCACAATTGATTTAATTTTTATGAAATTTTTGCAACAGCCGTTTCGCTAACCAATGGAGGCATCATCGGGTGTTACAATCAACTAAAAATTAGTAGTTATATTTAGTTGATTGTAACATCTGATGATCTGATGTATTAATTATTTAATATGAACTTTTATATCATTGTTTAAGAAACTATATATTTCTATCATATCATATTCAGCACCTTTTGGAGTTCTCTAGCTTCCTTTCTCCAGGAAGATATGTTGGTGTCAGAAATTGTGGAGAGTGTAATACTTTCCGGCGCACACTGTGTTTTGTTATAATGATGCTCCTAAAATAGGATTTACGCGATGTTGACATCTTCTAAATACCGTATAAAGGGAGTTAAAGGTTATCGTATAATTTGTTTGATCTTGGGATGCAGCCAAGAGCATGACTCTCAGAGATAAAATATGGTGCCAATCATGATAATACGATAATATTTAGGCGACCTTCGTGGCAGAGTGGTAAGAGCTCTGACTGCCATACCGAAAGTTTCGATTCCCGGCGATTGCAGTGTGTTTTACACTGTCTTTGGTCTGGTGTAGAATTCTTGTGACAATAAAATGGCGATAGATTAGCTACCTATCACATGTCAGATATCACATGTCACAATATATCAGCTGAAAACAAATTTATACAGTTCAAGGGTTCAAGCGACCTGTTGTGTACAAAAAAATGTATATATGATAATCTTAAAAGTATTTTAATATTTTTATATTATTTATATTTGAAATAAAATAGAAATAAAAAAACTGCACTTTGTTTTTCAACACTATGCGGTTATTTTAATTGCCGACTAGTTTCGCTTGTACCCTAACTTCCTCAGGGCTTCGTAATAACATTCTCTCTGCCTACCTTTGGAAACGGATTGATTGTTTGTTGCTATTAATAAATAAAAATAAAATTTCTTTAAAAAAATTATAAAACTTAAAAAAATGATGTATTTCACACATTTAGAATATTTTAAATATATATTTTTAAATTTTTATCAAAACTAACCATCACGCCGTCTCCCCGAAGGAGTAGGCAGAAATAATGGAAAGCCTCACTTTTTTTCCTGACATATTTCTCTCGCTTCTACAACATTCATACATCGTGCCATGCACGCGAGTCGATTGACTCATCTTCATACCAATATATCACCAAAAAAGTATCATAACTCTGCTTTAGTAAGGATGGACTGTCACACTGTTCTATCCTGAAAAAATATTCTCTCAACAGTCATACATCCTCATTTGGAAAATGTTGATTAATTCGACGTGCGTGCGTGCGACGTGCATGTATACTTACGAGTATGTGAGGATTCCAAAAAAATACAGTTAGAGTAAGTTAACGTGGTAGTCACATAGGTAGTTAGATTTAAAAAAAAAAGTATTGTACTACAAAATTATTTTAAAATAATGCCGATAATTTTATTAAATTATAACATTGTTTTTTTCCATTATTGAGTTTATTTTTCTCGATATGTATTGAAGGTTTGACACTTTTATCATATGAGGAACGATATAAACTCAGTTTATATCGTTATCCTGATGATGAATATGCAAAGCCTGTGTAAATTATAAAAAAAAAATGTGGTCATTTTTTAAATAATTTATTTTTATTTTTATGGAATTCTATATCATCGCCAATGGCGCTGCAGCCCATCTTAGGCTCCAGAATACCTCGAAACTCTGAAACCTGTAATTTACATAAAATAGAATAAAACATCTAGAAAACAAATGGTTTCATTAGTATTAATTAATTTATAAAGAGTTTTACATCGTTGATACAAGAAACAATAAATTGGGCCGCTATTTTTTAAAGTGGAATTAGTCCATATTTTCATATTGCGGGATATTGAAGAATTAACGTTTGAATGAATTTAAAATTGTTGGCAAATATTAAACAACTTGAGTGATGTTTTGACCACTTTAATTTTGTTAAACTTTAAAATTTAATAATGATTATTGCAATTGTTAAATAAAATAAACGTTTTTTAGCTCCCAATAAGCTTATTTTTTTTTTTAATAATAATATATTGTAAGAAATAAAAACAAGTAGAGAAATAAATTCACATTTCTATACACATTGGCTTTATATCTTACACGATTTTTTGTTGATTAATTTATAGAAGAAGTCGTGGTCCATTTAATGTATAATATAAATAAAATAAGATAACATTTTGAATGTATACAAATACTTGTAGAAGAATACTGGATTTAACCCATTGCGGGTTATCATTTTAAGGATTAATTGTATCACAATGGTAGCCTTTCACATTGCGTTAATAAAGATCTTCTGCTTAGTGCTTAATCCAATCTTAATAGATGGCTCTAGTGCAGATTGAACTAAAAAATGTGAAGTGTTCATTGTAGCATATATACAATACATCTTCCAAAAATTTGTCAGACATGGTGGTCGTAAGAAGGGCGGAATGGGGAATGACAGGTCATAAGTCCTGTAAACGCCTCGACCACCATATTCTGTTTCCAATTTGCATATTCGTCTCTATTGAGATACAATTAATCCTTAAAATAAGAGAATATCAACACCTTCGAGAAAAATATGCGTTTAAAAATAACTGCTAAATTCAACACATTCTTTTTCACGCTTTTGTATTATCAAAAATTATAAAATAATGAAATGTTGGACCAGCACGAGTAAACGTTTCATTCGTGTATTAAGTGTTAAATATAATATTACGAGGTGTTTTAGAAACACAGAATCGGTCAACCTTCGTTCACAAGGTTATGGATTTTATTTCAAAGGACTGAGCACACCGACTGGAGTAGAGTAGTAGTGGTCTTACTGAGCAGAACAGTAAACCCGCGTAGTGAAATATTATTCAAATTATGATGCAAAGCGTTCTAGACAGGTGACGTCAGACCGTATATTGCTAAACTTGGCCTCATTATAAACAAAGCGATCCAAATTTTATTCATTTTTTATCTGAGAAAAAAAGGGTATTATGAAATATACACACACGCATGTTGTGGCAGAGATGCGGACCGAGAGTTTCCGAAACTAATGGAAATTAGAAGAATAATATCCAATCGCCTATCCAAAAAAGCTAAGATGGCAGTGCACAATGGTGTTTTTGTGCCGACCCTTATGTATGGAAGTGAAGCATGGAACTGGCAAAAGAAGGATGAAAGTAGAATAAATGCAGTAGAAATGAGATCTCTAAGACGAATGTGTGTCAAATCTGTATATGATAGAGTGACAAATGCAAGTATAAGAAGTGAATGTGGTGCGAATGAAAGTGTCATGAAGAAAATAAGGAAAGGGTCATTAAGATGGTTTGGACACATGGAAAGAATGAGTGAAGAAGGTAAACGGCGTGAACGGAGCTAGAAATAGAGGAAGGCCGAGGAAAACGTGGCACGTTCAAATCAATCAAATATTGAATGTCGGTCACGTGAGGAGTCGGAGAAATCGACGTGCGTGCATGACAAGATGTATGAATGTAGAGGAATCGAGAGAAGTATGTCAGGACGGAACAGTGTGGCATTCCATTCTTTCTGCCTACCCCTCCGGGGAGACGTCGTGATGGTAAGTTAGTTAGGTAGTTAGAAGAATAATATGTGTAACAAAATTAAATATTAAAAAATATATTTTGGGGCAGTAAAATTGCCTCCACGTGTGGTGTTACTTTAACACCCGGCGCCCCTGGAAATGAAGTAAAGTTAGCCAAACCTTCCACCACAATGGGATAAGGAATATAAGAGATAACACCCTATTTAGACCATCATTACAAAATTAGCTTGACAATGACACGAAGAAGAAGATTAATATAATTTAAAAAGAAAATTGATCCAAGAGGAAAGAACGGGTCCCCCGCAAGGTGCCCCCTATCCCCCGGCGTGGAGTCGAACACCCCCTCAAAGGGGTGATAGATTATCACGTGGTAAGAAAGTATACGTTAACGATATAAATGGAGTACGGTGTTGAGGTAAACCGAGGAAAACATGGCGTGAGCAAATAAATCACACATTAAAGATCGGAAAAATCGCTGGCGTACATGTTACGATGTATGAATGTAGAGGAAGAATGTAGAAGGAAGAGGGTGTGTCAGGACAGATCAGTATGGCGGTCCATTCATTTTGCCTGACGGCGTGATGTTTAGTTAGTTTAAAAAGTGATATAAATCATTATATTGATCCGTATCAAACGATGCAAGGTTGAACACTATGACAAAGCAAATTTATTTATGTTATCGGATGAGATAGAAAAATACCACACTTGTATAAGTATATTATCATATGCTCAATATTATTATATAAATAATCCATTTAACCCAAATACAAATTCAAAATATTTATACATACATTTATATACACATAATATTATAACGTTCAATTCAATTCATTGCCAAATACAAAGTTCATTATAATGATTAAATTTAAAAAAATACTGTTCTCAAATTTAGAGATATTTTTTTTTTTTTTTTTTACGTATACAACAGGTTGCTTGAACCCAATTACAGTATACTTTTTTTTATGCTGATATATTGATTCTCGTGACATGTGACAGGTAGCCAATCTATCGCCATTTTATTGTCACGTGAATACTACGCCAGACCAAAGACAATGTGACAATCACACTGCCATCGCCGGGAATCGAACCCAGAACCTTCGGAATGGGAATCAGAGCTCTTACCACTCTGCCACGAAGGTCGTCGAAGTCGTTTTTATAGGACTAAGACATAGAGGATTCCCACAGCTTAACCGAAGCTGTTATACGCGTAGATGAACGGCTCCTTTCGTCAGCTTCGCTCATTCAATCTCCAGGCCCGTCCCGCGTCTATGCGGGACTTACGTTAGAATAAAAAATATTTATAAAATAAATCAAGAAGGACCAGGCCACATTTATGACGACACATTGACGACCTTCGTGGCCGAGTGGTAAGTGCATTGATGCCACCCCGAAGGTTCCGGGTTCGTTTCCCAACGAGGGCAATGTGTTGTCGCACTGTCTTTGGTCTGGTGTAGAATTCATGTGACAATAAAATGCCGATAGATTAGCTACCTATCACATGTCACGAGAATCACTATGATAGCTATAATAATACCCTTTATATGGGTTTGACTAATCCCGTGACGATGTAAAGAGCGATTCAACAAAATAATAATAATTTCATCTACTGCTAAAAAACACTTAAAATATTTCTAAACACCATATAAAAAAGACACGGGATTAAATAGGAAGCAGACTCATGGACACATGACAGCGGAGAATGAAAAGAGGGACATAGGAGATGCAAATGCGGAATGCCGTGGCGCTGAAGAAGGCATAGGACATAGGACACAGAGGACGATATTTTTATAGATAATCTATTGTTTTAAAAAGGACTCCCTTCAAATCCTAACCCCACAATAAAAAAACCTCTTAAATTACGACCCAAAAACATCCAGCCGCCACAAGCGCCCAAAATCGATTTCGAGAGGAATTTTTCCTCTGAAGGAGAATTGATTTTGGGTAAATATATATGCCTCTTCCATTTTTCACCAGTAGTTTAGTGGTAGTTTTAAAAAAAAATCTTTCTATTAAAATTTGACCGTAGAGTTTACCAACGGCGCTTCACAGACTTATTGCCCGGTGATTTCCATAGTAAATACGGATCCCTTTCCCTTATATAGAGGCATGAAAACAGCCCTCCTCCAGTCGAGGAACCCCCCTCTAAAAACTGGTTAAAGAGTCTATATAATCACGCTGAACCCACCGGCCTGCTGTTTTTAATAAGCTCCAAGGGTACACAGTATTAACTATCAGCTTTTCCACCTTTCATACAGTTTACAGATCTTACGATAGTAATATTATTTCTGTCATATCACTTTCGCTATTCGTGCAACTCATATTTGTAACGCCCATTCCGAAAAAAAATTCTCTAAAATATAATTTATTGTATAATTACATGTCTTATTGTACCAACTGTACTCTAGCATGTCAAATAAATGGTTGTGTTTCTCATTGAAATAAAGTCTAGTACTTCAGCTGTATTGAATATCCGCACAACATCCGCACTGGCAAGTACGGATGCGAATTTCTTAAAAAAATGCGGATGTGAATATCCGGCTTAGGTCTAAAATAAATCATATCCTTTCTAAGATGAGATTCAACGTTCATTTAATCGGATGTATGGAATAAATAAATTTCAAAATCTAGCTTTAAACAGAATTGAAGAATTATTAAAAATGTTAATAATAAATAATTATGTCAATCATATATTAAAGTTGACATAACTCGGAGCTATACGAACTATACAACCAACCGGACGTCGCAAGTCGTCAAGTTTATAAAACTCCGAGGGCGTAGATGGGCTGGAAATCTGGTGCGAATGGAGGAGCTGTCACAGTTGACAAGACCGGAAGGAAGATGTAGAATGGAAAGACGATGTTCTGGAGGACCTGCAATTGTTGGAAGTTATTTCTGAGGAGTGGAAGTCGAGAGCTCAGGATAGGGTCGGCTGGAGAAACTTTTTGGAGGCGGCCGAAGTCCACCCGCGATCATTACAATTCTCCAGATCTATCTTATCTCTCCCAGTCCTTTTTCACACAGTCCGCCTTCTTTTTCATATTTTCTTTGGTCTGCCTCTTTGTTTCTTTTCGCGTGGCACCCATCTGGACACAATTTTCGGTGCTCTATCCTCTGGCATTCTTTTCACATGGCCAGCGCACCGTAGGTGTTGAGACTTACAGAATCTCACCATCTACTTGTTATTTCCTTCAGCCCGTTATGGCCGTCCACTTCTGGACGTAGGCCTCTCGTATTTTCCACTCCCTTCTATCCTGAGCGATCCGCATCCAGTTACTTCCCGCATTCTTCCGGATATCGTGGCGCCAACGCAACTGTGGGCGCCCAACTCCACGCTCTGTCGTTCTCGGGCACCCAAACAGAAGTCTAGAGTATGTCAGGATAGAACAGTATGGTGGTCCATCCTCTTTGCCTACTCTCTAGTCTATCTGACACCTACAATCTTTGAAAACTAGTTATTTTAAATATATTTTTTAAACTTATTGAACGCTAATTTTGAAATCCTCAAGTCGGTGATATTGGATGAAAACATAATTAATAATCAGATTCCTCCTTTTACTTCTTTCTCCTTTAATACTTTAAATCTTCCAAGCTCCCATTCCCAATCAAATGAAAATTAATTATTTATTGATTTCTATATAAATTATGTCTTTTCAAATGTATGTTTTTTCTAAATTTATTTATTATTTACTATTATTATTCTTTTTATATTATTATCATGTATTATTATTATTTAATATTATTTATTAGTTCTTTAATATTATTTATAATTGTTTGTACTTGTACTTGTTTGTAATTTAATTTTAAAATTTTAATTTTTGTATCGAATGTTAAATGCGTTTATATGTCTTTCTTTGTTTACTTTTTATTATATTTTTACACCTGATGATGGAGGTATCCTCCGAAACATGTCGTGTTTTTTAATATTTTTTAAAATAATAAGTGGATTAAACAAAGTTATTTTCAATTTCCAAAGTATATATTTTTTTAATATAATGTGTTGCATGATGAAATATATAGTTTGGTAACATGACACCGGCGGTCTACACAATGGTTAGTTTTTCATCAGCGGATCATGTGAACGGTTAAAGTACCTAACGTAAACTTCTCTATGCGGAACTTAGACCTTGATTACAAACAAAGAGTGGCGAATACAAAAACCATCCTAGGGTCAGGTTTACAATGGACCTACCTTTTGGGTGAGCGTTTTTAGACACGTTTTGCATAACGATACCACAATGTGCTTAGACTATTAACATAATAATAGGTATAATTTGTTGTTTATCATTTATGGATACGTCACTGGTGACCCGAAACATTCGGCGTTCTATTTTTGAAATAAGTTTAAAAAATAATATACAAAAAATACATCAAGTTTAAAATTTACACTTTAAAGGATTTAAAATTTACTAAACTAAATATTATAGTTGCAACCCGTGAAATATAAATATACGGAAGAAAATATTTGTACCCTTTAAAAACTTGATTCACTGTACAATTGTGATCAGTAATACCATAAGTTTAAACTTTTTTGTAAATATAATATTTTTCATTCACATGCTGTTCCGAGCGGCGCAGGACAGGGACAGGTTCGCCGAGGTGATCGCCAACGTTGGGGGGACCCGACAGGGCACTTGAAGAAGAAGAAGATTCACATTAAAAAATCACAATTAACAATACCAGGTTGTTCTCCTTATATTTTAGCACTACTGTCATACAACAATAATCAGAACAAAATTCAACATAATCCAGAAACGTTCTCGGGCATGCGCATCGTGTGCATTTCGAATTACTTTCATATTCCTCTCTCGCTCTCTTGTACTCAAAATATTCTCGTACTCTTTCTAGACGGCATGCATGATTTTTCTTATTTATAAGGTTTTATGGCCGAAATTTTTAAAAGGGGAGCAAAAAATACTCTTTTCTACTTAATATCATTTCGAGGGGCGCCGGGTGTTATAGTTTTAGTAACACAACACGTGGAGTCACCTTCCTAGCTCCACAGAGGTAGATATCAAATAGTTTGGAATTCAAATGTAGATAGCCGCATTATAGGGATTAAAGAATCACCATATTTAGTCAAAAAAATCCACGATCACGTGTTTCACGGTGTATGAATGCAGAAAAAATCTAGAGTCAGGATAAGAAGAGTACGGCGCGCCGCGGCGGTTCATCCTCTCTGTCTACTCTCCAATCTATCTGACACTTACAATCTTCGAAAATGTAATAATATTGGAATTCCGACATGAAATACTTAATAAAATCTCAATTAATTTAGCTGAAATCGTTCTTTCCTAATTAAGAGAAGAAATTTCCATTATAAAGGGAACTTGAGATTTTTGTAATTAAATTGGAAATCCTATCGATGTTTGTGTAACCTAAGTCTAATTAAAATCACTTTTAATGATTATTTTCCTTTGTTATACCTGGATATTAATTAAATTTTATGTTCATATATTTTTTAAGGTGATTCGTTCGATATTCATTTATTCAATAATTAATTTTATAATAACTGTACTGTATTCTATCAAAGTAATTTACTAATCATAACGCCGTCTCCCCGGAGGGGTGGGCAGAAAGAATGGATCGCCAAACTGTTCTGTCCTGACATACTTTCTCTCTACTCTACATTCTCTACATTCATACACCGTGTCATGCACGAACGTCGATTTCTCCGACTCCTGCGACCGACATTTAATGTTTGATTGATTTGATTGTGCCACGTTTTCCTCGGCCTTAAAATATTTCTAGGTCGTCGTTTACATATACCTTCTTCGCCATCCTGTCTCCATTCATTCTTTGAGTTGGATCTTCTGGCTTACAGAGGTTCAGATCTAATGGCTATTCCTCTTACGTCTGTAGGGAGGAATTCTGAAATAAGGAAGATCTGTGATGTCGAAAAAGTTTTGCGATGAAGAAGAACGACTAGACGTGGAGAGACCACGTGGAGAGAGCGCGTCCTGAAAGTGTGATAAGTAAAGTGGCTTCATCCCAGAAACGCCCTCCGAGAAATAACAGGACACAGTCCTAAATAAATCAGAATGAGAAGGAATAGAGGAAGACAGAAGAAAATGCAAAATGATCTATAATAATTAATTAAATATTATGTGGGCCACGTAAGGAGTTGAAGAAATCGACGTGCGTTCAAGACACGTGTTGAGTTAATCTGATGCACGTATTTATTATACTCGTTCAATTTTCTGAAGAAACAAACCAACCGTAAACACTTAAAATGAAATTCTTTAGAAATACAAATTTTATCTGAAATTATTAAAATAGTTAGTTATCTAAGTTCTTATTCTTCTTCCTCTTAGTTTAGGTCGAATGACCTGTTTATGACGGTGAACTGTCCTAGGATGATGATGTCTAGCCATCTTGTCATCTTTTTTTGGCGTTCTTCCTGGTAATCTCTTGCTGCTTGGGTTTTCATCTTTAACAATTTTTGCGATTCTTGTATTCTCCATACGGTCCACGTGGTCTCTACAAAAGCGGTTTCTGCTTCTTCCCCATCTAAGTATATCCTCAACACCACAGACAGACCTTACCGTTTCATTCCTGAACCGATCTTTGAGGGTTTGCCTGTGATGGAACATAGTGTTCGCATTTCTGCTACTCTAAGAAGGTTCTTAGTCTTATTTGTATCGGCTCTGACTTCTATTCCATACCTCATGATGGGACGTACGCGTGCCTTAAGTTCATTATCTAAAATAGTTTCAAATACCAGCATTAACCGTCGCGTTGCCATGTGGTCAATTGAGTTTCCACTGCCAATTTAAAGTTGATTTTCTTAAAACCTATGGACCCTAATATTATAAAAAAAATTGTAATCCTCCATTGAAGTGTTCTCAATATTTCGTAATAAAAAAAAAGCAAAAAATTACTTCCTTCATCCCAAAAAAAATTTTTTTTTAAGACTGCCCTCACCTTCATTCGTGTTAAGGTAGAATTTGTTTTGCTAATATTTACAACTTTATCAAAAGTGACAAATACTTACTCGCTGTTTTGAACGTATTATAAATTATATGTTTGGCCTTTTCTCATAGGTACGTAATAATACCGACTGTGGACGGAAACGCAGCACGCAACTTAATAATATCAGAACTGTGAAAATATTAACACTTTACCAAAAGGGACAAATATTAATACGTACTCGTTGTCTTGAACGTACTATACATTTTGCCTGGGTGCCTTTATCATACGTAAAATTATAGCGCCACGGCCGCGGCGCGGCGCGGCGGGGCGAGACAAGTTCATACTTGGTGTCAGTTGCTCATATGCTGTGACGCATTCCATATCAGAAATCGCATGGTTCCAGAAAAAAAAAAATAATGATATGTTTTTCAAATAATCCATGTACGAGTATGTTATAGATATCGATCTATTCCTAATGAAATTCCCTACAAGATGACATAAATTAAATTTTGATTCATCGAGTCATATGCTTGATATTTAGATAAAGTTAGCGGTAAACTGAATTGACCACATGGGAGCGAGCGATTTGTTTTGAACACGGTACGTTAAGGGTTAAAAAAGAAGAGGAACAAAAGAAATTGAGTATTGATACCATAGATAACAAAAAACGTATTTCTGATATAGTAGCTTAATATATATAAAAGCATGTTTTCAATTAGTAAAATGCATATCAGAATAATCTTGCAAATGTAAACGAAAAATTCTATTTTGTAAAATTGAAGATCAACATTTTCTTATGTCTGGACCTCCATAAGACCTTTACAAGACTTCGATTTTAGATTTCAATTTGGTTTAAACCAACATTCACTTATTTCAATCCCAACGATTGGCAAACGGAATTTACTGATAAAATGAGTTATTCATACGAATGCATTAAATGTATTAATTACCACATAATTTAATATTTTATGTGTTATGTATACATTGACATGTTTGGCTTATCACAAAATAAATATGGTTAAGCTGAAAGTATACATAGAACGCGATATAGGGTGACGTTAAATTATAAAAGGCAACATGTAAAGCGTAGAGAAAAGCCACCCTTTTGACATGGTGAAGATAGCTAAATTGTTAACTAACTAACTAACCATCAGGCCGCTTCCCCGGAGGGGTAGGCAGAGAGAATGGATCGCCACATTGTACTATCTTGGCATAATTCTCGCACCTTTTCTACATTCACACATCGTGACCGCCTTTCAGTAATTGATTAATTTGGTCATGCTATATCTACCTTGGCCTTCTTCGACTTATTTTTCCATTTACACTACTTGTATATATCTTTTTAACCATTCTTCCCTCATCCATTCGTTCCCTATGTCCAAACCATCTTAGTGACCCTTTCTTAATTTTATTTATCACGCATTCATCCTCCTTACATTCCTTTCTTACTTCATCATAAGATATTTTATCATACATTGTTTTCAGAAGATTCAGAAAAAATGGAAAGAGATTTTCATACCGAATCTTCTTCGTCTTCTTCTTCCTTGTTGTAGACCTATCTGGTTTGTTCTCCAGAGTGTTGCTCCTCCTGTGAGGTAGACTCCCATATGTCCTTTCATCTTTTAGGAGGTCTTCCACGAAGACGAGTCCAATGAGGCTGATTATGCAATGCAATATAGGGGAGTCTGGTGGTGTACATTATTTAAACATGACTGTACCAGTCCCTTTTTCGCTGTCTGTTCCCAAGCAAGCTCCACGATCCTGCGCCTTTTTTTCCCAGCATTCTGATGCGCCTAAGCTAGCCATTAGGCGCTGTCTAGGTCTTCTAAAAGGTCTTACTCCGGTTGGTATAGACGCGTACAGGGTCTAGATTACTCTGGTCTCTCCGGCTTGGCATATGTGCCCAATCCATGCTAGGCGACTGGCTCTCACGGTGTTCGTTAAGGGCTGTTAGGTTAAGGGGTCGCTGGTTGGTCCTATGCCTTCAAGGGTGCAGGATCATTCTCAGTATCCTATTCTTACACAAGTAGATTCTGTTCTTTTAGAGCTATAGTCCACGACTCAGAACTATATATAGCCACTGGCTTGATGATGGTGTTATAAATGCAAAATACCGTAATAACATAACATAATTCAGACGGTATAAAATGTCGGATATAACGGACATGACTCATGTATGTATCATATACGTTTTACCATTAGGTACAGCATTAATATTTTCGTCCTTCAAAGTCCCTTTATCAACGAAACTCTAGATCAGTCTTTCTCAAAGTGAGCGATCATCTCCCCCTTGTGGGCGAGGAAGGCTTTCAGGGGGGGCAGTAAAAGGCTCAAAGAAAATTAGGGGGTGTTAAGGAAATGAGGGGCGATGGCAGAAATTTTTTATCTATTATATAAAAATCTATTGGAATCTAGACACGACCCCACATGAGATAACTCGAATGCTTGAAGTTCCTTACAGACGGTTAAATTAGAGTCGCTTACTCGTGTAGTAATTTGAATGCAGCTTTACCATATTTATTTCATGTACGAACTCCATGGGTAAGTAACTAAACAAAATTGATAGTGATTTCCGTTTTTTTTATAAACAAAATTTTTCGGTCCGATTCTATCCGAAATTCTTGAGATGTAATTTTATGATACGATATGGATGGCACTAATTTTTTAAAAATCTCAAAATAAGTCGAAATAAGTTTGAGAACCTGTCCTCTAAGCCCATCATTCATCAAATCATAAATTTTGCAGCATTCATACTTCTCCGGTTTCCGAATAGTGAGTTAAATGAAATATTTAGCTGAGTAAAGTTGTACGAATAATATATAGAAATTTAACCCGAGTTCTACCTAAAATAATGCTGAGAAAGTTCTACCTTAAATAATGCAAAATCATTTTTTTTCAATACGAGTAAATCTGGTTTTATTATTACATTATTTTTTTTCCTTGTATACGAGTACATCAGGTCGTTTGAACCCAATTAATGTATACAATTTATTTTAGCTATCATATTGATTCTTATGACATGTGATAGGTAGCCAATCTATCGCCATCTTATTGTCACGTGAATTCTACACCAGACCAAAGATAGGGTGATAATCACACTGCCATCGCCGGGAATCGAACCCGGGACCTTCGGAATGGAAGTCAGAGCTCTTACCACTCTGCCACGAAGGTCGACGGTACTATATTATGTTATGACTTCTAACTTTCTAACTAACCATCACGCCGTCTCTCCGAAGGGGAAGGCAGAAATAATGGACAGCCACAGTGTTCTTTACTGATATAATTTTCTCGGTTCCTCATACAGCGTGTGAAGCACGCACGTCGATTTCCCCGACTCCTCACGTGGTCGACATTTAATATTTGATTGATTTTATTGTGCCTCGGTTTTCCTCTATTACGTTGTTTACATGTACTTTCTTTTTCATTCTTTCTTCTTTTAATCTTTCCACGTGTCTGAATTATCTTAATGAACTAACTAACTAGCTAACCATCACGCCGTCTCCCCGAAGGGGTAGGCAGAAAGAATGGACTGCCACACTTTTCCTTCCTGACATATTTCTCTCGCTTCCTCAACATTCATACATCGTGTCATGCACGCGCGTCGATTTCTCTGACTCCTCACATGGCCGACATTCAATATTTGATTTATTTGATCGTGCCACGTTTTTCTCGGTCTTCCTCTATTTCTGGTTCCATTTACATCATTAACATATAATTTTTTACCATTCTTTCTTCATTCATTCTTTCCATATGTCCAAACCATCTTAATGATCCTTTCATTATTTTGTTCACGACACCATCATTCGCACCTCATTCACTTCTTATATTTTCATTCGACACTCTATCATACACAGAGTATGCAAACATTCGTCTAAGAGATCTCATTTCTACTGCATTTATTCTACTTTCATCCTTCTTTTGCCAGTTCCATGCTTCGCTTCCATACATAAGGGTTGGTAGAAGAACACCATTGTGCAATGCCATTCTAGCTTTTTTGGATAGGTTTTTGTTTGCGATGACAACTTTAAGTGCACCATTCATATCTTAATGAATCTTTCAATATTTTGTTTATTTCACTTTTATTCGCACTTTATTCACTTCCTATGCATTTGACATTCTATAATATACAAATTTACTACACATTATTTTAAGATATATCATTTATACTCTATTAAATGTAGTAGTTCTATTGATTTAAAAATAAATATTATTTTCGTTTTGTTTAACTAAAAATAATTAATACAAATGAAAACGTCTGTTTTCTAGAAGTTTTATTATGATTTTTGAGAATGACATGTTTCACCTTTCTAACGCATTATCTAATTTCAAAAGTTCGAAAACATTTGACAATGTCTTAGAAAGGCGAAACATGCCATTCCCATGAATAATAATAAAACTACTAGAAAACAGACGTTTTCATTTGTATTAACTATTTAATATTGAGATTTACATCATTGTTCAAGAAACAATAAAAAAAAGTACTAATACATTTTAATGGACAATAAAATGGCGATAGATAGTTGACTTATTAAAATCACATTTCTAACAATGTTTCCAACAGACGTAAGAGGAATAACCATTAGAGCTGGACCTCTGTAAGCCAGATGATCCATGTCCAAGTCCAAAATTAACTAACTAACTAACTAACCATCACGCCATTTCCCCGAAGGGGTAGGCAGAGAGAATGGATCGCCACAATGCTCTGTCCTGGCATACCTCTCGGGCTTCCTCTACATTCATATTATACATCGTACCATGCACGCACGTCGATTATTCCGACTTCGAATGTGACCGCCTTTTAGTAATTGATTAATTTGGTCATGTCATGTTTTCCTCGGTCGTCCTCGGCTTCTTTTTCCACGCACGCTGCGTGTGTACAATTTTTTAACCATTCTACTCTCGTCCATTCGTTCCATATGTCCAAACCATCTTAGGGATCCTTTTTTAATTTTATCCATGATGCATCTGCCTTACATTTCTTTCTTATTTCATCGTTCGGTATTCTATCATACAACGTTTTCCCTCACATCCTTCTTAGTGATCTCATTTCTACGGCGTGTATCCTGCTTTCATCCTTCTTTTGCCAGCTCCAAGCTTCATTTCCATACATGAGGGTTGGCACTAGAACTCCATTGTGCTTTTGATCTTTGCTTCTGTGGATATATTTCTATTTGCAGTAATGACTTTAAGTGCGCCATTTACTTTATTCCCAGCACCAAACCTTCTTTCGATGTCTTTCTCCATTTTTCCGTCTCTTGTAAACATGCTTCCCAGATACATAAATTCGGTAACTTGTTCCAATTTCTCGCCCATTGCGCTTATTTCACAAATCGTCATACATTCTTCTTTCTCGAAAACAGATAAAAAAGATATGTAATGAGAATCAATATGATAGCTATATCATTAACATCGATTTGGCTCAAGCTGTAATGATGTAAAAAGCGATTCAACATAATAATTATGATAGTGTCTTTCTTAATAAATTTCATTGAAATAATATATTTCGTGTTCGTCCTTACAAAGTCACTTTAGTCCTTATATCAAATGTTTTATTTTTAGTATCATACTACCAAACGAAACATGCTATTTCTTACGAACAAACATCACTCTTGCACGTGTATCGAAGTTTTTTTTTATATTTAGAGTCACTTCTTTTTCTTTAACTTATTATTTAGTCTTATTTTCCTTTTCCTTTTAGCTAGTTTATTACATACTCCAGAGACAAGGAGAGATATAATTTGAAAAGTATGTTTTATTTTATCGAGCAATACATACATTTATATAAGTGAATTGATCGTCGTACCGTTTTATGGAAACAAATAAACCATCACGCCGTTTCTTCGAAGAGGTAAGCAGAGAGAATGGACCGCCACACTATTCGAATCTGACAGACGTCTCTAGCTTCCTCCACATTCATATAGTGAGTCATACACACACGTCGATTCATCCGACGTGGCAGACCTTTAAAATTTGATTAACATGGTCGTGCCAAGTTTTCCTCGGTCTCCCACGACTCCGTACTACCTAATCATTCTCCCTGTATCCTCGCGATTTTCTCATTATTTTGTTCATAATACCATCCACTCTACATTAATTCCTTATATCAGAATTTGAAATTCTGTCTTACATCGTTTTATCACACATACGTCTTAGGGATCTCATCTCTACCGCATTTATTCCGCTCTCATCCTTCTTCTGCCAATTCCACACTTCGTATCTATACATCAGGGTTGTTACTAAAACCGGAACAATAAAAATATCAATATGATAATACACCTTTCTCTCCTGACACATTTCTCTGGCTACCTCATCATTCATACATCGTGTCATGCACGCGCGTTAATTTCTCTGACTCCTCACGTGGCCGACATTCAATATTTGATTTATTTGATCGTGCCACGTTTTCCTCTGTCTTCTTCTATTTCTAGTTCCATTTACATCTTTAACATATACTTTTTTACCATTCTTTCATCAATAATTATTTTCATATGTCCAAACCATCTTAATGATCCTTTCATTAATTTGTTCAAAACACCATCATTCACTTCTTATACTTTCATTCGACACACTATCATACGTAGAAAATAAAGATCTCATTTCTACTGCATTTACCAGTTTATTGTCACGTGAATTCTACACTAGACTAAAGACGGTGTAAAAATCACACTTCTGTCGCCGGGAATCAAACCCGGGACCTTCGATATGGCAGTCTGAGCTCTTTCCACTCTGCCACAAATATGTCGTTTTATTTTCATTATTTCCAATGAACTTCTTCCATGAAAATTCAAATAGCAACATAATTTTTTAAAATAATAAATTACGTATAGAAATTAACGACGACGATATTTCCATTTAGTAACTTTTTAATCTCTCTGTACCCAGTGTACGAATGTATATTTTTTATAACAATGACTCCATTTTACCCTATTCACGAAGTTAACATGGCACCCCAGTATTTGATTCAGCTTAACGCCTTCCCAAAGTCAAATCCACCCTTCTGTAGGGGGCGATTTGACCCTTGTTGAAAAATCGTTTTGGTTTCATTGAAAAGAATTACTGTCTACTGGGAAAATTTTGACGAATTAAGTTCATTCGACTGACGAATAAATCTTTTAATTCAATGTATGTAAATATAAAACGCTGTTTATGGTATAATTTTTTTTTTTGTTTTATTTTTCGCGACTGTTTTGTCAACCGATGTTGACATATTCAGGTTTTCTTCTTCTTCTTCTTCTTCACTTTTGGTAGACTCAGGAGTCTGTTATTTCAGGCGGGTCCTCTTGAGACGCTGAACTCCAGCTTTCTCTCCACCGTTTCGGGGGTCTTCCTGGTCAGCGTTGTCCGTTTGGCGTTCCATGGAGAGCTATGTATAGTATCCTATTTGAGCTCATTCTTTCTACATGTTGATGCCAGTATCGCCGTCTTTGACGTCCCCATCTGACCATATCTTCGACCTCGCAGATTTCAGGTTTCACATCTACAGGTGTCATATAAAAATATAAATATATAATTAAAAAAAAAATTATATTATTATTATGTATTATAGTTGTTTAATATTATTTATTAGTTCTTACTAATTATAAGTACCTATGACAATTAGCCCAGATTAATTGTTAAATTTAAATTATTGTATCGAATTTTAAATGCGTTTTTTATTTAAGTGTTTCTTTGTTTAGTTTTTATTTTATATAATATTTAGACCTGAATATGAAGGTATCCTCCGCAACATGTCATATTTTTAATATTTTGTGGTTAATATAGACGAATGTGTGGATATTCTGTGTATGATAGAGTGTCGAATGAAAATATAAGAAGTGAATGCGGTGCGAATGATGGTGTCATGAACAAAATAATGAAAGGATCATTAAGATGGTTTGGACATATAGAAAGAATGAATGAAGAAAGAATGGTAAAAAAATTATATGTTATTGATGTAAATGGAACCAGAAATAGAGGAAGACCGAGGAAAACGTGGCACGATCAAATAAATCAAATATTGAATGTCAGCCATGTGAGGAGTCAGAGAAATCGACGCGCGTGCATGACAAGATGTATGAATGTTGAGGAAGCGAGAGAAATATGTCAGGAAAGAAAAGTGTGGCAGTCCATTATTTCTGCCCACCCCTTCGGGAAGACGGCGTGATGGTTAGTTAGTTAGTTTTTTTTATCAAAACTCAGTATTAAAATATCAATATTTGGATGGAGATATATTAATTCAGACATGCACAAGAAACGAACATTTGGGTGAAAACAAAGCTGTGTGGCGACGCAGGATTATTTTCTAAATTTATTATGACATCAACAGGGAGACGAACAGCGCTCCTACTTGCCACGCCAACGGCTTTGTCGCTTCGCCGCCCGTGCGTCTGTTTCAGCTTCTTGGAATGCTCCACGCATTCGGGTGTAATACTTAAATTTTTATTTTTATAATGTCTATTCTTGTAAATTATTTTTATTATAATCAATTTAGGGCTAAATTAAAGAAACCTAACTATGTTACCAACCATCATTTTATGTTTTTTATATTAAATTATAAAGGTGAGAATTCATAGAGGGCAACCATTTAAGCTTATATAATCTCACTAGTCCTACATCTTCAAAAACACGCGCTTGAAATTTCCCCAATTACCTATTCGTTTCTAGTTGGAATCTAATAAAACCCTTACGATTTTCCGAGAATCTAATAAAACCCTTACAATTTTCCGAGAATCCATATTAATACAGGAATATTGGACTTGGACTTGGATCTTAAAGCTTACGGATTCCTCTAACTTCTGTAGGAAACATTGTTGGGAATGTGTTGTTTTATGCGGGGGCTAGGTGTGTGGTTCGGAGTACTACTCCGAAGAGGGCGAGGGTGGTTTTAGGATTTATTCTAAAGTCCTCCATTATTCTTGGTCAGGGAATGGAAGACCAGTTAGGGTTGGCATTGTAGAGTATGATGGGATTAGTTTTATTATATATAAAAATTATTTCGAAGAGGAAGAGAAGAGGAGCAGTGTCTGGATGAAATTATGGTAGGAGATCCTGTGTGAGACCATTTTGTTTGGCGGAGTACGTGGTGTGCTATCGGGGTGGAGTTTTTTATCTGCATTGGTTGCGGGAGGGTTAAAGGACCGAATTATGGTGGGTAACCTGTAAAGCGTTATTATTGATATAGCAGACGGCAATAATTTATGTCGTGGTTAGGGAATAAAGAGATGAAGATGGAATGGTGCAAGGAGTAATAGAACTGGAGTTGCAGTTTTGGGTTCTGATGTACCAAAATAATGGGTTAAAGGTAAATACAATTAGGTAGAAACAATTTCAAGACAAGACCGAAGAATTCAGTTGGGTTGGGTGGCCTTTGAAAAATTACGCCATTTTCTCACTTCTAAAATACCACTATGCCTCAATACTAAAGTCTACTACCAGTGCGTCTTGAGATGTGGACACTGACAAAAGGTATAGTATACAGATTCAAGGTCGCCCAACGTGGCATGGAAAGAGCTATAGTTGGAATAATCTTGAGGGACAGATTCAGAAACGAATTTATTCGACAGCAAACCTGTAGTACCTGGTGACTGAGATGGCTCTGAAGATAGGCGGGCTGAAGTGGCGATGGGCTGGCCATATCTGTTGGAGAACCGACAGCCGATGGGGAAGACGGGTTCTGGAGTGGAGAGTGCATACAGGATTCCGTATAGTTAGACGTCCTTCTGCCCGCTGGACCGACGATCTGAAAAGGATTTGCTGGACATGGATGGATGGGAGCAGCAATGGAAAGGGGCGGTGGTGTGCTTTGGGAGAGGCCTACGTTCAGCAGTGGATGACAGACGGCTGATGATGTACGATGTATCATGTAAAGGAATGTGGTTACGGTGGTCTGTAATTTCTCATTAAATGATATGGACCTGTCTTTCTTTAAATTCAACCTTTTTCTTCTCTTGAAAATTTTACCAAGTTACCGGTATTTGACAATGTGAATGAATTCATATGCAATTAATAAAGTGTTAAAATTGTTTGGATGAAATAGGTGTGGAAAGGAGTTAAAAAATATTTATATTCTATACAACAACATTTTGAATGTATACAAATTCTTGTAGACAAATACTGGATTTCACCCATTGCGGATAAATTATTTTTATTTTTATAAGGATTAATTGTACCTCAATAGAGACGAAGATGTAAATTGTTTTCTGGGAACAGAAGGTGGTGGCCGAGGCGCTTACAGGACTTATGACCTGTCATTGGTTGGGTTGAGCGATCGCTTCACGTTTAACAACATTCCCCATTCCGCCTTATGACCACCACGTCTGAAACATTTTTTTGGAACTTGTATATATGGTAGGTTTCTACGCTTATCTTTACATTTTTTTTTAAATTTTACTCTACACTAGCGTCTGTTCAGCCAGAGATTTTCGGGGCTAGGCGCCATCACTGAGCACTTTTACACTTGCACATTTGAGCTTAATTGCGTCGAGTTCAGACGGAATTTGAGTATGTAAATATTTTAAATTCGAGGTCGCAACGGTGATTAAGATTGTCCGCTCTGGTTTAAAATGGCATTAATTGTGAGAAAATATCGTTGGTGTATTTTTATGCATGCTTTCTTTAACAGAGGTTTACAAACATAACCGAACGAAAGTACTTGACGTATGCATATATTAGGTAAATAGTTATATAACAACAGGTCAGAACTTATCAGCACGTGGAGAACAGTGATGCAGACCAAACGCTCTACTATAGATTTCTCTTTCTTATAAAGAGGTCGATTCACATAGAATTACTCCTTTTTACAAAGTTTTTACAAACGTTTTTAGATGTAAAATGATGGGACCTAAAGCCAGTTTTCTTATTAAGAGGTTTATTTTATATCCAGGTTCGACTGTATTATGAATAAAGGGTTGTTTAATTGATTATATGTATTTGTCTCTCTGAGACTGCGTCGGTTACACTGTCTACGTCTTCCCTTGTTCTAGATGTCACAGAGTTTGTGGGTCCAGGTTTGGATTCTTCAGCCATATGAGGACCTCGTGAAATAAAGTCTTTTTAGGACACGAGGGACACGCGATAGATTGACGATGGGAATTATTTATTAATTCTTACTGATAAAAAATTGTACTTATAACAAATAGCCCAGGTTAATTTTTAAATTTAAATTATTGTATCGAATTTTAAATGCGTTTTTATATTCGTTTATCTTTGTTTAGTTTTTATTATATTTTTACACCTGAAGATGGAGGTATCCTCCGAAACATGTCGTGTTTTAAAAAAAAAATTTTGTGTTTTAAACAAAGTTATTTTAATTTAATTAGAGAAATTAGAAAACTTAGAAATTTTAAAGGCCAAAAAATGTAAACTAAATTCCTTCTTATTCCCCATTAGTATATAGTACATTAAAAACTTTTCCCCTGTAATCTATGTACTTCCTGTTATTGTTTATCGTTTTTAATTTATTATGTTTCATAGTTTTTGACTCTATACAATGTGTAATTGTTCCTTCTAATTATTGTTTTTAATTTTTTTTTTTTTTAATATTATTATATTCTCTACCTTAAATATTTTCTCCTATAAACAGTAACTAACCGTTCTTTAAATTAAAATATTTAGATACGTAACTCAATTGCAGCGAGAACTCCAAAATTATATAAAAGAAATTATTCAAATTGACTTAGGAACAAATACACAAAGATTAAAAAAATTACGAAAATTTGACATTTGACATATATTTTTGTAACACCTGATGATGCCAACATTGGTTGATGAAACAGCTGTCGTAAAGTAAAATAAATACAATTTGTGATGATTGATTTTGAGACGGCGTGATGGTTAGTTATTTAGTTAGTTAGTTAGTTAAGTATATTAATATGCGGTTAATCTAAAATATAAGTGAATAAAAATCTAATTTTTAAAGCAGATTAATTCTTAATTATTTGATAGTGTATTTTTTATTATGTGATTAAAAATATAAGTTGTGAACACGTGTCGTGTGGTCCATCAGTTGGTGCAGTGGGCGTGCTCCTAGCTACGTAGGTATATATGGGTGCATGATTGCTGTGACCTCTACCGGAGCTGCGGTCTGGAAGAGAAATGAGACGCGAAGGGGGTCAATAAGAAGGCATGTTTCCTGTTTCTCGGTTTCAGAAAGCAAACAAGCAAGCGAGACGAAAATATTTTGCAGTTCTTATAATCCTGATCCCCGAAACAAAGCAATGTGGTCGTTGCTAGTAGTGAAATGTGTCCCGAAATCTAAAATGATATAAAAATAAACGGGGGCTCAGCGTGAAAAGGTACAAATTTCGCGTAATAGGAGCGATGGTGGTTCGCTAAATTTGGCACTTTTTTGCTTGGGCGCGTCGAGGACTCGCTTGTAGTCTCCGCGGCAACGTAGACTGACCTTGGTGGGCATTCCTCATTGCGTTGTCTAACACACAAACTTACTTACACAGGCACCCTGACACACACACACACATGCCAACATCTATAACCAGCGTGATGTATTATAGAACTATGTTGTGTGCCTTCCGATATTCGTGAAATTCTACCGACAGCACATATAATATTTTATTTATTTATTTAGGGTAACAAACAGCGACTGAAACAGTCATATAAAAACAATAAAATGAAGCCAATTACTATTCAATTGTCTTAATTGTTTCTTGAACAATGATGTAAAACTCCATATTAAATAATTAAACTAACTAACTAACCATCACGCCGTCTCCCCGAAAGGGTAGGCAGAAAGAATGGACTGTCACACTTTAATGTGGCACTCCATCCTTCTCTCTTCGCCCCGCGGGAGATGCGGTGTGATGGGTTGCGAACCTCATCGCCACCAATAGGCATCTCCCGCACACACTTCGATCGTCCAACATCCACAAAAAAATCTAAAATAAATAATATAAAATACAATCATATAAAATAAAATAACATAATAAAAATAATTTAACACAAAATGTTCTTTTTAGATGGTGCAAATATTGTCTATTTAATTTAAATAATTAATACGAATGAAAACGTCAGTTTTCTAGAAGTTTAATTATATTTTATGGGAATGACATGTCATCTAAGGCCCTTCTAAGGCAATATCATATTTTTTTGTATATCAAATCAACATTTGATAATGCCTTAGAAGGGCGAAACATGTCATTCTCATAAAATATAATAAAACTGACGTTTTCATTCGTATTAACTATTCAATTGACTAATGAATCGAAATCGGAGTTAAATTAATACAAACAAAATATTTTAAAGAAGTGAACATAACAGCATATGATCGCGTAGATCGAAGTAAAATGTGGGAAATATTGTCGGAATATGGAATTAGCACAATACTGATCACGGCAATTACATCGCTGTACACGGAAATCACTGCTAGTGTCAGAGTAAATGGGGATCTTACAGCCTGGTTTGATATCAATAAAGGTGTCAAACAGGGGTGTGTAATGTCTCCATGGTTGTTTAATCTATATATGGACAAGTGTATGAAATAGCTGAAAGGGTTAAAAGCAGGTGCAAAAATGAACGGTGTGTCAGTAAGGTGTTTGTTGTATGCGGACGACGCTGTGCTACTTGCAGACAACGAGCGCGAACATCAAGCCCTGGTATCTAGTATGTATGAGGTATACAAGCGATACGATTTGATGATGAATGTGAATAAGTCCAAGGTAATGATTTTCGAAAAAGAAGGAAGCATGACAGTCTGCAACATTAGTGTAAACGGTGAAAATCTGGAACAAGTGGATGAAATCGTTTATTTAGGAAGTATGTTTACAAAGGATGGGAGGGTGGAGAAGGATATTGAAAGAAGGGTTGGGGCAGGCAACATAATAAATGGTGCACTTAAAGTTGTCATCGCAAACAAAAGCCTATCCAAAAAGCCAAGATGGCAGTGCACAGTGGTGTTCTTGTGCCGACCCTTATGTATGGAAGTGAAGCATGGAACTGGCAAAAGAAGATTTAACATTTATAGGGACATTTGAAGAGATTGGAATTTCATGCATAACTGTATCTGTGGAAGATAAGTTGTGTCTTCCAGATAAAATATCTGATTAAATTCTTGACACAATTTTATTAACTCACCCTGTTCAAAATTATTTAAATGGGTAGTTCTTATAGAGTTTTTTTCACAGATCTAATCTTTTCGAGCTATTATTAATATTATTTTGATATTCGAGATTCCCTTTATTTATCTTAACGGACCTATGTGATTTAGGAATCGGATCCAAGTGGACCTTAATTTCGTCTTGTATCGGGACATATGCCTTTCTTTATTTGTTTAATCAAAATTTTAATTGTCCTTGCCGAAATAATTGAGGTTTTAGAGAGAGATTACGTATCTTCATGTTCCTTCGAATCTAAGTGATAAATATATTTAATTTTTTCGTGTTTAATACGATCTAGAATTTTCGAATTTTCGAATGATTTTGTTTTAATGATTTTCTTTTTAATAACTGGAGTATCGCCATTCATCTCTAGTTTTGAATATTCTTTATTTTGACGATTTGAATTATTGTATCAATTATCGTCTTCTTTTTACTTCTGAGTCTTAGAAGATTATTTTGATCTGAATTTTCCAGACATACTTGATGTAAGGAATCAAATGATTTTCTTTTAATTGATCTTCTGACGAAAACATTTTTTTATAATATAAAGGAATTCGATTGTTCTCGATAATTAGTTCATCGCGTTGATAGTCGATTTTACAACGTAACTTTTTGAGAAAATCATTACCTACAATACCGTCGAAAGGAAATCGTCTCGCACGATATGAAAAATTTCTCTACGGAAATATTTTTTATTTATAAAATTTTTAAGAAAAACGTAAGAAACAGTTTTAATATTTTTATTAGGATAGCTATCAATACCTTAGAAGATTTTTGACGAGATTGACGAGACAAGACAATTTATGACGACAAATAACAATATGTCGTCATAAATTGTTGATAATTTCGAGGAACATGAAACGATTTTATTAATGAAATATCCGCTCCTGTATCTAATAGAAAATTGTTCATTTTATTTATCGGAGAATTTTTTTTTAGTTGCACGAATGCCGTTATGGAATTTTGAAGATTAACAGTTTTTATTTGGCCTGTTTTAAACGTTCGGAAATCTATAGAAAGGCCGTTCCCATAGTTCCGTACTAGTTTAAAGATGGGCGATTATATGGACGATTTTTTGAATTATCATAATTATTCGGGCTATTTTTATTTCGTGTTTTCTTAAATTTATATTTATAGCATTCTTTAATATCATGATTTTCTGTGTGATTATTGTCTTTATTATTATCTTTAATATCATGATTATATGTGTGATTATTTTTATTGCATATAGAACACTCATGAGAATTATTATTATAAAGCGTATTTATATTTTGATACTTTTGTGTTTCTTTTTTCGATTTTATTTCTTGTTCTTCAGAAAATGCGATCGAAATTGCATCTTCCAGAGATTCGGGTTTTTGAGATTTTACAATAATATTAAGAATATGACAAGTTGCTTTCGCCTAAATTTTGTTTACATGAGTTCAGTTCTTGTTGCAATTGATTGATTCATCGTCTGTCGGAATAAATATTTAGTAAATACGATTTTAATGATTTCCAATAATTGAATGTTCGGTTTCTAATTAATGCTCTAGCGTAATCTGTAATTTTTGTTTGGATAATTGAAAATATTATAATATATTTGTTTGTTCAGGCTTTACTAAATTTAACACACGGTCGCAATTATCAATAAATTCATATAGCTGAGATTTATTTCCATTAAATTTAATAAAGATTTTTCAGCAATATTTATGTCAATGAAGTTAGAAGTATCTTCATTTTTTAAAGACATTTTATGTAGTAAATATACGAAAATTAACCGGAAAAATAAAAATAAAATGTAAAATAACATGAAGTTAAATATATAATAAATAAGGGGGGATGAGATCATCGAGCTAATAAAACGTACAGAAGAAGGTGGAACATCACCTCGAGTCCTCTTCTGGCTTGACCGAGAATTGGGAGTCGACGATGTGATGCTGTCGTCTACTGGATACGATCGAAATGGATCCTCCGGGTCGGACTGTTGGCTTCGCTGGGTAGACAGGAAACGGTCTGAAGGCTAGCTGGACAGGATACGGGCTGCTTGGCTGGCACACAGATCACGGGCTGCTTGGCTGGCACACAGGGTACGCACTGTTTGGCTGGCTGTAATAAATACGGGCGGCTCGCCCGGCTACGCAGATTATGAGTGGTCAAGGAGTTTCTTCGGGGAGTCCTCTTGAGAGTAACGAAGTCTTCTTTACAGATAAGGGGTTCTTCTTTCTGGCAGAGATGTATCAGTGGAGCGATCCCTCACTTCTGACACCAATTTTTATGTCATGGACCTCCTCGTTGTAATGATATGGTGCGGGTCGGTGACGGTTTAGCCTCTCTCGGGATAATTAGAGGTGGAATTATATATTTTCACTGATAAGACTTTGTGATTTTCACCTCGTCTCGTATATTTAAAGTTTACTGTTTAGCTTTCTGGGATGATCTCTCAGATCAGGGAGGGGTATATAAAGGGTACGGGTAAGTAGGGACGCTATCCTAGAATAAGAGTGCGGTAAACAAAATGCCTATGGCCTAATGGCCTTTATATCTCAAAGGAATTCGTATGTTAGAAAAATGCGTAGTTTAAAGTATCAAAGAAAAGCATTGTTACACTACAGCTTTGTTCTCGATATTGGTCAACCGAAATGAGTCACCCGAAATGGATCAGAATACATTACATTGTTTGTAATGTTGTTGAGTTATTAAACTGATTTGATTAGATTTGTTTTGGCTTGATCGTTGAAATACTCCTACCAATGCATGAAATATGTATCTCAGAGAAACTACAATATATCATTAGTCTATCATTCAAAGAACTTTATTTCATATACATATATTCGTTAGATTAAAAAGAAAACTTGAATAGAAATCGAAAAGTATTTCATCTATTTTAGAACAGTCCGTTTGTCCTATTTACTATTGGTATCGAAATATTCGCTAATGATCGCTTCGGTTCCGCTTACTGATTGTCGGAGAACGATGATTTGAGTAACGAACTCGGGCGCCGTTGGAGTATCGTCTGGAATCCAGCCAAAATATCACCTTTACAAATCTTCGAATACAAAATGTCTTCCTGTAGACGTTGGCTTTATTTGGCACATGGCTCCAAAAGTGAGTAATTTGAGGACGTTAAATACTTGTTTACAACATGAATGTTTGAATTTATTGCTGGGTTTTATGTATGCATACGTTTGTATATATAATAAACGCACTTAATTCAGAAATGAAGTATAATAGCACACATTTAAATTCCTTTATAAATTCTTCACTGCAATCTGGTTTATATCTGTTTTTAGCCACCGATTACTATGCCTTCATTCACTTAGACTTGGATCTTCTGGCAGACGAGGATTCAGCACTTACTTTTATGAAATATTATTAAAAAGGTGTATTATGTGACATATTTTTTTTCAATATTTTTTTTTGAATGTATACAAATACTTGTAGACAAATACTGGATTTTTACCCATTGCGGGTTAATCATTTTTAAGGATTAATTGTATCTCAATAGAGACAAAGATGTAATTTTTTTTGGAAACAGAATATGGTAGTCGAGATGTCGAGGTAGTCGATTCTGCTATGAAGTATGTTGAGTCTAGGTTGACGAGGAGTTGGTGTTAAACTTGATATAATAAATATTATATCAAGTTACACCAGATATTGGAGTGGTAAGAATGAATAAATTAATGATTATTTAAAATTAAACACACGACGTAATCTTAAATCTTCCTACGATTATGCCTTTATAAGGTCAATCACGAAAGTGAATAAATATAAATCTAAATGAATATAACTCAGTTAATTTTTTGAAACAATTTTTTTTTAATTTTCGTTTAGGACATGAGTTGTACAGCATCTAATAATATTATGACGTATTCTGTACGTGGAGTTAACAAAAAATATACTCAATGCAAAAACAGGTAACGTGTTTATCAAGATAAGTGTTCAAGAGTATGTATGCATGACCAAATTATCTTCATTTGTGTGTGTAATGTAAATTAAGCATAGTAGGCAGATGATATTTTGATTTACGTTATAAAATGAACTGAAGATTGCTATTTTTTGCAAAAGCTTATACAGGCATAAATTCGGTCAGTTACGAGATTTTGCATAAGGTTAGAGATAAATATATTTGGGTACATTAGGTGTTCTTAATTCGAATTCCTCTTCTTCGTGTGCCGTACCAGGTCCCCCTGACGTTGGCAATCACTCCGGCGAAGGCTTCTCTATCTTTTGCAACCCCCACATGTCTCATCCCGGTCCAGTCTCTTATGTTGCACAGCCAAGACGTTTGCCTTCTAACAGGACCACGCTGCCCCTCAATTTTTCCCATCAGTATTAGTTGGAGCAAACTGTATTTATCTCCCCGCAGAATGTGACACAGGTATGAAATCTTATGGACCTTAATGTAACAGTTGTCTACTACAATTGGCTCTCCTCAAAACCTCTAAATTGCTGACAAATTCGAATATTAATATATTTTATACATTAATAGCATATTAATGGTGCTCTTGTACGGACCCTTATGTATGGAAGCGAAGCATGGAACTGACAAAAGAAGGATAAAAGTAGAGCAGTAGAAATAAAATCTCTTAGACGAATGTGTGGATACTCTGTGCACGATAGAGTAAAATATAAGGAGTGAATGCGGTGCGAATGATGGTGTTATGAACAAAATAACGAAAGGTTCGATAAGATGGTTTGGACACATGTAAAGAAATAATGGTAAAAAAAAGTATATTTTAATTATGTAATAAATGGAACAAGAAATAGTGGTTGACCGAAGAAAACGTGGCACGATCAAATAAATCAAATATGGAATGTCGGCCACGCGAAGAGTAAGACAAAACGACACGCGTGTATGACACGATGTATGAATGTTGAAGAAGCAAGAGAAATATGTCAGAAAAGAAATGTGTGGCAGTCCATTCTCTCTGCGTACCCCTTCAGAGAGACGGCGTGATGTTTAGTTAGTTAGTTAGTTAGATTAGTATTATTTTTTATGAAAATGGTGCGACGCAAAGTATCTTCATCATCTGAGTCTTACTTCAATTTTTACCATAAAGTTCCAATAAAAAAACCATTATGCAATATCATACAAAAAAAAAAAATATATGTAAAGTATGCGTAAGACCAATAATAACATATGGCGTTGAGGCAAGGATAGACACAGTCAGGACCAAAGAAGTTCTGAGGACTTCCGAGATGAAGACATTGAGGATATATTAAAGAGATATATTAGGTTGAGGATATTATAAGATGGAGTAGACAGCGAAGCAGCGACTGGTGCTGTCATGTCCAAAGAAAGGGTACCATCAGATTCTCACTACACTACATAGACTCGGACTAGAAAGACTTCCTACATGATGGAAGGACAGCTGGGAATCCAGCAACCAGACCACATAGGTCTACAATAAGGAAGAACATGTAAAATATAGCCCTTTTAATAATAAATAATAATAAAAAAAAAAAAAACATTTCACGAAACGCCGCTGATAAGTACATATAATGTATTTAGATGCACAAACAGTTCAAATGTTTTTAACTTTGTGTACATACCTATAGTATTGTAAATTCATGCAAATTCAAAATTTCTATATTGTGTAGTTTTATGAGTATATCCTTAAATATCTACACGCTAATGATTGCGCATGTGCAGGATTACTTTACCCACACAAGCGTAATAATCTGCGTGATATGAATCATTTTCTAGATTTCTTAAACCGGGAAGATCTTCGAGCGTTTCCATATAAACACTGCTTATTTACATTACAGGCAATATGCATTTTACTTGTATTTCCTTATTTATTTTCATTCGTCATACGTGTGTTTGCTAAAATTCAATAATCAAAGAAGTAATATAATATAATACATGAACATTTTAGGAACATTATATAAAAGATAAAAAGAATGATACACCACAGGAATATACAGCGGGAAGAACAGGAGAGGCAGAGGAGACAAATGCGGGATGGGAAAAAAAAATTGGAGTACAGTTTTTGGCATGTAGGACAAAGATTGGCATGTGGAATTTTTTATCAACCGTTGATTTTTTTATAAACCGTGGATTATTTTATCAACCGTGGAGTTTTTTTTATCAACCGTGGATTTTTTTTATCAACCGTGGAATTTTTTATCAACCGTTGATTTTTTTATCAACCGTGGATTATTTTATCAACCGTGGAGTTTTTTTTATCAACCGTGGACTTTTTTTATCAAGCGAAGTAATTTTAATCAACCTGACAGTGTAGATGAGCCAGGATATAAAAGTTTGGCATCTTCGCACGAGAAGGGGCCGATCCCAGATGATGGGAAATATAATAGCAAAGGGAAAGAAGAAGAAGAACAGTGACAGTCTTAGTACAACTTTGTTTGTCTCTTTATATACAATATTTTTTAATACTGGTCACCATCGTTGCAGACCAACTGTTTCATGCATTATTTATTTTTCTATGCAAAAAAAATCACACATTTTCCTCTTTGATGTATGTACAATGTACGAGTAATAGGCATTTCGTGGTTTACATGTGACCACAAGTACATTACACGCTGGTTGAGCGTTTGTATAAAAAAAACTATTTGCATTTCGGAATGCAAATACGCATGCAAATTTAATTCAAACAAGTGAGATGAACTGCTTTGCTGCATTTTTGTTATGAAGATTTGAAGGGATGAGTCCTGAATGAAACAGGTTTTTGAAAGAGAGTGAATCCTGATATCTCTTTAGAATACACGACCTGCGTAGTGAATACCGTCTCGATTGTATTGTATACAGATAATATTTAAATATGTGCAATAGTATTATCTGAGAGACAAATTAAAACCGGTAGGTGATGCATTGTGTATGGTCATCCTTAAGATGGGCGAACTCAAGCATTTTGCAACTGAAGATCAGTGGCGGCAGACTCTTAATTCAATCAAAAACAAGTTAAAAATATTGAGACAATTCTTCTGCAATGACAACATCAACTTAAAATTGAGAAAGTGGATGGTCATGTGCTGTATTTGGTTCATATTACTCTACGGAGTGGAGACCTGAACCCATAAAGTGAACACAATAAACCATATATATATATTTTAAAGTTCATAGGGACTTAGAGGAGTCCAACCGCTTTCCCGAAGCTGTTATAGGCGGACGACGAATTTTAAACCAAAATAGAGTTACTGGAAACTATCTCATGGGTACATAACAGCGGGAGGTCAGGTGAGGACCAGAGGAGGCAAATGCGGGCAGGGGAGGTTAGGCAGGCAATTTTTACATTTAGAACACGGAATGGGTTTAAGGAAACAGAAACATAATAAAAGCTTATAAATAAATATAATATCAGGTCACGATCAGTGAGGAGAAGGAGAAGAACGAGGCCCAGCTCAGCAGGAAACCACACCCCCAGCGCGACCACGTTTTTCTCGTTCTTCGCTCTCGTTTAGATATACTTACATTATTATTCCTTAATTTTTTCCATGTGTACAAACCATCATAATGACTTGGAAAGTTGGCTGTATATGAGGTATCACTACAGAGGGAGTGTGGTAGTTATTGTGGTTCTATCCCACGGCATTTCTTTTGGGAATACTCGGAACCAATTATTTGCAGTTTCGAAGAGATGGGCATCTCATTACCCATTTCTTTAAATTAATCAGGGGATATTTCGAGAACTCGGCCGTGTTAGAGGGTGTTTTGGATAGATATCCCCTGATAGATATCTCCGACAGCGACAGCACAGATTGTTTTACCTACCGGCCGTCAGAACTAATCTGCCTCCGGTGACACCGGCGGGAAGAGCAATTAGTCTGCTAAACGCGGTCTCCTCGGAGATTGACGTCTTTCATATTAGTGAAGGTACGTTCAGGGGATAAATACTATTGACTTTAGAAAGTATCTTGTCATCCTAAAGTCGAACCATCTCGAATGTTGCATTTTTATAATATTTTAACTGTACTCAATTGATGTCTTACACATTTTGCTGTTTGTTATGTCTTTTGAGTTAATAAACTGATTTGATTTGATATTATGCAGATGAAATAAATAAGATCCTTCGCGAGCAATCGTACAAGTTGTGTGACCGTTGCGTTCGAATCGTATTAAATGCCACTGGTGTTTATATTACAGTCGTGGGCGGCATGGTACCGAGGCACAAAGAAGAATAGAACATAGCACTAGCTCTTACTAATACAGCCTCTCCTAAAATGGCCGATTCTTAAATAATTACCTGTGCAGCGATTCTTTGTGCTGGCTTAAACGGGACATATTGCTCGATATGGTTGCTCGGACTACGTGTGGGCTGAAGAGCAAACCGCCACTAAGACACCGCATAGAAATTAACATAACATAATTAGTCTGCATCATAATCTATGTTTTCGATTAATATCTGCCATCGGTAGATAATAAGCTAAACTTATTAACAATAAAACAATATTAATTGTTAAACATGTTTTATATAACAAGCAATATTGCATTCACTATTAAACTAACTAACTAACGATCACACCGTTTCTCCGATGGGGTAGGCTGAAATAATAAACTACCGCATGCTTACCGAATGCAAAGAAAAGATATACAAGGCATGCGTCCACCCCATTATGACGTATGGAATAGAAGTCAGAGTCGATACCAATAGGACAACGATACCAATAATACTGCCGATACCGAAAGAATAAAGAACCATACCATTAGAGTAGCAGAAATGCGAACCCTACGCTCCATCGCAGGCAAAACCCTCAGAGATTGGATCAAAAATGAAACGATAAGGTTTGTCTGTGATGTTGAGGACATAGTTAGATGGTCAAGAAGTAGAAGGCGCTTTTGGAGAGACTACGTGAACCGCATGGAGAATACATGAATTGCAAAAATTGTTAAAGATGAAAACCCAAGCAGCAAGAGATTACCAGGAAGACCTCCAAAAACTAGGAGAGATAGCTGAATCATCCCAGGACAGCTGTGCTCACCGTCATAAACAGGTCACACAACCTAAACCAAGAGATGAGATGACTTTTATAGAACAAAAAAAACTCCTTGTATCTAGAAACAGCTATTAGCAGCAGCTAAATTAAGCACCGACAATAAACCCCTGTTATAGAAAAAGGCCGATCTTCACTTACGCAGCCCCAATCTGGGGCTATGCAGCTTCGAGTTACATACGAAAACTCCAAATCCTGCAAAATAAGGCCATCCGTTTATCGCTTGGTGCGCCTTCGTGGACCAGGAATCCTGATGATAGATGAATTCATTCTGAAACTTGCCGAACTTTTTACAAAGGACTCCCTTCTCATCCTAACCCCACAATAAAATACTTCTCAAATTACAACCTAAACACTTCTAGCCGCCACAAGCGCCCAAAATCAATCCACCTTCAGAGGAACACTCCGGGCCATACAAATCATACCCCCGCCTAAATCAACAACCCACCAAATCACCTTCCAACAATGTTCCCATCAGACGTAAGAGCAATAGCCACAAGAGCTGAACCTCAGTAAGCCAGAAGATTCATCCGCTTGTGAAACGTAAGATATTCCACTAGTAAAAAAAAAGTTTTATTTGTAATTTCATGGTAGTAAAACATATTTTAAAAACGTAATTTTTTTATTTAAATATATATTTAGTTAAAATCCATTGATGTTTGTGTCTTCGGCCAGTTTCAGCAGCTCGCCGCCATCGTCTTGCTGGTCATCTTCACCAGAAGATTCGTCGAAGACACAAACATCAGTAAATTTTAACTAAATGTACATTATAAAAAGATTTTTATTTTTATTTTTATTTTCATTACATTCAACTAGTGTTTCTAATAGTGATTCAAGTCAAAATCATTGCTTTCAACTAATGTTAATTAGGGGTTCAAAAGGGTAGTAGGGCTACGATGGGGTATATTTTTCTGGAAAATAAGCCTCTACAAAATGTCGTAAGACGCCATGTTGCATTTACAACAGAAACACTACTATCAAGTCCAACTCTCTAGCGTCCATGAGTGGTCTTTTAAAGACCCCGCGAACCCCGGGCAATGTGGCACATATTACTTAGTGCCATAGCAGATAGAGAGAAGACGAATTGCGAGCTTCCAGCGCCATAAAACTGGATTCACCCAGCTAAGGAAAGGTAACCCCGACAGAAAATCCTCCAGAGAAGGCAAGGGGATACGACTCTGGATATTTTTCCCCAGGTCATCACCATGAGGCCTACTCAAGGGTGATAGTCAACGTTAGGGAGACCTGACAAGACACAGAAAGAAGAAGAATGAAAATTGATAATACTATTTTTAATATGGAATTAACATCAAATACATAAAAAATATAGAAAATTGGTATTGACGATAAAATAAAGTGATTGACATAGGTAAAATATTAATATTTCTAATGTGACACTAGTCGAAATGTGATTTTAACTTATCTTATTTTAGAGATACTAGTGCGATATTGTCTCTAATTCTATATATAGCGGGAGATTTTGACCCTAGAATACAATACTACGGACCGTCTTTAGTTATTTGAAAGGTGAACCAAATATGGTAAATGATGCGTAAAAATAGAATGAATACAATAGAATTGATATTATCTAATAACACACTTGTGGATGAAATCTTAGACGGGGGTACAAAGGTTCAGCTCTAATGGTTATTCTTCATACGTCTGTTCTTCTTCTTGTTGTTCCTCTCCTCTCCTTGATACATCAGCTCTAAACAGGAATGTTGTGCTGCAACTGAACCATTATAGAATCGTTTACTAGCTAGGGTATTATCATCCTCCCGACATATCGTTTTTCGTGAATCTTACCTTGATGGTAATAACAGGGCACTAAAACTCCATTTTGAACGGCCATATACAAATATAAAAAATAACCCTCATGTATAAAAGTGAAGCTTGGAGCTGGCAAAAGAAGGATGAAAGCAGGATAAACCCCGTAAAAATGAGATCACTAAGAAGAATGTGCGGAAAAACGTTGAATGATAGAATACCGAACGATGAAATAAGAAAGAAATATAAGTATAAAAAAAAAGATGACTGCATCGTGGATAAAATTAAAAAATGATCCCTGAGATGGTTTGGACATATGGAACGAATGTATGAGAGTAGAATGGTTAAAAAGTTCTACATAAGCAGCGTGAGTGGAAATAGAAGCCGAGGACGACCGAGGAAAAAATGGCATGACCAAATTAATCAATTACTAAAAGACGGCACATTCGAAGCCGGAATAATCAACGTGCGTGCATGGTATGATGTATGAATGTAGAGGAATCCCGAGAGGTATGCCAGGACAGAGCATTGTGGCGATCCATCCTTTCTGCCTACCCCTACGGGGAAATGGTGTGATGGTTAGTTAGTTAGTTATACAAATATCCTAATAAAATTGTTTAGCTTCTCGGGAGTCTTTTGGAATATTCACACTTTAAATGTAATGACATAATAAAGACAAAACAAAGCTGCTGGCTGTAGGCTGAACGCAACATCAGATGAGAGTAGTGATGTCAGGAGTTCCACTAAAGAACACCAAGGAGTTTGTCTACCTCGAGAGCAAAATAACATGGGACGGTCGGTCTAAGAGCGAGGTCGACAGCCGTATACATCAGGCTAGGCTTGCATTTAATAAAAGATCGAAAATAATAGAATCAAATAATATAGACCTAAAACTGAGAATACTCCTCATCAAGACCTCTGTATGGAGTATCTTGATGTACGGCCTGCGAGACATGGTGCCTATCCGAAAGAGATAAGCGGAGACTAGAGGCTTTTGAGATGTGGTCCTATAGAGACTATTAGGAATATCCTGGAGAGACCACATCACGAATGAGGAAGTTCTTCAAGGAATCGAAGGAGGAAGGCACCTGCTCAGGACCTTGCCCGAAAGGCGTGCAAGATGGATCGGCCATGTAATAGGTACGTCAAGAAGGTCTCTTGCATGCCATAATGGAGGATATGACCGAGGGGACAAACTCTAGGGGACGCCCACGCCGAGAGTACCTGGAGGACCTGTTGGTAGACGTGCGCTGCTCATCAAGACAGGGAAGAATGGATGAGAAGAATAGAAGAAATTGCTGCAAACCAATCTCAGGATTGAAACTTTCTAACTAGAAATGTAATGATTCAATTTACTTTATTTTTCGTAGTTTAATTAAAGGCACTATCGCAAATCGCCCCTGTTTTGTATACATCGATTTAACATAGGAGGGTAGTACAGCTACCTACTTGAATGGTTCTGTCTGGGCGATGTAGTTGGGCCACCCTTTTTTCAAGACACCCTTGAATAATTTCGCACGTTAGGCGAATGTGGCAGGTGCAGGAACTGGAAATTTGCATTTATATTCTAATTTTAGTACCTACTTTGAAATTCGTGAATATTATCATTACTCCATACTACAAATTTATTTATTGATCATTTACCAAGTACATGGTTTTAATACCTCCCAACTGGGGTAACCCGTTCTAGGGAGGCATTCCTAGTACTCTATATAATTTCAATATATAATATAATTTACAAATTTAGGGAGCAGTTAAAGGAAGCAACACATATCCTAAAGTGTATAACTTAAAATTAATTGACTTATATATTATATAACACTATTTAAACACTATATTGTCTTATATAACACTATTTAAACTATTTACTTATTTTTAAAAATTATACTACATTCAAGCCGCCCTTTTTTTAATGTCTCCGTAGTTACATGTTTTTTGTAATTGTGCATTGTCATTTTTTGTGGGTCGTTTATAGTTTTGTTAATTATGTTATAGAGTTTGGGTCCAAGATAGTAGAAATGTCTTTGCGCATAAGAAGTTTTAGTTTTTGGTACAAAATGGTTATGTTTGTTGCGTGTGTTGTACGTTTGTTGTGCTTTTAAGTGTCTGTCGGTGTCCTTGTGGTAGTGCACGACTAAATTTCTTATATATAGTTGTATTATGTCCGGTACTTGAAATTCATCGTAAAGTTGGTCTGAGGGGAATCGATATGGTTTTTTGTTGATGACTCTAATTATTGTCTTTTGGGCTACAATGACTGGGTTTAATGTAGTTATTGTAGTTCCTCCCCATCCTATTAAACCGTAGTTTAGGATGGATTGGACGAATGCATAATATACTGTTTTAAGTGTGGTTAACGGTAATATATTTCTAATATTTTTAAAAGTGTAAATAAGGCTTCTAATTCTCTTGGAGACAGCTTCAATTTGGTCTGTCCATCTAAGATGATCGTCTAAATGTATTCCTAAGTATTTGGTAGAAGTAACTTTAGTCAGCGGCAGGCAATTGCAGTTACTATTATTACATGTATGTATAATGAGATTATTTTTTCCTAATGGTTGTCGTCTATTGTCAATAGTTGAAGTTAAATAAGTCGTTTTGTTTGTATTTAAAGTCAAAAGATTATTGTCCAGCCAGTATTTCACAAGTTTGAGTCCTTTGTTTGCCTTCCTAAATGCTTCTTCCCAGGTGTTCGCCTCGAACTGGAGTACCGTGTCGTCTGCAAATACGGTCGTTTCCCCTCCAGTTACAAGTCTGCACAGCGGATCTATGTAAATGAGGAACAGCAATGGGCCGAGTGTGCTACCTTGAGGCACACCGAAGGTAACTGGTTGAGTATCGCTAAGGAGCATTCCAAGTTTTACGGATTGAACTCGTCCAGATAAATAGCTTCTAAACCATTCGAGGGGTCCATCACTGATTCCAATGTCTGAAAGTTTTTTTATGAGGATTTTGTGGGAAACTGTATCGAAAGCCTTTGCCATGTCAAGGAAAATTGATATACAGCATTTTTTGTTATCTGTATTTTTTGCAATTAATTCAGTGATTTTTACTATGGCGTCTTGCGTTCCTCTATTTTGTCGGAATCCATACTGGTTAATCGACAACAATTCATTTTTTTGTATAAAATTTACCAGTTATTTATTTGTTTTGTTGAATCGCTCTATACAACATGACAGCACGAGCCAAATGGATGTAAATGGTATTATAGCTATCATAGTGATTATCGTGACGTGTGATAGGTAACTAATCTATCGCCATTTTACTGTCACGTGAATTCTACATCAGACCAAAGACAGTGTGACAATCACACTGCCCTCGCCGGGAATCGAATGCACTTACCACTCGGCCACGAAGGTCGTCAAATACGTGTACAATGATTAGAAAAACTATATTTCTTAAACAGTGATGTTAAACTTAATATTAAATATTAAATATTATCGAAATTCATTTACTAGAGATTTTAAAATAATTTAAGAGAGTGATATTTTCACCTTGTACTTCTTCGCTAGTTTTAATCCAAGGGATTACCTGGACTAAGACTTGGATCTTCTGGCTTACAGAGGTTCAGCTCTTGTGGCTATTCCTCTGATTGGAAAAGTGTTGAAAGGTGATTTGGTGGGTTGTTGGTTTATGCGGGGGCATGATTTGTGTGGCCCGGAAAATTCCCCTGAAGGAGGATGGATTTTGGGCGCTTGTGGCGGCTGGAGGTGTTTGGTTTGCAGCAAATTGTAACATTTTTTTTGGTTCTTGGGATGCCACTTGGGCCTTTATTATGGCAGTTTCCAGTTGCTTTCCACATGTGTATACAACAGGTTATTTGAACCCAATTACTGTATACAACTTTGAGATATTGTTTCTCACGACATGTGAAAGGTAGCTATTCTATCGACATTGTGGAGTGAGGATATTGCGCGGACAGCGCGAAGGGCCTGGAGAACACTGGCGAGATATCGAGAGAGATGGTTTGGGGGTGGAGAGACTTACGTCCAGCAGTGGATGGAGACAAGCTGAGGAAGAAATATATAATTTGAATAATTTTAACCCTGGATATATAGAAACATACTTAATATAACTCGGAGATACAGAGTTCACAGTGAGATTGTTCTCCAACGGATGAAAAAGCATCTGGAGTTGCTCGATACTGCGAAAACATAGAAACTACAATATTTTGGTCACGTAATGAAAGGAGAAAAATACTTCTCCTACAACAGAGATTACAGGAGAAAATACCAGGAAGAAGAGGACCAGGTCGGAGAAGAATATTTTGGCTGCACAATTTCAGAAGAAACACCATTCATTGCTATTCAGGGCCGCAGTCAACAAGGTGGAAATAGCCCTGACGATCGCTAACCTTTGCAGAGGAGACGGCACTAAGAGAAGAAGAAGAATCTATAATACTTTCATGCCATACCTTGCTAATTTTCAGATCTGCTTCGTCTGATTGGCTGTCCAGAATAACATCTCATAATTTAATATAAATGTTATTTATACATATTTACCGTTTATTATTAAACGACTTCGCTTAATTAAATTCTTAAAACAATAATTTAATAAGGAATTCACGGATAACGGAGGTATGCGAGGTCGAGGATTTCGTAAGGTGTCGAAGGCAAAGGAGAAGATACTGGTATAAATATGTGAGGAGAACGGATCTAGACTCCCTTTCATTGTGTTGCACAGCCAGGTAGACAATCCCCGTGCAGCCCACCAAAGAGATGGACCGAGAGCTGGGAGTCGACCTCGCAGGAGGCCAAATCCTTTAGAAAAGAGAAAAATAAGAAACAGACCACTAAGAAGAAGAAGAAGAATTTAAAATATTTGTGAGAAAAATATTCAAAATGATACTGATCATCGAAATTCTAAATCGAATATTTTCCACTTTAAATTTGTTCGTTTTTCCCTGAGTCGCATAAAAGTTAGAAATATTATAATTTCCAGATGTTTCATTATGAGTAGGTACAGTATTATGCTGTATGTAGGTGCTGAATGTCTCTTGCTTGCCTTGAAATTAAACCGAATAGATTTATGTAGAACAATACATACCCGCTTCATGAACATACTCCGCTGTTGGCAGGCATACGTACCTACCTACATTCAATTATCCGCAGATCTTCATACTCAACACTTATCGTACAAAGTGATTTTTTATGATAAGTACCTTCTTTGATTTGAAAGACACTGAGGACGATAGCAGGCAAGACACTGAGAGATCGCGTGAGGAACACCAGAATAAGAGAGATATGTGGGGTTGAGGATATTATAATATGGAGCAGACAGCGAAAAAGGAACTGGTACATGTTCAAAGAATGGACACCACCAGACTCCCCTATATTACCCTTCATAATCGGCCTCATGGGACTCGTCCTCGAGGAAGACCTCCTAAAAGATGGAAGGACAGCTGGGAGTATACCTCACAGGAGGAGTAACACTCTGGAGAACAGACCAGATAGGTCTACAACAAGGAAGAAAAAGAAGAAGACCTTCATTGATTTGTAATAAAGGGATTTAGGGAATTCCTTTGAGTAGATTATTTTTATATACAACCATATACAACAAACTATACAACTAACCGGACGTCGTCAATTTTATAAAACTCCAATGGCTTTGGTTGGCTGGACATCTTGTGCGATTGGAGAAACTGTCAACACCCGAACAGTAGACATTCACAAGACCTTAGGGAAGACCGCGGCTTCGTAGGCTTGACGGTGTTCTGAAGGACATACAATTGTAGGGAGTTAGACCTCCAGATCCATTCTCCTCACTTGTGCGTACCAATGTTTTCTCCTTTGCCTCCCCCAACTTACGACATCTTTGACCTCGCATGTCCTGAGTGTCATGATTTCTGACATTCTGAGCGCGACACTCTAGAAGTTTTATTAAATATTGTTTTATGTTTCGTATTTGATAATACCTTATTAAGGTTAAACATGTAATTCCCATGAAATATTAAAAAAAAACTGCTAGAATACAAAAGTTTTATTCCTCGGCCATATAGCGAGGACAACGGATGATCGGTGGAAAAGACGCACCCTGGAGTCTTCTTCTTCTTCTTCTTTAACAGGCGTTGTCGTCCACTGCTGGACATATGTACTTCTCCATGGATGACATGTCATACGGGGGGTGGTTGGCATTACAACGCCACGCTTGCCAGACGGGTTGGCGAGGAGTCCTTCCACGTTAGCCTATGCATCAATATTATCCACCGAGGTTAATTACTCGATCTCTAACATTTCGCATAGTTTCCAGGGGAGACCAAAGTCGAGGAGGTGTGGATAGGTACTTGGGATCAGATCAATCCTCCAGCGTAGCAAGGCCATCACCACGGTAATGATCATGCACCGCTCGAAGAGTCAATATAAATCCCCCTTACTCCCCTCTCACCCTGGAGCGGCGACCGAGAACCGGCCATAGAAATCCTGGCAGACCACAAGCTAGATGGTCAGATGACATCAAGAGAGCGGCAGGAGGTCAATGGCACAGAGCGGCTAGAGATAGAGAGTTGTGGAAGTCGGGAAGGGAAGCCTATGTTCAGCACTGGACGACCAAAAGCTGATGATGATGATGTAATTAACTTGTATATTCTTGAAAAACGAATAAAATAATATTGATTGTTTCTTGAACGATGTTATAAAACTCTATATTAAATAATTAACACGAATAAAAACGTTTATAACCACATGCGTTAGTTTCTTGTGTTTTATGTTATGTACTATTTTTTAGGTGTCTGCGACAACCCAACATTAGACATAAAAGGGTTATTATGTATGGATCACGTCACGGGTAATGATGACAGATGTTCGTAAGGTGACGTGTGGTCATAATAATGCGGAATGTCGTTGAAAACGTATCACATCTAAGCATTATCGACATTTATTTCGATTTTAACTAACTTACTACCTAACCAACACGCCGTATCCACGGATGGTAGGTAGAAATAATGGACCGCCACGCAGTTCTCATCTGACATACTTCTCTCTATTCCTCAACATTCCTAAATGGTGTCATGCACGCACTTCGAATTCTCCGACTCCTCACGTGGCCGACATTGAATATTTGATTGATTTGATCGTGCAACGTTTTACTCAGTCTTTATCCTGTTCCATTCACATGTTATACTTTTTAAATCATTATTTCTTCATTAATTCTTTCCATGTGTCCAAACCATCTTGATGACCCTTACATAATTATGTTCATATCGCTATTCTAAAGATTAATTGTTGTTTCTTGATCAGTGATGTAAAATTCCATATTAAATAATTAATATGAATGAAAACGTCTGACTTCTAGGAGTTTTATTATATTTTAGATGGAATTACGTTTTTCGCCCTTCAAAGGCATTATCAAATGACAATGCCTTAGAAGATATTTGATAATGCATAAGAAGGGCGAAACATGTCATTCCATCTAAAATATAATAATACTCCTAGAAGACAGACGTTTTCATTCATATAATATTAACTATTCTAATAAAATCAAAAAATATCCCCGAAATGGTTTGGACATATGGAACGAATGGACGAGAGAAGAATGGTTAAAATCTCGTATACAAGTAGTGTGATGGAAAAGAGAAGCTGTGGAAGACTAAGGAAAGCATGGCATGACCAAATTAATCACATACTGATAGGCGGCCACATTCGATATGAGAAAAATCGATGAGCGTGCATGTTACGATGTATATAATGTGGAGCTAGAGAGGTATGCCAGGACAGAACGGTATGGTGGTCCATCCTCTCCGGGGAAACGGCATGATGGTTAGTTTAGTCTTTTTTAACTATTCTAATGAGTTTTCTACCACTGTCTTGGACCTTCTTACGGTTGAATGTAATAAAATTAATTTCATATAGGTATACTGTTAAATTAAAAAAAACTTTGTTTTATGTATCACAATTGTATTTTCATTTTACGCAACAGTTGTTTCGTCAATCTATGTTGACATCATCAGGTGTTACAACAATATATCAAACGTCAAATTTTCGTGATTTTTCGAACCTTTATGTGTATTATGTAATATTATGTATTATTATTATTATTATTTATCATTTATGATTTATGTTTTTATATTATATTATTGTATATTTATTACAAATACACATAAAGGTTCGAAAAATCTCGAAAATTAGACATTTGATATATTATTGTAACACCTAATAATGTCAACATAGGCTGACGAAACAGCTGTCGCGTAAAATAAAAATACAATTGTGATACATAAAACAAAGTTTTTTTTAATTTAACAGTTTATAATGTTAAAGTATCATAGTGTTTCGGTCAAAACAGTTGATTATTTAAAATTAATATCAAATCAAATCAGTTTATTTCATCAACAGACATTACAATTTTTTTTTAAGGCATCTATTGAGAACAGGTAAAATATAATAATATATTATGTATAGTATGTATACTACCAGAAACGCATGAGAGATGGTTCAACATTAGGAAGACAGGATAATCTCCAGAATTAAGAGTATTTGCCTTCTGAACGTACTTTCACTAACATGAAAGACGTCGATCTCCGAGGAGACCGCGTTCAGTAGACTAATTGCTCTTCCCACCGGTGTCACCAGAGGCAGATTGGTTCTGGCGGCCGGTAGGTAAAACAATCTGTGCTGTCGCTGTCGTAGATATCTATCGGGGACAAAAAGCCGAACACCCTCCAGTACGGCCGAGTTCTCGAAGTATCCCCTAATTAATCTAAAGAAATGGTAATCTAAAGAAAGTAATTAGATGTCCATCTCTTCGAAGCTGTAGAGAATTGGTTCCGAGCATTCCCAAAAGAAATGCCGTGGTATATAAAAGACCAAGAGGCAGACCGAGGAAAAGATGGGCGGATTGAGGTAAAATGGAAAGAGCTGAATAATGGAGAGAGATGGCAAGGTACAGAAGTCAGTGAAGGAGGCCAAGTCCCACACCGGGATGAAGCGCCGAGAAGTAGCAGTAATAGATACTCGTAGTATATCGCCTATACATGTGAGCGAAGATTTTTCATCCATAATGCGGGCAACTTATTGATTTCGGCCGCCACCTGTCTACAGATACGTTTATTCCTATGCGCACACGAGGTGTGGTTTATATTAAAACAAAACAAAACTAGAATACAAACGGTGAAAAAAAACTGTTAAAATAAATATTGTAGAAGAGTGACTAAAATCTATCAAATCGTACGGAATTTTAGACTATATAAAAATTAGCTTAATTCTTATATTAATTATAAAAAAACAACTAACTTACTAATCATCACGCCGTCTCACCGAAAGGGTAGGCAGAAATAATGAAATGCCACATTTTTCTTTCCTGGCATACCTATTTCTCTCGCTTCCTCAACATTCATTGATCGTGTCATGCATTCGCGTCGATTTCTCTGTCTGAATGAAGAAAGAATGGTAAAAAAATTATATGTTAACGATGTAAATGGATCCAGAAATAGAGGAAGACCGAGGAAAACGTGGCACGATCAAATAAATCAAATATTGAATGTCGGCCATGTGAGGAGTCAGAAAAATCAACGCGCGTGCATGACACGATGTATGAATGTTGAGGAAGCGAGAAAAATATGTCAGGAAAGAAAAGTGTGGCAGTCCATTCTTTCTGCCTACCTCTTCGGGGAGACGGCGTAATGGTTAGTTAGTTATTATATTTTCCACTTTTAATATTTCTCCTATAATTAGTAACTAACTCTCCTTTTCCTGTTTGAAAAATTTGTTCGTAATACTTTATTTCGTTCTACACATTCCTTCCTGATCAGCATACGTCTAAGTACTCCCATCTTCATTAATTATGCGCCTATGAAGTTGGAAGAATCGCGTGTATTACTTGCTGTATGAATGTGGAGGAAGTAAGAGAGGTGCCAGGATCGAAGATGGTCGATGATGATGCCGATGATGATGATGATCATGAAGAAGAAGAAGAAGAAGATAATGATGATGACGATGATGACGATGACGATGATGTTGATGACGATGATGGTGATGACGATGATGGTGATGAGGATGATGATTAGGACGATTATGAAATGACGATAATGATGACGATGAAGATTATGATGATGACGATGATGACGATGACGATGACGATCATGATGGTGATGCTGATGATGATGAAGATTTTACCGATGATGATGATGATGATGAGGATGGCGATGATGACGACGATGATGAGGATGGCGATGATGACGACGATGATGACGACTATGATGACGACGATGATGACGACGATGATATCGACGATGATGATGACAATGAGGATTATTATGATAATTTTGATTTTTATTGCGTCAATTTCGTGAGAGATTCACTTCAAGGGCGCTCTAAAGTCTTGAAGTTGGAAGAATCGACACGCGTGCATGTCGCTACACGCGTAGTAGCCGCTACACACCAGATTTATGACACACACTTATGCTGCTGATTATGATTATGATTATGTGGCGGTCTATTATTTATGGCTACGCTTTCAGTAATACGGCACGCTGGTTTGCTAATGTTGGTGTATAAAGATAGAGCCACATTGTTGAACTCCATAATACCTTTTAGAAATGAAAACAGATTTCCACATAAGGTAAAGAAAATAAAATAAATTCGTTCCAGGAATACTTTGTTAGAATATTATAATTTAATTAGAGTCATTTAAGGTTCTACGAGTATAAAAGCACTTGACGCAATGCATTAAAGCATTCGAGATGTGGTGTTGGAAGCGAATAGCAAAGAAATCGAATGCCTCTATCCTTCGGTAACTTCAGGGTTTAATTATTGACTATTTGGCATAGACGGATACTTCAGTTCATTGGGCACATCGCGAGATGAGATGCTCGTCATGGGCAGTATCAATGGATATAGAGAGAGGAAGACCAGATAAATAAGTCCATTGGAATGACTGTCGTAGAATCACGCCATGCAAGTCGAAGGACGGGACGGTCACGATCCTCAGACATGAGGAAGCCGATTAGGATGATAGAAAATAAAGGTTTTAAGTCAATATGCCTCTGCAACGTAATCGACAGAAAAGCCTCCTTAAATGTTCTGGTGAGGATTTTGTTCATTTTACCAGTAGTGCAAACCGTGTGTCAGAATTCTTAATCATAGCTAACTGACGATGAGTGCTAGAGACAGGTATTGATACAAAGATTAAAGTTCTTGCATCAATAAATTTCTTCTTCTTCAATTAGATCGGGAGATCTGTTTTATCGGAAGTTGTCTCCTCCCCTACGATGCGGAAGACCAGCTATCTCGCTATCTTATGGGTGGTCTGCCAGGTGTACGGTGACCTACTGGACTAAGACTTGGATCTTCTGGCTTACAGAGGTTCAGCTGTTGTGGCTCTATTGGTTTCTCATTTGCTCCAGTTTATTCGATTCTGGGAGTGTCCATACGGTTTATATGGTCTCGCCAGAATCGTCTCCTCTTTCTGCTCCAATTCTCGATGTCCTCAGTATTGCAAATTCAGATAAGCTAATGCATACAATTTCTACGAATACGATTTATTTTAAGCAGAATACGTATTATTTAAATATTTTTCCTCTTCTTTTTAGTGTAGACCTTATGGCTAGTTTCTTAAAAGGAATTGGCCTCCTGCGTGGTTGTCTCCCAGCTGTCGATCCATCTCTTTGGTGGTGTACCCGAGTGTCGTCTAATTTGGGGTTGGCCGTGAAACTCAATGAGAAGGAGTCTGGATGTATCCATTCTTCTCACGTATGCACACCAGTATCTTTATTAAAAATCCATATTAAAAATCCATCAAAAAAAAAAAGACAAACACTAAAGATTTAAATCAACGGTATTAGCATTTACTATTAAGTGCAATTTGTGCAGATAATAGCTTATTACTATGAATAGGGAATCGGGTCGGCAACCCAAGTTCCCTGAATCAGGAGCCAAGCGTTCTGTCTCCTAGACCACCACCCATTTTCCACATTTTATGTTTATGTATATACTTGTATATCTATTTAGCCTTTAAATAGTGTACTTCAAATCACCAGGAAAAAAACAATATTGTATTATTTCAGAAACTTAAGGCGTTGAACAGAGTAGACTTTGTATTATTCCTCTTCATGGAATGGCGTAAGCCTCTCTGTCCTGTCCCAGACTGGCCAGAGAAGTCCAGATAAACAAGGTCTCTGTCCTGTCCTCTCTGTCCATGGTGATGTCTGGGGAGTTTGCCCTGAGTGATTTACCCTTGCCTTCTCTGATAATCAATCATTGTGGAAAGAATAGGGTATCGAAATAAATAAATAAATATTATTGTAAGAAGAAATGTATACGTAAAGTGATACATATGTACGAGTTATGTTAGTAGTCTAGAAACAAGAATTTTGGAATTCATACATATGTATGATATATTAATTATTTATGATAGCTTCCTAAGCGGAAATCGATATACGAGTATGGAATAATAGCTATTTTCCTTGTGAAGTGTACATGTCAAATACACAATAATGGTAAAGTTATAAAAATAAATAAGGTACCTAACCAGGTGCGGTACCTACATACCAGTTATCGATCATCGAACAAGTAATTATTTATTCCAGACCTTCTACATAAACGTGAATTCTGAAATTAATTAAGAGAGTTTCAATTTCTCAGCTGAGATTAGAAATAGAAGCCTCTTGATTTAATCTTCTCCGCATTTCACAGAAAATGAACAACAGCCTACTTTTCCAGGACGCACGTAACAAAAGCCGTATTTCGAAAACCTTTAATTGAAATTGGACCCATTTATTTAATGACAATATTAATCTCTTCTATATACGCCATACTTTGTGTTGTTATGATGCTTTATTTCTCTTTTTCTTTTTTATATACTTTGTAGATACAACTCTTTTATTAAAAAAAAAAATTACATAGAAATGTTTCGGACAACCAGTCTTTTTTCAGTGATACATATTATAAAGATACATTTTAAAAATATTATAAAATTGTTTAAAATATTATATGATAAATAACACCTGTCAGATCATGTGAACAATTTTAGATATATTTTTTAAATATATAAAAAGAAAAAGAGAAATAAAACAATATTAATCATTTATAATCATTTTATTACTTAACTAACATTACATAACTAACTAACCATCACGCCCCAAAGGGGTAGGTAGAAGAACGGACCGCTATACTGTTCCTTCCTGATATATTTCTCCCGCTTTCTCATAATTCATAAATTGTGTCATGCATGCACAAATATATGATTTGATCGTGCAACGTTTTCCCTGGACTTCTTTTATTTCTAGTTTCGTTTACGTCATGCCATGTCTTACTTGGCCTTCCTCGACTTCTTTTTCCATTCACACTACTTGTATACATATTTTTAACCATTCTTCCCTCATCCATTCGTTTTATATGTCCATACCATCTTAGTGACCCTTTCTTGGTTTTATTTATCACGCATTCATCCGCTTTACATCTCCTTTCTTACTTTAACATTAGATATTCTATCATACATTGTTTTTCCGCACATCCTTCTCAGTGACCTCATTTTTACGGCATTTATCCTACATTCATCCTTCTTCTTCCAACTCGATGCTTAATAATACTAATACATATAATAATATATTGTAATAATAATAATACTACATACTATGGAAAGAATACTAAATATAACATACAACATAAAAATAAACAAAGGTAAAACTAAGGTATTGACCGTGGGCAGAGATAAATATAGAGATGGCTGGAACTGTCATCAAGAACGTAAAGACTTTTGTTTACCTGGGAAGCAGCATTACGTGGGATGGTCGATCAAAGAAAGACGTCGATAGTCGTATCCACTAGGCTAAACTTGCCTTCAACGAGAAAACTAAAATATTCGAGTCCAATAACATAGACCTAAACCTTCGAAAACAACTGATAAAAACATTGGTGTGGAGTGTTTTACTATACGGCTGCGAGACCTGGTGCCTGGGCGAAAGAGAGCGCAAAAGGCTTGAGGCGTTTGAAATGTGGACTTACCGACGAATTGCCCGTGTTTCATGGAGGGACCACGTTACAAATGAGGAGGTTCTTAGCAGAATTGAAGATAATAGGCACACGTTGAACACCATAGCGGAGAGGCGCGCGAGATGGATTGGTCATGTGTTGCGACACGGGTGTTTTCTACATGATGTATTTGAGGGAATTGTCGAGGGATCGATTGGCAGAGAATGACCTCGTCAGGAGTACCTAGACCAGATTTGCAGAGATATGGGCTGCATATACTATATGTATAATGTATAAAAAAACAAAGATGGATATTAAGTTTCACAAGTGTTGACAAAAGTGAGTGTGTATTTTAAAAGGCTATTGATTGATAATCAATCGGACACCATTTTCGTTCACCATCAGAATGTTTGAGGATAGATCACAATGGCGAATGCTGACGGACTCAATTTACTCGGTAAATAGCGGAGTGGCTATTTCTATGTGTGTAAATACCGTTTTATTGAACGGGGACTTCGTATATTGTGTGCCACTTGGGCTACTATATGATATAATAAATAATTCCTTTGATCCCTGCCTCGCTCACAATGTATGCATATAGCAGTGGCGTTCATGATACTTTTATTATTTAACTTATAGATATAAAATAATAAAACACTTTGTAATTAACATATGAATAGCAATAGTTAAGTATACGTTAATGATGTAAATGGAGTACGGAGTCGAGGCAGACCGAGGAAAATCAAATTAATCAAATGACCAAATTAATCAAATTTTAAAGATTGGTCATGTTAGAAGTCGGAAGAATCGACGTGAGTGTATGACTCGCTGTATGAATGTGGAGGAAGCTAGAGAGGTGTGCCAGGATAGAGTAATGTGGCGGTCCATTCTCTCTGCCTACCCCTGCTGGGAAATTTTTAAATAAATAAAAGTTTAAATAAATAAACAGTTATCTCAATTGTGGGACTTTGTTTCTGCTATGTTTCAAAGATTGGATTTACTTGGAAGTCTAAATGCATTTTTATGATGGGTCGCCCCTGGTATTATGGGAGTATTATTTTATGAATGCGGCTTGCCAATTGACCAGACGGCCCTGCACGCGCTGCCTGACCTTAGTTAAGTGCATAGCTGATGCAACGTGATCTTATCGTACTCCATGGTGAATAATAACGTCACGTGGCGGGTGCATTCTGGCTTGCACAACAGAGCATAGATTAAATCTAACGAGCTCCAATTTAGCTAAATTTTTCTCTAGCGTATGCTCGTTGAGGCGACATCCTTTATGCCGATTTAACATCTCGCGGCTGAGTGCGTGACTTGTCGATCTTTGCATCTATACATTGCGACTTCTTGACGTGTAGACAAATGGGTATAATCATTGCTTGAACAATGGTGTAAAACACTATGAAAATGAACGTTTCTGTAAGATTAATGATATTTTAAGAAAGTGACGTGTTTAAGATATTTGGGATTATAATGACCTTTATACCGAAGTACGAGAACAAGTCAGCAAAGCCTATGTCGTGTCAGGGTTTCTGAATAATCTGTTCTGGAAGAACAAGCAATATCAGAATTTAAAAGACATGCGGGCGACCTATCATGATGTACGCTGAAGAGACGCGGGCTGACACTGCGCCAACCATGGGTCCACTAAGAACATCGGAGATGAAGGTCCTAAGATCAATTATTGGAAAAACTCTCTGAGATCGTATCCGCAACGCATATACAAGATAAACTTCCGAAATAGAGGATATCGTTCAGTGGAGTAGATCCAGAAGAACACACGGGAGGGATCACGTAGCCCTAATGGATGGTGACAGACTTGCATATACAGCCGATTATGAAATCCCCTAAAAATGAGCACATAATAAATGTAGCATAGATGAGGGCTCTCAGACGTATACTGATATCAGAAAAGAATGTAGAACGAAAGAAAGTATCACGAATATACACAAACTTTTAAAATTAGTTTTCTAATAAGATTTTTATATAAAATGAAAACCAATAGCTGAAATCACTGCCACTTGACGATTTACCAACGAACATAAAATTCCATCACATATAGTTCTTCCCTAGCTACACGTAAAAACTATTTGGTCTAGTCCCATCCTACTCTTGGATTAATTGCCCGCCCCTCTATTCTCTATATCTGAAAAACAGTAGTCCACACTATCGCCCCGCCTTCCTCGACTTACATTGTATTAGAATCCGATAAAATTGCACTATCTAGAACCACTCCCCTAATTTAAAAATGGCGTTCATCACCGATTTACAAAGTGTATTCTCGTGCCGCCAAATTGATTTAAATTAGGTGTCTTACGTATTGCTTTATTAGATTAAAGTAATTTGATAAAAAATGAAATGTAACGTTTGAAGTTAGAATACGTTAAGATGAAGTTAAGTAAAATGATGAATACTTGAAATTGAACAGTGCTATTAAATTCCCTATTAAATAATTAATACGACTGAAAACGTCTGCTTTATAGAAGTTTTATAATAATTTATGAGGATGACATGCCGGTAACACAAATCATTAACTAACTAACTAACTAAAAATCACGCCGTCTCCCCGAAGGGGTAGGCAGAAAGAATGGACTGCCACACTTTTCTTTCCTGACATATTTCTCTTGCTTCCTCAACATTCATACATCGTGTCATGCACGCGCGTCGATTTCTCTGACTCCTCAAATGGCCGACATTCAATATTTGATTTATTTGATCGTGCCACGTTTTCCTCGGTCTTCCTCTATTTCTGGTTCCATTTACATCGTTAACATATAACTTTTTTACCATTCTTTCTTCATTCATTCTTTCCGTATGTCCAAACCATCTTAATGATCCTTTCATTATTTTGTTCATGATACTATTATTCGCACCGCATTCACTTCTTATATTTTCATCACAAATCATGCCCCCGCATAAACTAACAACCCACAAAATCACCTTCCAACAATGTTCCCATCAGACGTAAGAGGAATAGCCACATGAGATGAACCTCTGTAAGCCAGAAGATCCAAGTCCAAGTTCAAGTCCAAATCCATATTGTTTGGGTGAAAAAGTGATATATATTTTATCTTATTTTTCTCGTGGTATCTTCTTCAATGGACGTTTCAGAAATCGTTGCAGACTCCATTTTCCAGGTGGTTTTGGCAAAATTATTAAGTTCCTTAAAACCTGTTATTATTCTTTACATTTACACATATTTCAACTATGGGTCGCACCGTTTTTATGTTATATTCATGATATTGAAATAATATTTGTATGAAAAAATTACTCCGGCCATATCTTTTGTGAAGCGCATGTTATGCAATAAAAATTCTGGACTTATCTAGAAACATATATAAATATATACATACTTATTACTCGTGGTACATTTTATAGCAGTTTTTTGGATTTTTTTTTATTACTAGTCGTGTGTCCTCTTGTGCGATAACGGGGTTATCATTTCTCTCATGCCGTCTTCCGTCTCATTCGATAGATCTGTCCGGGATGGGCTTTTGCTTCTTGCGATCTCAAAAGTTACTACGATTTAAACAAACCTTCATAACTGCAATTGGAAGCTGGTAAATATTTATCTTTCGGTCTAGTGCATCTCTGCAGATGTGTTTAGATTGTCAATGGCTATTACTTTTTTACACCTGTACCGACTCTTATGCGTGACAAAAGAAAGATAAAACACAAAGACGCGAGAGTTATGGAACATATCTTGTGAACCCTTGTACGATGGCATCGCATTATATGTAAGAATTCATTAGAATAGAATTTTCCACCTTTCAACCAAGAAAACACGTGTATTTAGGTAGTATGTTTACAAAATATGGGCGATTGGAGAGGGATATTGAAAGAAGGGTTGGGGCAGGCAACAAAGTGAATGGTACACCTAAAGTTGTCATCGCAAACAAAAACCTATCCAAAAAAGCTAGAATGGCAGTGCACAATGGTGTTCTTCTACCGACCCTTATGTATGGAAGCGAAGCATGAAACCGGCAAACGAAGGATGAAAGTAGAATAAATGCACTAGAAATAAGATCTCTTAGACGAATGTGTTGATACTCTGTGTATGATAGAGTGTTGAATGAAAATATAAGAAGTGAATGCGGTGCAAATGATGGTGTTTTGAACAAAATAATGAAAGGATCATTAAGATGGTTCGGACATTTGGAAAGAATGAATGAAGAAAGAATGGTAAAAAATATATATGTTAACGTTGTAAATGGAACCAGAAATAGAGGAAGACCGAGGAAAACGTGGCACGATCAAATAAATCAAATATTCAATGTCGGCCACGTGATGTCAGAGAAATCGACGAGCGTGCATGACACGATGTATGAATGTTGAGGAATCGAGAGAAATATGTCAGGAAAGAAAAGTGTGGCAGTCTATTCTTTCTGCCTACCCCTTCGGAGAGACGGCGTGATGGTTAGTTAGTTAGTTAGTTAATTATCTTACTTATTACCTTAATAGTACATTATACAATAAAAAGGTTACTCATTTGACTCTCGAAACATTTTAATATACAGGGGTATTGGTTAATCGACCTGTTACTGCTAGGAAGTTGTAGGGGAGGTTATTACCGATGAATTATGTCAAATAAGTAAACAAGTTTCAAGTGTTTCAATTTAGAGAAAAAATAAATTTATGTTTATTAATTCATATTCGTGATATTATTTTCTTAGTTAGAGGACATAACAGGCATTCATTATATACACAAAAACTAGAACTGTCTTTTCACGTTAGAAAATACCAGACGGAAACATTAAACGTTTTAATTATTTAAATTTAATTCACTAAACAAATTCAAGCACGATACGTTAAAGAAAAACTAACTAACTATCACGCCGTATCTCGGAAAGGGTGGGCAGAGAGAATGGACCGCTACACTGTTCTTTCCTGACATACTTTTCTTGCGTCGTCAACATTCATACATCGTGTCATGGACGTGTGTCGATTTCTGCAACTCCTCAGGTGGCCGACTTTGATATTTGATTGATATGCCTCGGTCTTCCTCTATTTCTAGTTCCGTTTACGTTGTTATATATACTTTCTTCGCCGTTTTTTCTTTCCATGTACCATTTTAATATGAATGTTGTCATTTTGGGTGATTAGAATTCTAAGGCATGGAATACACAAGTGAACGCTATAGCACCAAATCTAAGAATTGGAAATCGGTCTAATTTTTTTTTCTTATTTATGGTACCAACATCTCCAGGAATTGAATCCCACAAGAATCTCAATCATGGCTCTGATTGGAATACCAGATGAACGACGTCCACCAGGAAGCCCCTTTAAAGGACGGAGAGATAGCTGGAGCTCAGCATCACAGAAGAAGAATCCTGTATTAACAGACTATTAAGTTTATTAATTGAAGAAGTAGAAGATTTAACTAATTTTATTCATATACCTGTTAGATACGTGCAAATCCCTTTTAGTACTCAAGAATGATAGATTATAAAAATATCGAACTTATAATTATGCCATGAAACCGCGTAAAGCCAAGGTGATACAATACATTGCTGTATTTATCTTGAATATGTACCTATTTTATATAAGTTATGTATTTAAAAGTCACATTTACATAAAAATGCAATAAAATACTCGGTGCAATGTAGGGCATCCAAAGAATCGCATATTATAAAATATACGCGCATTTGAATAACTGCAATATTAGCAATATTTAATCCACTTTATATTGGCACAATATTTTTAACATATCAGTTTTTTTATACCTTCTTCTTCTTTTTCTGATGCCTTGTTAGCTTCACCCAATGTGGCGATTACTGCAGCGAAAGTATATCTGCGCTACTTGGAAGTTCCATAGAAGCCCAGAAGCCCGTTGAAACAGCTGTCGCGTAAAATAAAAATACATTTGTAATACACAAAACAAAGTTTTTTTCAAACTAACTAACTAACTAGCCATCACGCCATTTCCCAGGAGGGGAAGGCAGAGCGGATGGATCGCCACAATGGCCTGTCCTGGCATACCTCTCGAGCTTCCTCTACATTCATACATCGTACCATGCACGCAGTCGATTATTCCGACTTCGAATGTGGCCGCCTTTTAGTAATTGATTAATTTGGTCATGCCATGTTTTCCTCGGTCGTCCTCGGCTTTTTTTCCCACTCACGCTGCTTGTGTACAACTTTTTAACCATTCTACTCTCATCCATTCGTTCCATATGTCCAAACCATCGCAGGGATCCTTTTTTAATTTTATTCATGATGCAGTCATATGCCTTACATTTCTTTCTTATTTTATCGTTCGGTACTCTTTCATACAACGTTTTCCATTTAACAGTATATAAAATACTCTATCGTATAAGTTTTTTCATTTAACAGTATATAAAATACTTTAAAATAACGTAACATAAAAAATTCGCTGTTTCTACGTACGACAACGAATATACCCGATGTACTCTTTTATACTAACAAGCAAAATAAGAATTAAAATAGATTGCTTATAAAGTTTCATCGTTGATGCTGCTAGCGGGTGTTGGTGAGATATCTAACTACTAGGCATCCTCCCAGGAATGGATCGAAAACCCTCGCCAAAACACGAGATGAGTGAGAGCATGAATACAGGGATGAAGACCAGAGAAATAAGATACCGATTGGCTCGTGAGGTCAAATATCTGCAGGATGTTTGTTATCAGAAGTTTAGAACTTTACCAGTGGTGGCCGGTAGAAACAACTGATTAAATATTTTTTTGTTAATGATTCCAATTTCAGATGTAGATGTTGATATTGAGTAATGCGGCCATTAAATTGTCTTTCTCCTAGACTCCTAAAAAATCTTCTTCTTTTCGTATTTAATGTACCTAGGCCTTGTGACCTTTTTCTCGAGAGGAATTTGCCTCCTGCACAATCGATTAATCATATTTACTTTATGTAGGGCAAAATAGATACAGCAATGCATGTTTAAGAAACCAACTAACGGAATTGGACATTTTAAATAATGTTTATGTTTTTTATTTATTTTATTTATACGTCTAGTAGGTTCCTAGACAGACAAAATAAACATAAATATGAATCACAAAACTCATGTTTTGGAAAATGTAATATTAGTAGCCAGCTCAGATGAAAAATGGACAAGGAGACTGCGGACTTGGAGACCGTGGACGGCAAAGAGAAGTGCAGGGCGACCGCAACTACGGTGGAAGGATGACCTGAACAGACATGTCGGAATAACCTGGAAGAAGTCTGCACAAGACAAGACACAAGAGTGACATGAAAGCGAATGGAGGAGGCCTTTGTCCAGGAGTGGACAGGAATAGGCTGAGCAAGAATAATAAGAATAAGAATATTATCTTATAATTGTAGTTTAGTGTATCCAGTAATCAATATTAGATTAAACCATCTATTTACTGTTCTTGAATAATGTTGTAATGACTATTTCACATAACGCCTTTGGCAATCACCCCTCGTATTTCAGCATTGGTTTTACAATAGCGTCTGCAAAGTTTTTACTACCTTTGAAGATTGGGGTTTCTGATTTTTAATTAATTAAAAGCATTGAGATTTTGTAAAGTACGGTTTCTTTACAAAATCTCAAGGCAATTGAAATTCAAAAGTCTGGTTGGTGTGGGCAAAAAACGACTGTTGGTATTGAAGACTTTATAGAAATTTTGTATTATCTAAAATTATGAACCCAGTAAGTGTTGCTGTTGTAATGCAAAGTTGCGTTTCACGGCATTTTATAAATTATACATAATTTAGAAATAATTCTGCTGGTCAATTTTATTAAGTTATAACTCAATTATCGCTTCATTAATTATAAAAAGGCAATTTTGGAACATGGCATGCAACAGAACAATAAATTTATAGTTATAAAGTTTATTGTTCAATCTTTAGCAAGATCCAGCAAGAATTCCTAAGAACATGATGCTCGAGACTCCAGAGGGCCGTCGACCGCCAGGACGACCACCAAAGAGATGGAGAGAAGGCTGATCGTCTTCCTCACAGGAAGAATGTTGATATCCTTCATAAACAGATCACAAGATCTACAATCAGAAGAAAAAGAAGAAGAGAAAATAATGAATGAAGAAAGAATTAAATCAAATATTGAATGTCGGCCACGTGAGGAGTCGGAGAAATCGACGTGCGTGCATGACACGATGTATGCATGTTGAAGATGCAAGAGAAGTATGCTAAGAGAAGTATTATTTCTGCCTATCCCATCGGGACGGCGTGATGGTTAGTTAGTTAGTTTATATTTTTCTATCTAATTGTTTTACCGTTAAGGGATTATTATTTTCGTAAAGTGTTAACCATATTTTATTCATAAATTTTCGATGTTCGTGTGATACTGAAACGAAATGGTTATCAGTAATGTGAACATCAAATATGTATCAACCCTTATAAATATAATACATGACTGTTCGCTGACGTAATTATAAAAGCATACACGAGGTCAAAACTCTCCAATGATCGTATATGATCAGTATACATAAGTAGAGGGATCGAAAAGTTTCAGTCCTCCTCATGAATAATAAAGTTACTAATTGAAATCATCCCCTTATAGATTGATGGTTGAGGTATTAGTTTTGTAAAACTCCATTATTAATTTATAATAGTAAACACGATTGTTTAATGGTTTAAAACTTAGAGTTTGAGAATGCCCTCGCAAGGCGAAATAAATTTGTCACAATTATTTATTACATAAATTAAATCAAAGTAAAACCATCAAACAATCGTATTTACTGTTATAAATTGACATTATCAAATCAAATCAGTTTATTTCATCAACAGACATTACAAAATTATGGTATGACGACCTTCGTGGCCGAGTGGTAAGTGCCTTGACTATCACCCCGAAGATTCCGGGTTCGATCCCCGGCGAGGGCAGTGTGATTGTCACACTATCTTTGGTCTGGTGTAGAATTCACATGACAATAAAAATGGAGATAGATTAGCTACCTGTCACATGTCACGTGAATCACTATGATAGCTTTTTTCGATTTGGCTCATGCTGTCATGATGTAAAGAGGGATTCAACAATATAATAATAATAATAATAATAATCTATTGAAAACAGGTAAAATTTTTATATTTTATATAGTATACTACCAGAAACGCATATGGCCACCTTTCATTGTGAGGAATGAGCTAAAAAAAAAGTCGCCGAAACGTTTTGACCATCCGACATGAGATCCATTATCGTGTACTCCCATTTTCATTTCATAGACCCCCAATTTTTTTATTTATTAGGAAAGCAGGGCGTCTACACAAAATGGAAGAAATCGGCAAGGGTTCTACGGGACAAAAAAGTTTGGGAACCTCTAATCTAAGGTATGAATGGAGTTTGTTCCAAGCTGATGGGCCGGCTACTTCAAAGGCTCAACTAGGGCAACGCTTCGGCTCAACTAATCTTCTGATTGAAGTGGAGTTAGCAGAGCGACCTTCGTACCCGAGTGGTAAGTGCTTTGACTGCCACCCCGAAGGTCCCGGGTTCGATTCCCGGTGATGCCAGTGTGATTGTCACACTATCGTTGGTCTGAAGCAGTATTCACATTACAATAAAATGAAGATATATTAGCTACCTATCACATGTTACGATAATCAATGTCATAACAATTCCCTATACATCGATTTGGCTCGCGCCGTAATGATATATATAGAGGGATTCAACCGAATAATAATAATAATAATAAATTCCTTGAATTAAGGCTGTACTTTATACAGAGTTTGGATATACGAGTATAACTAGGTGCCATTTCATGTTGATCTTTGAAAGCCGTTGAATATGTTAAAATGATCCATAATTAATGTTTCTTTTTACAACAATAACAAACCATCACGCCGTTTCCCCGCAAGGGAAGGCAGAGAGAATGGACTGCCACACTACTCTATCCTGACATACCTCTCGAGCTTCCTCCACATTCATACAGCGAGTCATACACGCACGTCGATTCTTCCGGCTTCTAACATGACCAACCTTTAAAATTTGATTAATTTGGTCAAGCCATGTGTTCCTCGGTCTACCTCGACTCCGTACTCCATTTACATCGTTAACGTATACTTTTTTAACCAGTCTTTTTTCACCCATGCGCTCCTATGTCCGAACCAACGCAGCGATCCTTTCATAATTTTGTTCATAATACCTACTTTCGCTCTACATTCCTTTCTAATATCAGCATTTCATTTTTATTTTTTATTTTTAAAATTTTATTATTATTTTTTTAATTTAATTTAAAAAAAAACAATTGGGTTATATGGAAACATTTTTAGATCTTACTTGTAATTATATAATGTTTCAGGTGTATTTTAAATTGGTTTGTAGTGAGACTCCTTGTGTCTTTTGGTAGTTCATTGTAAAGTTTCAGTCCATTGTGCAGTATCCTTGATTGTCCTGTCTTAGTTTGTGCATTCGGTAAGTAATATCTGTCACAGTTCCTGGTCTAGTAACTGTGTGCGTCTGAATTTTTATTTAATTTGTAGCTGCTGTCTGTTGTCTCTTCCATGGTCACTCTGTGTACAATTTTGAGATTCTGTCGTATATCATTCTACCACACATATGTCTTAGTTCCATGCTTCGCTTTCATACATAAGAGTTGGGACCAGAACTCCGTTGTGAACGGCTATTTTTGCTTTTTTAAATATACTTAGCATACAAGAGTCACTTTATTAAAAAAAAAAATTAAATACCAAACATATTTCGGAAACACAAGCCCTTCGTCAGTGATATAATATAAATACGAGTATACCTAAATATTAAAAAAATTATAAATGTTTTTCACAAATGTGGTGGGTTTTGACGGATATTAAAATGATTTATTTCGGAAAGTTTATGCTTTTGTTTATGATTCATATTTTTTAAAGAAACAATAAACTTATGAAAATATTAGGCCGGAAATATTTAGACTCTGCTATGTAAGTTCAACCTTTAACATCGGCATTCGAACAAATTGGTGTTGGTTTTGGAAACGTTTGTTTATCGTTCCGAGTAGGCTATCGATTTAACGATAATAGCACCGAGTGCCGGCCCTTGAGGGCGATTAGAGGCAAGGAAAATTCAAACAATGGACTTGTTGTATTAATTCGACAAAGACATTAATTGAAAAAAAAAACTTATTCTGCGTTTTAACCGTTATATAAAACAATTGTCAACCTGTTTCTAGGCGCTCGTAAATGTACTGCACTAATATATGGAATTTCTTAACTGTATGTAATGACGGACACAGGGTGACCTTCGTGGCTGAGTGGTAAGTTCCACGAATGCAACACCGTAGGTCCCGGGTTCGATTCCCGGCGATGGCAGTGTGATTGTCTCACAGCTAGTTTCATAAAATTCCATTGTAAATGAATACAAATGTTTAACTAACCATTACGCCGTTTCGCCGGACGGGTAGGCAGAGAGGATGGATGAATCGCCACATTGTTCTATCCTGACATAACTCTCGCGCCTCTTCTATATTCACGAATCGTGACATGCATGCTCGTCTATTGTTCCTACTTCGAACATGGCCGCCTTTCAGTAATTGATTAATTTGTCATGCCATGCCTTCCTTGGACTTCCTCGACTTCTTTTTCCATTCACACTACTTGTATATATATTTTTAACATTCGTTCTATAAGTTCAAATCATCTCAGTGACCCTTTCTTGATTTTATATATCACGCATTCATCCGCCTTATATTCCTTTCTTACTTTATCATTAGATATTCTATCATACATTGTTTTTTCGCACATCCTTCTTGGTGACCTCATTTCTACGGCATTTATCCTACTTTCATCCTTCTTCCGCCAACTCCAAGCTTCACTTCCATACATAAGGGTCGGCTTTGCTTCAATCGATATATTTCTATTTGCGGTAATGACTTTGAGTGCACTTATTATTTTGTTTCCAGCTCCAACCCTTCTTCCGATATCTTTCTCAATTTTTGCATCTCTTGTAAACGTGCTTCCCAGGTAGACAAATTTGGTAACTTGCTCTAATTTCTCACCGTTCGCACTTATGTCACAATTCGTCATACATTTTTCCTTTTCAAATGCCATAACTTTAGACTTTGACCCGTTCATCGTACACATGTTTAAAATATATATTAATATTATATCTATTCTTGCATTACGACGACCTTCGTGGCAGAGTGGCAAGAGCTCTGACTGACATCCCAAAGGTCTCGGGTTCGATTCCCGGAGATGATAGTATGATTGTCACACTATCTTTGGTGTGGTGTAGAATTCACGTGACAAAAAATGGCGATAGATACCTTTCACGTGTCATGATAATCAAAATGTTAACTAAACCCTTTACATTCATTTGGTTTGCGTTGTAATGGTGTGAATAGCGATTCTACAAAATAATAATACTAATACTAATAATATATTTAGTAATAATAATAATGATTAATTCAACATTTTGAATGAATACAAATTATTGTAGACAAGTACTGGATTTTACCCATTGCGGATAAATTTTTTAATTTTTTTATAAGGATTAATTGTATCTCAATAGAGCCGAAGATGTAAATTGTATTTCTGGGAACAGAATGCGGTGGCCGAGGCGCTTACAGGACTTATGACCTGTCATTGGCTGGGTTGAGCGATCGCTTTATGTTTAACAACATCCCCATTTCTCCCTTCTTATGACCACCACATCTGACAATTTTTGGAACTTGTATATATGCTAGAATCCCGCGCTTATCTTTACATAATTTAGTTCACTCTACTCTAGCGTCATCTATTAAGATTGGGAAGCATTAAGCAGAAAATCTTTATTAATGCACTGTGAAAGCCTCTGCAAATCATACAGTACTAGATTATGCCTGGAGATCTCTCTCCAATTTTTATGTATACTTGGACTAGTTATTTTATACAACGTTTTGAATGTATACAAATTCTTGTAGACAAATACTGGTTTTTACCCATTGCGGATAATTTTTATATATATATTTTTTTAAGGATTAATTGTATCTCAATAGAGACGAAGATGTAAATTGTATTTCTGGGAACAGAATGCGGTGGCCGAGGCGCTTACAGGACTTATGACCTGTCATTGGCTGGGTTGAGCGATCACTTTATGTTTAACATTATTCCCCATTCCACCCTTCTTATGTTCTGTTACCAGAAAAACAATATACATCTTCGTCAAATTACGACCTAAACACCTCCACCCGCCACAAGCGCCCAAAATCGATCCTCCTTCAGAGGAACAGTCCGGGCCACACAAATCATGCCCCCGCATAAACCAACAATCCACCAAATCACCTTCCAACAATGCTCCCATCACACTTAAGAGGAATAACCACATGAGCTGAACCTCTGTAAGCCAAAAGATCCAAGTCCAAGTCCAATTCGTAAAAGTTTTTTCCGGAATTCCACGTGTTAACGCGCCTTGTTTAGTAAAAAGTTAATATGTATAGTAAATATTCTCTCTGCCTACCCCTATGGGGAAACGGCGTGATGGTTTGTTGTTGTTGCAAAATTTCGGTCCTTCTTCGATGCACAACTTTCAACAGTAAGTTAACACAGAATCTTTACTTTATGATACTAAAAAGGGTGGAGGTAAATTATAACTTATTAGGATTTAGACATATTTTATCAGTTCCGCGCTTCATTTACACGTCTCATCGGTATATTAAATTTTAGCAGTTAAAAGTGTAGTGGTGTGAAGTAGGTTTATTGAATTATTCAGGTGTGATTGTGTTGGTGTTTCCACCAGACCGCAGACAGCTGCCCTCACCCTTATGCTTCCGACCAACTTCAGACGAAATGTGCAATAATTCCGAATGCAAAATGCTTGTAATAGTTACCATTGGAGGCACGTGATCATACCCTTTTTAACCCTTAACGTACCGTGTTCAAAACAAAACGCTCGCTCCCATGTGGTAAGTTCAGTTTACCGCTAACTTTATCTAAATATCAAGCATATGACTAGATGAATCAAAATTTAATTTATGTCATCTTGTAGGGAATTTCATTAGGAATAGATCGATATCTATAACATACATGGATTATTTGAAAAACATATCATTATTAATTTTTTTCTGGAACCATGCGATTTCTGATATGTAATGCGTCATAGCATACGGGCGACTGGACATCGGGTATAAACTTGTCTGCGCGCAGCGGCCGGCGGGGCGGGGATAAAGGCACCTAGGCAAAATGTATAGTACGTTCAAGACAACGAGTACGTATTAATATTTTTCCCTTTTGGTAAAGTGTTAATATTTTCACAGTTCTGATATTATTAAGTTGCGTCCTGCGTTTCCGTCCACAGTGGTATTATTACGTACATATTGAAAAGGTCAAAAATATAATTTATAATACGTTCAAAACAGCGAGTAAGTATTTGTCACTTTTGATAAAGTTGTAAATATTAGCAAAACAAATTCTACCTTAACACGAATGAAGGTGAGGGCAGTCTTAGAAATTTTTTTTTTTTGGGATGAAGGAAGTAATTTTTTGCTTTTTTTTTTATTACGAAATATTGAAAACACTTCAATGGAGGATTAAATTTTTTTTTATAATATTAGGGTCCATAGGTTTTAAGAAAATCAACTTTAAATTGGCAGTGGAAACTCAATTTACCACATGGCAACGCGACGGTTAAGTCAAATAAATAAAAAACACGTGTTCGAAAAATTTTACGTGTTAAATTATTTGTGTTTTTGTGGTGTGATAGTTTATAAAAAATTTCATATCATATTATATGAAATCTCTCATTCGAATGTGTGTAAAATCTGTGTGTGATGTAGTGTCTAATGAAAATATATGAAGCGAAAGCAGTGCTAATGAAATTGTTATGAATAAAATAATGAAAGGATCATTAAGATGTTATTGATGGATGAGGTGTTTATAAATAGGTGCCTTCGCTCAATATTTAAAATCTATTGGCCCCAAAAAGTGTCACATGCCGCTCTCTGGACTATGGCAGGCGAAAAGCCAATTAGAGAACAAGACGCAAATGGCAGTGAATCGGTCACACTCTGAGACAGAACCCAGCCTGCATCGCTTAGGGTGCACTAGACTGGTCCCCTATGGGGGGAAAGAGAAAGCGAGGCAGACCTAGAGCCACCTGGAGAAGAACCTTGCAGGACGAGGTTAACGCGGCAGGCCTCACTTGGGATGATGTTAGGCATCAGGCATGCGATAGAGTCGGGTGGAGAAGGTTCCTTGAGACCCTATGCACCACGGAGGTGTGACAGGACAAAAATAATAAGAAGAAGAAGATGGATTAGGTATTAGTTTTGTAAAACTCCATTATTAATTAATAATAGTAAACACGATTGCTTAGTGGTTTTACTTGGATTTAATTTAAATAAATAGTGACAAATTTGTCCCGCCTTGCGTGGGCATTCTCAAATTTTGAGAATGCGCTCGTAAGGCGAATCAATTGGTCAGTATTTATATAAATTAAATCCAAGTTACCACTAAACAATCGTGTTCACTGTTATAAATCATTAAGATGGTTTGTACGCTTGGAAAGAATGAATAAAGAAAGAATGGTAAAAATAGTAGATATATAATAACGATGTAAACGGAACCAAAAAAAGAAAGAACGAGGAAATCGTTGCATGATCAAATAAATCAAATATTGAATACCGATCGAACTAATCAAATATTAAATATTTGATTAGTTCGATCGGTATTCAATATTTGATTTATTTGATCATGCCACGTTTTCCTCGTTTTTTTTTTGTTCCGTTTACATCGTTATTATGTACTCATTTAATCATATATTGAACGTGAGGAGTCGGAGAAATCGACGTGTGCGCATGATACGATGAATGAATTTTGAGGAATCGAGAGAACAAATTATGTCAAGAAAGCACAATGTGGTGGTAGATTCTTTCTGCCTACCCGTTCGGGAAGACCTTTGGGAAGATGGTTAGTTAGTTATATCATATTAAATATCTCGATTTATAATATCTCGATGTAAATTTGAAGAATAGACAATTAAGTGATAAGCGAGTGTAGAAATCAATGCGTATAATAAAATACAGTGTGATTTTTTTTATTAACCCCCATTGTGCGGCTGGCATCGATTGCAATAAAAAAATTCAAACAAATAGTTCCATTTCATTAGAGTATTAGGTACGCACAATTTAATAGTAGTTCCAAACTAAAATAAAAATGTTTACAAGACATATTCCCACATGAGCTGCAAATTTAGTCTGCAAATGAAGCCATCCGTATAATAGGTTTTAATTTACAAAAAAATCGCATCACTTTGATGACTCAACTGAATTATATATCTAATTATATGAGATAATTTTGATATTGAATATTTGGAAACTTATAATTAATAAAAAAAACTTCAATTAATTATGGGCGACCGAAGGATGATCTGAACAGACACGTCGGAATAACCTGGATGCAGTCTGCACAGGACAGAGTGACATGGAAGCGAATGGAGGAGACCTTTGTCCAGGAGTGAAGAAGATAGGATATGGATATTACATTTTGTAATAAATTCTAAGATCACTTATTTGAATCCTTGGAATCTATAAAACAGATGAATAATGAGTTTTACATCGTTGTTCAAGAAACTAACGATAATCATAATATATTGTTTTCGATTTCAAACCATATCCCCTTGTCAACAGTACAATCGACGAGGGGTCATAAAGTGATATTTTCATATGGACCAGTAGAGGTGTAATTCAAGAGTTTTACGTCGTCCGTTATACGATTTTTAAAATTCCTCAAATCCAGACTGTGTAATAATTTAAGTCCCCGGTCAAATTACATACGTGTATGCACCCAAAAAGAGTAAGACTGTGTGGATTCGTAGCCGAATACAAGGGTCCATTTAGTGATTTATCGCAAAATATATATTTTCGTTCATACAGTCAGGTTATTATTTTTGAATATTTAGATATTTAAATTTTAAAATATTGCATTCTGGAAATAATAGGATTGAAAGCTCGAGACGTTTCAAAATACAAGTATATAAAATACAAGGAAAGAAATGCTTACCCGAAGTCTTAGGAACAATATACCGAATACCGAAATCAGACGCTGGACAAAGCCTCCAGCCGCCACAAGTGTTCAAAACTGATCCTCCTTCAGAATAATACTCTGGGCCACACAATCTTCTTCTCCGGTCTCAATCTAAAGATTGATCTGCAGCAAAGCGACCCACCTCTTCTTCCACTCTATCGGTCCACGGCAACTCTCTTCAATTCCGCATAAGAGGTGCAGCCCATATCTCGTCAAATCTGGTCTAGGTACTCCTGGCGAGGTCGTTCTCTGCCAATCGATTCCTCGACCATTCCCTCTAATACATCATGCAGGAAACATTCGTGTCGCAATACACGACCAATCCATCTCGCGCGCCTCTCCGCTATGATGTTGAACATGTGCCTATTATCTTCAACTCTGCTGAGAACCTCCGGATTTGTAACGCGGTCCCTCCATGAAACATGGGCAATTCGTCGGTAGGTCCACATTTCAAATACCTTCAGCCTTTTGCGCTCTTTTTCGCCCAGGCACCAAGTCTCGCAGATGATGAACTCTCCACCAGAAGATGGCATCGAGCTGCCGAAACCGGTCTAAGACATAAACATTATTAGTGGAGTACTATAAAAACATTTAAAAAAGATTCTTACAATTTATTTTTATTTTCATTATTGACCCTTTTTTCATTTTACTTATGATGCAATAGTCAGCCTAACACTTCTTCCTTATTTCGTCGTTTGTTATTCTATCATACATGGTTTCCCTACACATTCTTTAAGTGATCTTATTTCTGCTAAATATATACTTTTTTCATCTTTTTTCCTTAATTGCTCTTTCACAGTGGTTCCCAAAGTACGGACCACCAGGGGTCCCTGGGATCATTTAGGGGGTCCGAAGAAAATTAAATTTGATTTAGGGGTCCCTGAACAACGTCAGGGGGTCCGCGCAAGGTTTAATATAAAATAAAATAAATGTGACACATTTTAACTACTATAGAAGTTATAAGAAATAATAACGGATATTTTTCTTTGTCGACCTTTTCTTTTGATCATTTGTTAAAATCGGATCACGAATGAGCTAAATAATAAGATCACCAAGGAATTCCAGATTCTTTTTTTTATTGGCCTAATTTCGCTCAGTGTCAGCTCCAAAAACTCATTTTATATTTGTTTCTCAAATAGGTGAATTTGTAAAAAAAACAAAAAACATTTTTAATAAATTAAGGGGCTGCGCAAATAAAAAAAAATCAGCAGGGGGTCTACGGGACAAACAAGTTTGGGAACCACTGCTTTATCATATAGGAAAAACGAATTCGAATTTTAATGTTGAACTGTTTTTTTTGTATGTCAGTATCAATATGTTGAACTGCTTTTTGTATGTCAGTATCAATATGGTGTGACGTATTTGAAGCGTTACGTGCGTAACCGCTATTATTTGATACGCCGTATTTCGAGTGTGGACGTTACTCCACCTTCCGCTTCTGTGCTACATCTAGTACAGTTGAACCTCTTTGTCGAGTAGCGTTACCTTTCCCACGTAAAGCCAGCTGAATTTACAGGTCAACGGTATACTTTTTATCAATTCTATCGCTATACACTTCACACACACTCTTCTCGCTGCTGTCGGTGACCAATTCCGATAGAAAAAATAAACACAACTGGGTCTGTTTGGAAGGTCAGTTCGTGGAACATTCTGTGTGCCCGAATGCTCATCTGGCCGATTGATTCTCGTTTGTCACGAAGTATTGATCTCTTTTTCATAGTTTTAGGCTTCCAAATTGATTTTAGGATTTATACTAAAAAAAATTGGCATCATAATGCTTATGTAGGAAGCGACGCATGTAACTTGCAAAAGAAGGATAAAAGTAGAAAAAATGCAGTAGAAATTAGATCTCTTAGACGAATGTGTGATACTCTGTGTATGATTCAAATCAAATCAAATCAAATCAAATCAAATCAGTTTATTTTCTCAAAAGACATTACAAACATTTTTATAGTTTAAGGCATCTATTGAGAACAGGTAAAACATAAGGAATATATAATACCAGGAACGCATGAGAGATGGTTCGACATTAGGAATACAAAATACTCTCTAAAGTCGATAGAGTGTCGAGTGCCGAACAATGTTGTCATCGCAAACAAAAGCCTATCCAAAAAAAGCTAGAATGGCAGTGCACAATGGTGTTCTTATACCGACCCTTATGTATGGAAGCGAAGCATGGAACTGGCAAAAGAAGGATGAAAGTAGAATAAATGCAGTAGAAATGAGATCTCTTACTCCGCCAAACAAAATGGTCTCACGCAGGATGCTATCTCCTACCACAACTCCATCCAGACACTGCTCCTCTTATCTTCCCATCGGGAACAGACTTTTTTTCATAAATACAATCCCAACCCTAACTGGTGTTCCATTCCTCGACAATAATGTAAGACTTTATGATAAACCCTAAATCCCCCCTCGCCCTCTTTCAGAGGTACACTCCGGGCCATACATTTAGCCCCATCATAAAACAACTACCAAATCACATTCCAACAATGTTTCCTACAGACGGAGGAGGAATAACCATTAGAGATTAACCTCTGTAAGCCAGAAGATCCAAGTCCAAGTCCAAGACTTATGATTTGTTAGCTATTGTTTCTCATGACATGTGATAGGTAGCTGGTCTATCGACTATTTTATTATCACGTCATATCTACCGGAAAAATATATACGAGTATATATTTTTATTTAACCTAACTCTACTAGAGACTTACCCTATTAAAATAATTGTCTGCAAGTAGTATGCATAAAACGCATATATAATCGTGAATGTGTCGTTAAAAACAAATAAATTTTGAACTCATTTAAACTAGTTTTAATGTTGTTCTCAAGAACGAAATATAATTGGTTTCGGAATTTTATGAATACACGTTCCACGTTAATATGCGAACAATGGGCGTTGGTGGCGCCATCGGGGGCGATGTTGGGTAGGGGCGGAGAGGGGCGTGTAATTAGTATTTAGTGGCGGGGGGTCGAGATTAAATCCTCCACGAGAATAGACTTTTCTAGAGCTTTTAGCGCGGGCACTAGCAGCCGACTTTGAGTGCGCAGAGACATGGAGCGGTAGTCAAGTGTCACGTGGTTTCCTCGGAGAGTAATCCTGAAAGATTCTGGAGGGTCCACGCCGCTTCAGTGAAGGGCGTCTAACAAGGGACAAGTGAATTTACGAGTGGAAATTATTAATATATTTTTTATATCGTTTTAGGAACGCTGCATCCTTCTTTACAGGGAGTGGGGTATAATTAATTTTTATTTTCATTGAATGCAAAAATGCAACGTAAGAGCTTGAATATGAAACTTGAGTATATGAATATGATTTAATATATTACCCCATCTAAGGGATATGTATGTTTTACATATATATTATATTTAGTTATATTAATTGAGAGTCATGTTGTATTTCTTGGAGGCAGTGTGGAACTAATGCAGCATTCGTCTCAGATCTTCCTCTGATTTGGTTGTGATGGTAGAATTTTCAGCATAATTCATATGTACATAATAAAAAAGTAAAATATCAAAATTGCTTAATTTGGATAACAAATTGTTTTGTGGAAATATGTAGTAACATATTTATCAAAAGTAAATATGTTTGCTAGTGGAAAATGCCTAAATCTAAAGCTGTATTGTATAAAAATTATGTTTCCTAGAAATTATATTTAATATTATGTCTGTGACATGTTTTGCCACGCTAGCGCGAAGTTTTGAGTTTTGCATCATTGTTTAAAGTACAATAAACAGAATCAATATAAAAAAATACTAGAGTTCTGAAGGTTGCGATAGAAGTTACAAGTTGGTTCCTAACTAACTTTAAACACTAACTAATCTTCTGATTTTTATTAAATATTTTGTAGAATATTCTTACTTTTTATGAATTTCTACGAAAAAAATTCGGACGTGGGTGAAGAAGGAAAGTATTTAAAAAAATAAAACGAGACGACACTGGTTCCAGGAAATATCTTGATTCTTGATCCTTACACGTGCCTTTCTTAATTCTAAAAGAATTGTGATGAATAGAAAATAACAATATTATGTTTACACGTTCGGCAAAAACATATTTGAATACAACAGAGGGATTATTTCCCCACTCTTTATAAATCTCCCCACTGGATTGCCGGAACTATTGAAGAATAATTTTCCTGAATTCAGGACATTAAATCCTGTCAAAAGAATTTTATTCGCAAGGATGATGTTTCGCATTTACTAGGGAATAAAAACATACTGATATTTCATTAAATAAAATACGCTAGTTATTTTTAGGCCCTTTTGCGAAATTTGTATTATTTGAATTTATTTAATACCTACATTTTCTAATTGGTTGAAATACAATATATAGGATGTTTTTTTAGAGGTATACAATACATATTCAAAATGAAAAAAAAATTAAAATAATGTTAATGTCTATAATATTGGCTTTATTTAATAGATACTTTTATGCCATTATTGTTTAAATATGATTTTGGGCATATGAGCGCCACGGCTAGCTCAAATGAAGCGCAATCGTGAAATCCAATTTTCGACAATTGTTGTATTTGTGGTATGCGTATTATCCACTAGAGTGTACGTGGTGCGAAAACGATCCATGGTCTTCCGATGGACGATTATTTCGACCGAACCATGATTTTCAAAATAAATTTGCACAATTTGCAAGTGCTGTTCTAACGTCAGTCTATTTATCGTAAAATGGTAAAACGTACCGACTACAAATCAACTATCAACTGTCAAATTGACAGTCTGTAGAAATAATGTTTGCTAGTTTAAAAACCAAACCTCTAAAAAAACACCCTTTACTGTACAAGTATTATTTAAGGTAGTTCTGTTGTTTTTAAACAATGTTTGTTAAATAAAAATAAATATAAAATGTTTGATTGCTTGGACTTTAGCCTTATTACGGATTAATAATCCGCCTTATTACGAATTAATAACATGCCTTTTTTCAAATTAATATTATGCCATATTTCGGACTAATAATATGCCTTATTAGTGTTTAATAATATGCTTTATGACGCGTTAATCGTGTGCCTTATTACGAATGAATAATTTGTCGTATAACGTATTAGTACATGGCTTATATCGTATGCATACTGCATACACAGTACTTTACTCCGGGAGTAAACACAAAATGATTGTTTTGGATTTTCCCCCGTATTCGAATATCATATAAGAACCGAGAATTATCATGACAGCGCCAAATTGAAATATCACAAGCAGGCGTCCCCACTGACGTTCCAATATGCCTATCATTCACAATGCGCGTATTAGTACATCTGGTGAAATCAAATTAATGGCTTGCTTATGTCCGGTTAGGGATATTATAACATTTAAAAAAATCTAAAATCCTGTTTAAACGCTACCATAATCAAAATCAATTTATTGTTTCTCGAACATTGGTGCAACCGTAATCTTCTTCTTCTTCTTTGCTAGCCTTCTTCCCTCCACTGCTGGATATAGGCCTCTTTCAATTTCTTCCACTCGTCTCTATCCTGCCCCCTTTGTATCCAAGATTTTCCAACCCTTTTGATATCATCGATACCCCCTTTGTATCCAAGATTTTCCAACCCTTTTGATATCACCCATTTGAATATCATCGGTCCATCTCATCGGTGGCCTTCCGACACTTCGCTTATTTTCCCATGGTCTCCAACTGAGTATCCTGGGTGCCCATTTGTTGCCACCCTGTCTAGCCAAGTGTCCAGCCCATTGCCATTTCAATTTTGCAACTCGGTCCATGACGTCAGCAACCCTGGTGCGGCGTCTGATTTATTCATTTCTTATGCGGTCACGCAGGTTCACACCAAGTATCTGTCTTTCCATGGACTTCTGTGTACACTTGAGCCTGTGGATACTTTTTGATGTAAGAGTTGTCGTCTCTAGTCCGTATGTCATCATGGGCAGTATACACATGTCGTAGACCTTTCTTTTGAGACAAACCGGTATTTCACCGTAATAATACTTTTAATTTCTTCTTTTTTTACTAGAATTAAGACAGTGCATGAATGACGTATTACAACCTACAAAAAACTGAACACGAGAATAAAAACCCATTAACAATGCATTTTGAGAGTTCAATGTTGATCTGAAAATTCTCTGGATTAAATCCCTTTAGTATTGAAACGGTTAAAACTCCATATAATTCATTATTATAGCGAATGAAAACGTCTGTTTTCTCGAAGTTTTATTATAATTTACGTGACTTGAACCTTAGGCGAAACATGTCATTCACATGAACTATAAAAAAACTTTTAGAAAACAGACGTTTTCATTCATATTAAACGAAATCTACTTTGAATTACGTAAATTATTTTAACAATCTTAAATTATGAAAGTGTGATGCAATGTGACAATTATTATTAGTTTCTTGAAGAATTATGTAAAAGTCCATAATAAATAATTAATACGAATGAAAAGGTCCGTTTTCTAGAAGTTTTATTATATTTTATGGGAATGACTTATTTCGTCTTCCCAAGGAAACGAAGTAATACAAACTATTATCACATTTGATCTAACAATATTTCTCTGGCAAGGTGAAAAATTTCATTCCCATAAAGTTACATAAAACTTCTATAAAACAGAGTTTTCATTCGTTTTGATTAATGAGTATTTTTAATGCCATTTTATACAGCCAATGATATAATACTCCATCCTTTATTTAGAATCTCTCTCAATTCTTCTATTTTCAAAATACATTAATATGCCTTATATTATGCATTCATAACATACCTTATTTCGGATTAATATTATGCCTTATTTCGGACTAATAATATGCTTTATTACGAATTAATAACAAGCCTTATTACGGTCTAAAAATATGCCTTATTACGCGTTAATAATATGCCTTATTACGGATTAACAATGTCTTAATACGCATTAATAACATGCCTTATTTCGGACTAATGATATGCCTTATTACGGTTTAATAATGCTTTGCTATGTAGACGACGCCACAATCGTGGCCGAAAATGAAAGCGACTTACAAGCAATGCTCTCAAAGTTTGATGAATCCTGCTCAAAATATAACATGATCATATCCATTCCAAAAACGAAATTTATGGCATTCTCAAGAAATCAACTAAGATGCGAAGTCTCCCTACGTCAGGAGGATATTGAACAAGTGGACCAATTCAGATATCTCGGAAGCGAAGTAACCAGCTCTAATGACCTCCCCAGAGAAGTAAGGTCACAGGTGGATAGGGCTGCAGCGGTTGCAGGCTGCCTGAAAGATTTCATATGGAGAAACAAGGACATGAGGACTGACAGCAAGGTACGCATCTATAAGACCTGTGTGCGACCAATCTTCACATATGGTATTGAATCGAAGGCAGACACTGTCAAGACACAGAGCATGCTCAGGGCAACCGAGATGAAAACACTCCGCGCTATAGCTGGCAAGACCCTACGTGATCGAGTAAGGAATACAGCAATCCGAGAAATCTGCGAGGTCGAAGATGTGGTCAGATGGGGACGTCAAAGACGGCGATACTGGCATCAACACGTAGAAAGGATGAGCTCAAATAGGATACCAAACATAGCTCTCCATGGAACGCCAAACGGACAACGCCGACCAGGAAGACCCCCGAAACGGTGGAGAGAAAGCTGGAGTTCAGCGTCTCAACAGAACCCGTCTGAAATAACAGACTCCAGAGTCTACCAAAAGTGAAGAAGAAGAAGAAGAAAAAGAATAAGCTTTGTTACGGTTTAATTATATGCCTTATTATGCGTTGATAATATGTCTTTCTACGGATTAACAATATGTCTTACACAGTTATAACATCCCTCATTTCGGATTAATAATAAGCTTTATTGCGGTTTAATAATATGCCATATTTCGCGTTAGTAATATGCCTTATTACGAATTAATAGTTTGCCTTATTAATCCGATCACTGATCACATCACGAGATAGGAGCAACAAGGAGGTGTGTCAATTAACAAAATAGATTATTAAGTGAGCAGCTGAATGCACTGTATCTAAATATTATGATTACTTTTACATACTTAGTGCATGAATGGTTCCGTTTATTGAGTTGTGTTCGTAATCTTTATATGTTTGTACGTACCAAGAAACACGATACTAAAATTGTATCAAGAATATTTTAGAGCGCATTAATATTACTTATTACCTGTTAACCCGAAGATCGCCGTAAGCACACATGTGCGCTCTACGTATTCACGGCTAGTTAGTTAGTTAGTTTCCATCTTAGGGTACCTATATCAAAGATTGTTAGGCTAATATATGAAATGATAATGGTGGGGGTTTGATGATTTTAAAAGATTTTTTTCTTTTGAAAATGAAATTATTTTTAGTTTCTATATTTCCAAATTAAGTCCGTTAATGTAAACGACGTAACTTATCTTAAAACTTGGACGTGGACTTGGATCTTCTGGCTTACAGAGGTTCAGCTCTAATGGCTATTCCTCCTACGTCTGTAGGAAATATTGTTGGAATCCGATTTGGTAGTTGTTTTATGATGGGGCTAAATTTATGGCCCGGAGTGTCCCTCCGAAAGAGGGCGAGGGGGGATTTAGGATTTTTGATAAAGTCTTACATTATTGTCAAGGAATGGGAGACCAGTTAGGGTTGGGATTGTATTTATAAAAAAAGTCTGTTCCCGAGGGATAAATAATAGGAGCAGTTCCTGGATGGAGTTGGGGTAGGAGATAGCGTCCTGCATGAGACCATTTTGTTTGGCGGAGTACGTAGTGGGCTATCGGGAAGGATTTTTTTTTGTCCGCATTGATTGCGGGAGGGGAAAAGGACTGAATGATGGTGGATAACTTGGTGGTAAAGGGTCATTATTTATAAGGAAGATAATAATTTAGGTCGTGGTCTGGAAATGAAAGAGATGAAGTTGGAGTAGTGCAAGGAATAATAGAGCTGGAGTCGCAGTATTCTGATGTACCAAAGGAGTGTGGTAACGGTGGGCTATATACGGTATTTTAGATGGAAAATATTGAGGTAAGGTTTTTCTCAAAAATATTAAATACTCGTAATATATTTTCCAATATAGAGTTGGAAGGAGACAACATGTATCGAATAGATGATATCTGTTTGGCAAATAAAGATGACGAATAATGTCGTACGTACATCAATGGGTCACACATATTTATGTGACCCATGATAAATTAACGTTAATTTAATAATAAGATTATCTTTGAACCTTGGAACAATATTAATATTTCTCATATTCATTTCAATAACCTTGAGACCATCAGTCTATTCAATGGTCTGGCATTCTAGTGCGACAATACATAATATTATGTCTGTAGGTAGATACTTACATAATATATAGCGCGTATATAATTATGTAAGGAATACATATATTTCATTCTCACACAGAAGATGTTCTATGTACATCTTCTCATTAAAATTCTCAAGTATAAAACAATGTAAAAATGTTGTAAATATTTAATCATATTTACGTCAAAAGGATTTTGTATTTTGATCAATCGAATATGAAGAGTAATAATTTAAAAAATATCTATTTCTACATTTCTACTAACGTTTGAAACCATTAGATTTACACTCTTATATCCAAATAGCATACTAAGGTTAATTCTATGAAAATGAAAAGTATTTATTTATTTAACCACCCTACGTATTTGAACGTACGTGATACGTTCACTGTGACTGTACCATTCTGCGCTATCCCGTATCACGTACGCGCTTGAGAAAAAGTAATGTAAAAAGTAAAAGTAACCTAAAATGTACAAACAGGGATACGCGCGTGTGCCAACAACACTCGAGTACAAGTCATCATAAATATGATAGTTTTACAAGGGGCAGGCGAAGTGTGCGGCCGAGTATTTGACGTTTCGTAATTTAAAAAAATAAAATTAATATATAATTAAATTTCATTAATAAAAAATCTGTTTTTTTGCACGTTTCTCAGAAAATAACCCAAAGGTAGGGCGGTTAATCTATATTCACCATCACATTGTATTATGGATTCATAATAAAACGTTGTGTTACAAAGTTAAAAATAATATTATCCAAGTTTTAATTTATTTGATTAATTTGGCATTCGAAATGAAATATAGAGTTGGTAGCCTGAACAGTGGCCTAAAACACGTTATTTACAATAAAATTACATGACATTTTTCGCATTGCTTGGACATTATCAAATGCATTTTTAAGAAATTTATTTGAACATATTCAATAATGAACTAGGACGTAACATGTATTCCGCACAAAATAAAATACAATTTCAGAATAATGCACGTTTTCTTTAATATTAAATACTCTGATTTTGATGTTAATATTTTTATAATCCATTTATACGAACTTCATGGCAGAGTGGCAACAGCTCTGACTGCCACCACAAAATTCCCAGGTTCGATACCCGGTGATGAGAGTGTGTTTCTCACACTGTCTTTGGTCTGGTGTATAATTCTCGTGATAATAAAATGTCGATAGATGATCAATATAAAAGCTATACCCTTTACATCGATTTGGATTGCACTACAATGATGTAAAGAGCTGCAACACAATAATAACGATAGAAATAATATCGTTTTCATACTTCGTTTTCATTATTCTAAGCGATCTGTTTTCTATGTTGATAGTGAAAATTTGGAGCAAGTAGTTGAGTTCGTGTATTTAGGAAGTATGTTGACAAGAGATGGGCGAGTGGAGAGGGATATTGAAAGAAGGGTTGGGGCAGGCAACAAAGTGAATGGTGCACTTAAAGTTGTCATCGCAAACAAAAACCTATCCAAAAAAGCTAGAATGGCAGTGCACAATGGTGTTTTTCTACCGACCCTTATGTATGGAAGCGAAGCATGGAACTGGCAAAAGAAGGATGAAAGTAGAATAAATGCAGTAGAAATGAGATCTCTTAGACGAATGTGTGGATACTCTGTGTATGATAGAGTGTCGAATGAAAATATAAGAAGTGAATGCGGTGCGAATGATGGTGTCATGAACAAAATAATGAAAGGATCATTAAGATGGTTTGGACATATGGAAAGAATGAATGAAGAAAGAATGGTAAAAAAATTATATGTTAATGATGTAAATGGAACCAGAAATAGAGGAAGACCGAGGAAAACGTGGCACGATCAAATAAATCAAATATTGAATGTCGGCCATGTGAGGAGTCAGAGAAATCGACGCGCGTGCATGACACGATGTATGAATGTTGAGGAATCGAGAGAAATATATGTCAGGAAAGAAAAGTGTGGCAGTCCAATCTTTCTGCCTACCCCTTCGGGGAGACGGCGTGATGGTTAGTTAGTTAGTTTTATCTGTTTTCTATGGCATTTATTCTACTTTCAGCCTTCTTTTACCAGCTTCAAGTTTTCCTTTCTAATACTAGCTAGAAATCCATATGAAGGTTTCTTTTGTACATTTACTAACAAATCTTGTTTTTTTATTTCAAAATGTTTTAATAATTTACTCGACCAAAAAAAGATGTATGTGTGTATACTCGTAATATGAGTAAATTTCCGTAAAGAAAAAATCGTAAAAGGCGAGTGAAAAAATACCAAATGAAAAATTGAGTTTTCTCTTCTTGAATGTCCAATACGCATTCCTGTACACCTTTTCCGAAATTCTGCTTTTCTATTAACATCACAATGAGATGAAATCCGATTACGTTCTTCTTATATTTCATTTGTGAGTTTTGTTTGAAAACATTCCGACCCCCCGTTCGTAAAAATGGGCAAATATAATCTTTTTCACCCTTTAATCGAGTTATTGTTAAAAAAAGATCAAAACGTGACACAATTTCGGTCATCATAATTTTGGAATTCAATTATACTTCTATTTATAACAACCCGAAATGGGGTTATCGCGTGGGTCTGCCGTTTTTAAAAACTCGTAATTGTTACATTAAATCTTGAATGGGGAACGCATACAACACTCATTAAGGCATTGTTTTTTTGTATTCTTTTGTTTTTCGTTGTTCTGGAATGTTTTTGAATTGCTTTATTTTTTGAATTCAACATTTATAATACGGATTATGACAGATCTTTTATACCAGAGTTTCTGTATTCATTATCTTCTTCATCGTGTCAATGACAAGCTTGTTTCTATGGCCCTAAAATAGGCTTTATCTCTCCTTATTTTGTCATTCTGTCATTCTGGTTTGGCCGACATTCGACGACCTTCGTGGCCGAGTGGTAAGTGCATCGACTGCCACCCCGAAGGTTCCGGGTTCGATTCCCGGCGAGAGCAGTGTGATTATCACACTGTCTTTGGTCTGGTGTAGAACTCAGGTGACAATAAAATTGCGATCGATTAGCACATATCACGAGAATCACTATGATAGCTATAATACCCTTTACATCGATTTGGCTCATGCTGTCATGATGTAAAGAGCGATTCAACAAAATAATAATAATAATTCTGTCGTTTCCAGGGGTGCCCAGTTCTAGTTTTTTCTAGTATAGTAATAGCACATTAACCTTAAACGAAAGGTGTTATCTTATGGGTTTGACTTATGGTTTGAATGGAAAGAATAATGTTGGGAATCAGTAAAGTAGAAAGGGTGAGGAACACCACTATTAGAGCCAGAACAGGATTGTCAGTCATGATCGGCCGAGAGGCAGCGCTAAAATGTCGCCATGTCGCTCCCAGCTCTGACGATAGATGGACAAAACGTCTCCTTTGCTGATGTCTTAGAACTGCGACCCGAAACCAAGGATGGAGGGACGACATTAAAGAGACCGCTAGGACGACGTGGATGAGTGTCGCCCAGGATCGATAGACATGGAAGTATATGGAGGAGGCCTACGTTCAGGAGTGGACACCGTACGTGGAGACACGAATCTGTATTTATTAGTTTCACGAATTCCTGTGGTAAACTGTGGTAAAAGTATGCATTTTTCTTCTGCCTTCACTTTGTATTGTGGATTCACATTTGAATGAAAATAATTATAATTCGTATTTTCACAACACTATATTTTCTAAAAAACCGTTGTGAATATACGAAATGCAATTCTACTTATTTAAAATAATAAACATTAATCTATTGATCAACGAGATTTGGATTCGTTCACTGGGGGAAATATTTTATTTATGTTCCACATTCTCATGAATTTCACAATTGATATATTTTGTTAATGTCATTTGATAGTAATTCAGAAAGTAATTATTTCATAAATTACAATTTCAGATGAAATGAATAAATTCAATCAAATCAAATAAAAATGATAAACCATTATGTTATCAATAAAAATATATAGGTATGTTCGTTCTTTTGGACAGGATTAGAAAATTTCTTCTACCAGCTCTTTTTTAAAAAGTAACCTAGTAACACGACTTTTAACATAATATTTGACATAACATATAATAATATTTGCGGTATTTCGGTAATGGTGTATACGTCATGAACGCTGTCTACGTAGGATCCTAAATGTGAAATGGCAGGACAAACCGACAAATGACAGGAAAAACGGACAAAACGGAATTTTAAATAAAAAATGTAGGTACATATAAACTTAAGGCGTTGCTGTAAAATTCCATAATGACGATTTTTTTTAAATTAAAACACAATGTTTTCCACTTTTGAGATTATTTTTCTCGACATGTTTCGAAGGTTTTACAACTTAATCAGAATTAAAAAACTATAAACTTCGTTCATTTTCGAAACATGTAGAGAAAAATTAAAAAAAGGTGTTTTATTTTATAAAAAATCGGTAGTTGTTTGTTAGAGACAAATAATATCAAATGTGGAGAAATTTGTGTTTTAATTACTAACTAACCATCACGCCATTTCTCCGGAGGGGTAGGCAGAGAGGATGGATCGCCACAATGCTCTGTCCTGGCATACCTCTCGGGTTTCCTCTACATTCATACCTCGTACCATGCACGCACGTCGATTATTCCGACTTCGAATGTGGCCGCCTTTTATTAATTGATTAATTTGGTCATGCCATGTTTTCCTCGGTCGTCCTCGGCTTCTTTTCCCACTCACGCTGCTTGTGTACAACTTTTTAACCATTCTTCTCTCATCCATTCGTTCCATCCATCTCAACGATCCTTTTTTAATTTTATCCATGATGCAGTGCCTTACATTTCTCTCTTATTTCATTGTTCGGTATTCTATCATACAACGTTTTCCCACAAATTCTTCTTAGTGATCTCATTTCTACGGCGTTTATCCTGCTTTCATCCTTCTTTGGCAGCTCCAAGCTTCACTTCCATACTAGGGTTGGCACTAGAACTCCGTTGTGTACTGCCATTTTTGGTTCTGTAGATATATTTCTATTTGCAGTAATGACTTGTGTAATAATGTGTTTTCATTCGTTAAAAAAATCGTTAGGTGTTTGTTCTATCAGCGTTATTTGGGATCTACTTATTGGATAACCTTTGGTACATATTATAAACTGAAGCCCCCTAATTGGGCGAAAGTTCCATTAATATTCAACAAACGGCGGATAAAATATTACAAGCTTGGGAAACCCTTGTATTATTGACGTTGGCAGTTCTCAGCGCACTCACACTGGTGCGCGCGGCACTCACCAACACACGCGCAGACTATGCACGGATGTGTATCAGCTCAACGGACCCACACAAACAAAATTGTGGGTTGTGGCGAGGTGGGCAACTTCCAGAACGCGACCACAATGTATAATTTTTATTTCGTCGCGTCGTTTTTGAAAAACGAATTCCTCTATGCAGCTAATTTGTAACTAACGTCATGGTGATAGACTAAAAGAACGACACTTGAACACAAATTAACAATATCTAACACAACTCTAATCATTTATTTCTATTTTTCTTTTTTATACACTTTGTATATACAGCACTTTTATTAAAAAAAGAAAATTATGTAGACATGTTTCGGGCAAACAGTCCTTCTTCAGTAATGATACATATTTATAAAAATATTATAAAATTGTTGTTGTAAAAATGTTAGATCATGTCGCACCGTGAGAGTAAAACCGAAACAAGTGCAAATATACAGTTTGGAGATATGGCAGTTTAAAGACTTCATATTGCTTGGAAAAAACTGTTTTTTTTTTGATAAACCAATGATTTTCAGTTTAAAGTAATATACCTATAAATCGAAAATCATTGGTTTATTTAAAAAAAAACATTTTTGCCAATCAATATGAAGTCTTTAAACTCCCATATCTCCAAACTGTATATTTGCACTTGTTTCGGTTTAACACTCACGGTGCGATGTAAACAACAACAATTTTATAATATTTTCATAAATTTGTATCTTTACTGAAGAAGGACTGTCCGAAACATGTCTACATAATTTTATTTTTTTAATAAAAGTGTTGTTTATACAAAGTGTATAAAAAAGAAAAATATAAATAAACCATTATAGCAACACAAAGTATGGCGTATATAGAAGCAACTCTAATCATATTTGTTACATATTATTAGCTAACTATTTAAATTATAATATATATGATTTGGTTGCAAAACATTGTGGTTAATAAGAATCCACCAGTAGATGGCAGCGAGCCGCCGAAATCGGCCGAAGACACAAACATTATTATACTTCTTCCGGTGGCGTTTCAGGTCCCTTTAACGTTCGCGATCACTGCAGTAAACACTCTGTTCTCCGCCACTTGGAACAGGTTCGGGACTCTGATCATTCCTGTCCAATCCTTTATGTTTCGCAGCCAGGACAACTGCCTTCAACCAAATCCCTCTACTTTACCCATTAATATCAGTCGAAGGAGATGGTATTTTTCTCCACTTAGCACATGACCCAAATATGAGACCTTTCTAACTTTCACACTCGATAACAGCTCTCTATTGGCTCTGGCTCTCTGTAGTACGTCTGCATTACTGACCCTATCCGTCCACGGTATACGGAGCTTTCTGCGGTATATTCTCATTTCAAACCCCTCCAACCAGTTCATTTCAGTCACTTTTAGTCCAAACACAAAATGCCAAGAAGATCCAAATCCAAGTCCAAGTGATTAAACGTAATTTTAAATGTTTAATATATTAGACAATTTTTTAATAACGGTTTTGTTTGGCATTATTATTTAACAAAAAAAACTAACAATCACGCGTCTTCCCGAAGAGAAAGGCAGAAAGAATGGACTGCCACACTGTTATTTGCTGACGTACTTCTCTCGCTTCCTCCGTAATTTCTCCGACTTTTTGCGTGGCTAACATATAATATTTGATTTTACTAATTTTTTTCTTCTAAAAGTCACATAGTTAACTCTAACTAAAAAGTTTGATAAATTTTAGTGCTTCAAGATATTGTGCCCCTGTTTTTTTTACTTGCTATATTAGTATACAATATAATAAAATTGCGAAATTCTCATTTACTTTTATAAGCCTAAGTTTAACATAAATATCTTATTATCAAATTCCCGTTGTTTTATTTTCAATAGTCGGTTTGAATAAACAAGGATTGTTGTGAATGTTTAAAATTTAATTACATATCAGACATGTTTCGGACAACCGGTCCTTCTTCAGTGATACATATTATAAAAATACATATTCGGACAACCGGTTTTTCTTCAGTGATACATATTTAAAATATTATAAAATTGTTTACAAATATTCTCAATTTTGACAGATGTTATAAAGATTTATTTTGGAACTTTTATGCTTTTGTTGTAACAAATATTATGAATCAATTTAAATTTTTTATACATGTACCAATTTTAATTTGTTATTAAAATTGGTACATGTATAACTCCAGTAAAATTATAAATACAATAAATGTATTTAAATTTATTGAAAATGTTTGTTATATACAAGTTTTAAAAATATATATTACGGGAGTGAACTTCAGCTTTGCTAACGCATTATAAAATAATGTCTTTACAAGATGAAAAACGCCATTCACTTAAAAAATAATAAAACTTTTAACAGCCTCTTTTATCAATATGTGCTATAATTTTTGATATGGAGGTTTACGTAATTTATATTTTTTGTTATACTGCTTTGATTGTAGTAGTATAATTTAACAAAAATATTATATTACGTTAAACCTGTGAACACAAAGTTAATGGTTATACAAGGAAACGTGTTTTTTTTCTAATTTCAAAACAAACGTTAAATTTTGGAAGGCTTAACGTGTCTATGTGTGTAAGCCAGTGTTGGCGCATGCGTCAGAATTTGGCAGTAAGGTAGTATTTGTGTATGGGAGGAAGAGAGAGGGCTCCGCAATCTTGTGTTAACGGAGTGACCTACATTTGTCAGCGATAACAAACCAACTTACCTATTAGAGGAAAAATTATTATATTTTCTTCACAGCTGTAAATATCACGTGGGAAAAAGCATTTTGGACACACCAATACACGTAGAATATACTAGTTTATTTCAACACTAATCTTCTTACTGAAAAAATCTTTTCTTTTTGAATATTCAATTCGCTTTTACATTAATTTTTATTATACAATTGCTATCACAGTTCGTGATTATAAAAATAGATAATATACCACACATTTTTGACAAATTAAAACGTGATAATATAGCCGACGAGAAATTATTTAAAAATATTTTAAATAAAAAAAAATGATATCCTTAAATTTAGCCAAAGCACCCCATTATCATCACATAAATATTATTTTTAGAATTTCATAAAAATAATATTTATATTTCGAATATCATGAATAGAATATTTACATTTGGAATTTTATAATATGAACATTTTCATTTCATATAATTTTTTTTTATATTGTACATATATTATGTAAATGAACACTTTGATCTACCCGTGAAAATCATATGTTATATACCATTTATTTTTATATTGTACGAGTATATTAAGGATATCTAATTGTTTAAATTAATGCTTAAATATGTCATAAATAGTAAGAATAAATAAATAAATAATGGTAAGGAAAGTATACGTTAACCACGTGAATGGAATAATAAATAGAGGAAAACCGATTAAAAATGAAGTAAGAACAAATCCATAAAATATGAAATGTCAGCAACGCGAGCAGTCGGAGAAATCGACGTGCAAGTACGACACGATGTATGAATGAATAGGAGGCGATAACAATATGTCAGGAAATGACAGTTTGTGATTCAATCTTCCTATTTACGCCTTATATAAACGTTATTAGTTAGTTAATATTTTTTGTTGTTGTTGATATATTAAGTTGCAATTGCGAAAAATCCGGTATTATTCCTAACTACGAACTTTTATGCTTAAATTTAAAAATATGTTGTATTTTAAGTTATGCAAGAAAAAAAATGGATTGATGATCATATTATTTAACTCTTTGCTAGCTACGACTGACTTTAGTCAGAATAAGTCGTGCGCACCGGGATCTCGAGTAATCAATACGAATGGACTTTGAAAACGTCTGTTTTCTAGACGTTTTATTACAATGTATTCAAATGATATGTTTTACCATTATTAGGCATTATTAAATGTGCATTATCAATAAATTAGGAAGTCGAAACAATAATAAAACAATAACAAAACTTCAAGAAACAGACGTTTTTATTCGTATTAATTGTCGTTGTACATCCATTGTTGAAGAAACATTACAATAGCTTTTATTCATTTTTAATTATATGATTTAAAATAGAGATCGAATCAAAAATGAAACGATAAGATCTGTCTGTGGTGTTGAGGAAATAGTAAGATGGGGAAGAAGCAGAAGGCGCTTTTGGAGAGACGGTACATGGAGAATACAATAATTATAAAAATTGTTAAAGATGAAAACCCAAGCAGCAAGAGACTACCAGGAAGGCCGCCAAAAAGATAGAGAGATGACTGGACATCATCATCCCAGGACAACTCACCGTTACAAACAGTACATAGACCTAAACTAAGAGGAAGGAGAGGATTTAAAATATTTTTTCAGGGGGAGATGACAAAGAGATTTAAAAAAATCGTTATTCTAGATAAAGACTTGAATCCTTGATAACCCCCGGGATATTTCTTCATACTAATGATCAGTTTTTTATCTTCTTAAATTGATTATATAATAATAATAATAATAATAATAATAGTAATAATAATAATAATAATAATAATAAGTTGGATAATTTATAGAGCGCCTTGAATGATATTTGTGTCTCTCTTTTAAAATTCCATTTTGAAAATAAATGAGATTCTTTCACATTTATAATAATATTTCTAGTTTTATAATTTAAATACAATTGTAATTATTTGACATTTATAATATAATGATAAAGCTAAACATTATATTTGAATAAAACGTATTACTATTGGGTTTGATTAAGTTTAAATTTAACTCCACGACATGTTTCTTCATTGCACAATACGATTAATATTTCTATAATTATATAATATATAAAAAAATATAAAAAGAAAAAAAATTGTAAGTTAGCTAGAACGCTGGTATTATAATTTAAAAAATCATATTTTTAAAATAGAGATTTGGTTTGTGATAAAATGTCATTTAAAGTATAATCTTATTTTAAATACGCGAGAGTCAACATGTTTTAATGATTTAGAAAGTAACGTCTTATAATGTGGTAAGCGCAATACTCAGGCTTCTTATTTTATCTCTGAACAAATACACAATAAAGATGCACATTATGTATTTACAACCTTGAGCCATCGCTCATGAGAGACTAACATAGATAGTAGATAATATGATATATTTTTATTGAGATTAACCTTTACAATGGATGATTGTTAAATGTTCCACGTGCAGTCTTGTCTATATTTAAACAAATGTATAAAAACTGGATTTTTCATTGAAAAATATTTGAATGAAAAATGTAACTGAAAAATTCTGATACGAATCCAGTAAGAATCTTTCTAGAGAAAAGCCATTTTCATATCAATATAACCGTATGTTCACATCCATGGCGATTCTCGTTCTATTCGGTTCCGTCCTTACCGAAGATCTAGGGTCCTGCCCTTGACCAACTCTGACTCCTCCGCACTCCTCGCTATCTGGGTTGTCAGGTCTACATGTTAGACCCAGCACACCACGCACTCCTAGAAACCCTCCTCTCACCACCCAACAATATCTTACCTCAGCTCCCAACAAAGATGTTTTCAAAACGTAGTGGAGCAATATCCTTCGGACTGGTACTCCCGCAATGCCAAGATCCAAGACAAAATCATGCCAATGAATAAATTTTTTTTCGAAAATCTTAACGAAAATAACATAATTAATGTAATTTTCTTCTACATTTAAGAATCGTTATATTGTTTAAACCCAACTCTATGCTATTTGGATATAAATATATATCTTCTTCTTTCTTCGATGGCTCTACAGCCCATATCGAGCCTTAGCCTCCAGTATTCTTCGCCTCCAACTCCTCCTGTCCTCCGCTTCGACCCTCCAATCTGACACTCGTAACAATCTTGCCCCATCTCTCCCAACTTCATCCTCCCATCGCAGCCTTGGTCGTCCGATTGGTCTTCTACCACCTGGGTGCCATTCCAGCAATCTTTTTGAGGTTCGCAATGACGGCATCCTCTGCACGTGACCGGCCCATCTCAGTCTATTCAGTCTGACCTGTGTGGAGAGACTGGGAGCTTTGTAAATATGGTACAGCTCTTCATTATGCCGTACTCTCCAGCCTTCACTGTCATTTACAGGTCCCAGAATTCTGCGCAGCACTCTTCTCTTAAAAGTATCCAGTCGCTCTGCGGATTTCGCTGTCATTGTCCACGCCTAAATATATATCTATCAGATATACCCCGATTAAGCATGTATGTTTTTACTCAGATGTTGTTATTCAAATGTAGGTCTATATGTTTTTTTACAACAGCTACTAACGAGTATGATGATTCGACCTAGCGAAAGTTAACAGATATACAGTCCAACACATGTGTTAAGTAGTAAAAATCATCATCAATATAATATTCTATATTTCAATTGAATCCTAGGAAAAAAACATGCATTTAGTTTTATTCCACTAGTTTTTTAGTTTCGACCAGTTTCGGCAGCTGCCATCTTCTGGGAACATGTCGCGATACTTGCAACCCGTTAATAAATAACATAAAGCCAAATGTATTTTTTTTATACAACTACTCGGGTCGCTTTGATTTATACATTTGCACACACAGTTTGTTGTGTTAAAGTTTAAATATAATGGTAAAAAATGTATATATACGAGTATATCATTTAAAAACAACAGTAATCCAACCAAACTGATTAATACAACTTACACTTATAATAAAAATTTAGACCTCTCTTGGAGTTAGTACTATGTGAATTTTACAGCTATATAACTGAACTGAATAGATCGGCCTTAGTATCGCGAAGAAGATGCTTTGCATCATTGGAGTAATCTGATATGACATTAAAACATTTGATTTTGTACATTTGTACTTTTGATTATAGTTGGTGTATAATTTTATAAATGAGGAGTTTACACTGTGGAATTCCATAATGATGGTTTTAATTTATTTATAAATTTTTTTTTTTTCACTTTTGAGTCTATTTTTCTCGACAATATTCAAATTTCTAGACAATATTCAAAGCCGCCATCATAAGGAGAACGATATAAATGAATAATTTATTAAATTTATATAGTTTTTTCCGATGATAAAGGTAAGGTAGAAAACCATTAAAACGTGCTATAAAAAGTAACTATTTTTTGTAAAATAAAGTTAATCAAATGATTTTACTGAAATCTCTTGATGGAAGTTCATTTTAAATAATAATTAAATAAAACGATGTTTTTTAACTACTTCCACTTTTGTCTTTATTTAGACAGCGACCGGTTTCGCCAGACTCGCTGGTGTCGAAGAATCGCTCAGACTAACCAGTCTGTCGATGCCAGCGAGTCTGGCGAAACCGGTCGCTGTCTAAATAAAGACAAAAGTGGAAGTAGTTAAAAAACATCGTTTTATTTAATTATTATGTAAAATAAAGTGTTTTAATTCAAATTTCATTATAGTTCAAGATAGTGATATCACTTTTAACCGTATTTTTGGATGTAGGTAAAATAAATCTATTTTCTAGATTATCTATGATTTTGGTGGAAACACTATGATACTTTAACATTATTGACTGCATAATTTGAAATACAGTTTATCGCAAGAAATTTATTTAGTTTTTATGAAAAAGTCGCGATAGTTTAAATACTGAAAATAAAAAAAAATAAACTGAAAAAAAACTGGTAAATACCAAACGATGTTGGCATCATCAGATGTTACAATAAACAGATTGATTTAAAATATTATGATGCTAACATTGGTCGGCGAAACAGCTGTCGAGACAATTTCATAAAAAAATTATAAATAAAATGTGATATTCGTGGTAGAGTGCCAACATTCATGACTGCTACATTGAAGGTCCGGGCTTAGATTTAAGGCGATGACAGTGCAATTCTCACTTCGTCTTTGGTCCGGTGAAGAATTCACGGGACAATAAAATGGCGATAGATTAGCTACAAATCACATGTCATGAGAATCAATATTATAGCTATACCCTTTGTACCGATTTGGTTCCGGCTTTAATGACGTAAGGAGCTATTTAATAACAATGTTATAACTTCAATAAAATTAAATACTGGATAATTTTTATAGTCAATAGTTACAAGGTTAATTGAGAGCTGGACATAACAAAGGTCCCAAGTATCAATAATTTCCAAAATGAGTTTTTGATCCTAATTGGTGATAAACAAAAACCCAATAACTGTGCAAAGTGATTGAATAATAAAGTGCTGTTCAAATTTCACCCAAAAGATGGCACCCGTTTTACATGACATATGGAACAAAAATAGTTTTTGCTTTTTTCTTTCCTTTATGTTTAAACCACTTGGCACCTTTGTAATAACCAACCTTTAATTAATTATTATAACCAGCCTTTAATTAATTATTATAACAATGAGCATATGGACTAATGAGAATATAATAATTTATATTCTTGTTGTCATCGCAATCATACAACCTATCCAAAAAAGCTAGAATGGCAGTGCACAATGGTGTTCTTGTACCGACCCTTATGTATGGAAGCGAAGCATGGAACTGGCAAAAGAAGGATGAAAGTAGAATAAATGCAGTAGAAATGAGATCTCTTAGACGAATGTGTGGATACTCTGTGTATGATAGAGTGTCGAATGAAAACATAAGAAGTGAATGCGGTGCGAATGATGGTGTTATGAACGAAATAATGAAAGGATCATTAAGAGGGTTTGGACATATGGAAAGAAAGAATGGTAAAAAAAATATATGTTAATGATGTAAATGGAACCAGAAATAGAGGAAGTACGAGGAAAACGTGACACGATCAAATAAATCAAATATTAAATGCCGGCCATGTGAGGAGTCAAAGAAATCGACGCGCGTGAATGACACGATGTATGAATGTTGAGGAATCAAGAGAAATATGTCAGGAAAGAAAAGTGTGGCAGTCCATTCTTCCTGCCTACCCCTTCGGGGAGACGGCGTGATGGTTAGTTAGTTAGTTAGTTAGTTATATTCTAGGTTTGGATAAATAAATTCTGATAAGAATTTTTGTTGTTTGTTTTTTCACAAAGTTGGTAATGGCTGAAAACTGTTGATATCCCCTGGTATGTCATCCTACTAATACATTCGCGGCATTAATGACCGGCTTTTTTTTAAATTCTATGAAGAGCCGGCTGCTGCTAGCGTCCGTTCGCTGGCTGCTAAAATACTGTAGGTACATACATCTACATTGGGCGCCCATTTCGTTACGATCACCTAAAAAATATTTTAAAATATTTTATAAGATTTAAAGTGTAAATGACACAAGGGCGTCACTTTCGGCATTGTAAAAGCTCCTTTCATTTTCATGTTTTACAACTTTGAACAATTTATTGTGCCTAAACTAACTAACTAACGATAGCGCCATTTCCCCGGAGGGGTAGGCAGAGAGGATGGATCGCCACAATGGCCTGTCCAGGTATACCTCTCGGGCTTCCTCTACATTCATACATCGTACCATGCACGCACGTCGATTATTCCGACTTCGAATGTGGCCGCCTTTTAGTAATTGATTATAATAATTAAATAAAACGATGTTTTTTAACTACTTCCACTTTTGTCTTTATTTAGACAGCGACCGGTTTCGCCAGGCTCGCTGGCATCGACAGACTGGTCTGACCAGTCTGTCGATGCCAGCGAGCCTGGCGAAACCGGTCGCTGTCTAAATAAAGACAAAAGTGGAAGTAGTTAAAAAACATCGTTATATTTAATTCTTATTTAAAATGAACTTCCATCAAGGGATTTCAGTAAAATCATTTGAGTAATTGATTAATTTGGTCATGCCATGTTTTCCTCGGTCGTCACTCACGCTGCTTGTGTACAACTTTTTAACCATTCCACTCTCATCCATTCGTTCCATATGTCCAAACCATCTCAGGGATCCTTTTTTAATTTTATTCATGGTGCAGTCATCTGCCTTATATTTCATCGTTCGGTATTCTATCATACAACGTTTTCCCGCACATTCTTCTTAGTGATCTTCTGCATTATATTCTCAAATTCATATTCTAATTCATTCTATCGTAAGACAAAAATAGGCTCTACATAAATAATAATAAAAAATTATAAGATGAATATAATTTCATTCTAAGCATTTAGTTTTTTTTTAGCTTCACCTGGTTTCCGAAGCTACGTAATGTCATATTTCCAGCAAGACTACACCATGTATCAGCGGTTTCCAACCTTTATGTTACTACGTCTTCACGAAAACATTTTTTTACCCGCGCCTCCCTATCTTTTTTTTTAAATATAGTTATAATAATATGGACACGTTTTAAATAATAAAAAACTGCATTACAACAAAAAAAAAACTGTAAATTATAATAAACAGAATAATACGGTCATATACGTTCATTTTTATAATAAATAATTTTTAATCATTCGGTACATAGTTTCGGAGAAATTGGATCTCCTTGTCTCACGCCACGCTTTACTGGTATCAGGTTAGTCTTCCAATCGTCATTCAGAGTCACATGCAATGTAGCACAACAAAATTTAATTGGCACATTTTTATTCGAATCTTGAGAGAAATGTGGAGAGTGCCACTCGTCTCAATTCTTTATCGTTAAATCTTTCGTCATAAAAAAATACACAATTTAAAAAAAAAAAATAATAAAAAGGATCATATGTATAATATTAAAAGTAAAAAATGACTTTGTAAGAAGCTTTAATATTATATAATATAAACCTTGAAAATCACATAGAATTTATAAAATTTTTAACGTTAATAATTATCACATATTTAATGGTAGATTAGTATAATGACAGTGCTAAAGACCTATCGTTTTTCTTTTTTCGGTATCTTTTGTTCTAAACGCTCAGAGTGCGGCGGTGTACCGGACGTGCAACATGTACAATAAGTGTTTTAATAACATCGATGTGTTCCATCTTAATGAAAGTGATTTTAAAAAATGGTTGGAGCAACCCTTCGGGGCGAATGAATCTAGTTACTCTACTTTTTCTTTTCTTGTATATTTCTTTTTTTACATTTTAAAATTATATTTCATCTTTACTTATTCTATTAGAGCTCTGACTGACATACCGAAGGTCCCGGGTTCAATTCCCGGCGATGGTAGTGTGATTGTCACACTGTCTTTGGTCTGGTGTAGAATTCACATGACAATAAAATGGTGATAGACTAGCTACCTATCACATGTCACGAGAATCAGTACAATAGCTAAAAACAAATTGTATACAGTAATTGGGTTCAAATGACCTGTTGTATAAAAAAAAAAAAAAATTATTACTAGTACTACTAATTTTCTCTTTAACTTATCAAAGTGTTACTTTATTCTTCTTATATATTTAACCTTATGTCAGTTGTTATATAATATTTGTGGTAGCATGTAATTGGCCTTGTTTTGTTGTGTCTGTGTGTTTATATTCATACACTGTATTTGCTGTTTGTTACCCTCAATAATAAAAAAATGAAAATAAAAATAAAACATATTAAAACATTCGTCATAGATGTAAAAGTATAATATAATTTTAAGTCTAATAATTTGAGCACACACTGTACAAACGTTCACAACTATTATAATATTATACACACATACATGTGTGTGCGAACATACATCATACATACACATGGGGAGTTCATCACTATTTGCCAAAATTTCCGTTGGCCTAAGGCAACGTGAATTTATTTTTAACACTGTTGCCATTTATACAAAAAACCATTAAAATGTGCATTTCGCAAATATAATACTAATAAAACCTATCCAAAAAAGCTAAGATGGCAGTGCATAATGGTGTTCTTGTGCCGACCCTTATGTATGGAAGTGAAGCATGGAACTGGCAAAAGAAGGATGAAAGTAGAATAAATGCAGTAGAAATGAGATCTCTAAGACGAATGTGCGGTAACTCTGTATATGATAGAGTGACAATTGCAAGTATAAGAAGTGAATGTGGTGCGAATGAAAGTGTTATGAACAAAATAAGTAAAGGGTCATTAAGATGGTTTGGACACATGGAAAGAATGAGTGAAGACAGAATGGTAAAGAAGGTATATGTAAACGATGTGAACGGAGCTAGAAAGAGAGGAAGGGAAAACGTCACACGATCAAATCAATCAAATATTGAAAGTCGGTTACGTGAGGAGTCGGAGAAATCGACGTGCGTGCATGACAAGATGTATGAATGTAGAGGAATCGAGAGAAGTATGCCAGGACAGAACAGTGTAGCGTTCCATTCTTTCTGCCTGCCTCTCCGGGGAGACGGCGTGATGGTTCGTTAGTTAAAAGTTCCAACTTTGATACACTGTTAATAATTTATTTTATTTTATGATATTGTCGTGATAGCTGTTTCGCCAATCTATCTAGCTAATTAATTATTTTCCATTCATATTGGAGATTGCAAAACAAATTCTGATACTAATTTTTGAACTCACTTTTAAGCACAATCAAGGGTTGAATATTAAAAAAAATGTGTTATTTTTAGCGGTGACAAATGGAGCGAATCTACATAGATATTGGCGGTAATTGTTTACTTTATTAATATATTTGATACGATTTTAATCTGAAAGCTCTTCTTTTAAATTAATGTTTAAGCATGGAACTGGCAAAAGAAGGATGAAAGTAGAATAAATGCAGTAGAAATGAGATCTCTAAGACGAATGTGCGGTATCTATCGTCATCTCTTGGAAACAACCCGGTTGTTTATAATGATGTGAGTTCAACACCTGATTAGGCCAACATAGGTTGGCGAAATAGCTGTCGCGACAATTTTATAAAAACACATTGTAATAAATATAATTAAAAGTGTTTCAAAACTAATAAATTCAAAAATGTTGAAATATCATAGTGTTTTGGGCAAAACAATGAATTAACTATTACAATCGTCCATTTTATAAAATACTAACTAACCATCACGCCGTCTCCCCGAAGGGGTAGGCAGAAATAATGGACTGTCACACTTTTCTTTCCTGACATATTTCTCTCGGTTCCTCAAAACATAAATACGTCGTGTCATGCACGCGCGTCTATTTATCTGACTCCTCACATGGCCGACATTCAATATTTGATTTATTTGATCGTGTTACATTTTCCTCGGTCTTCATCTATTTCTAGTTCCATTACATTGTTAACATATATCTTCTTTTTTTACCATTCTTTCTTCATTCATTCCTCCCGAAACCATCTTAATGATCCTTTTATTATTTTGTTCATAACACCATCATTCGCATCGCATTCACGTCTAACATTTTCATTCGATACTCTATCATACACAGAGTATGTACACATTCGTCTAAGAGATCTCATTTCTACTGCATTTATTCTACTTTTATTCTTCTTTTACCAGTTCCATGCTTCGTTTCCATACATAAGGGTCCTTTTTTGGATAGGTTTTTGTTTGCGATGACAACTTTAAGTGCTTTATAAAACACATTAAAACAATTTGATATTTTGTAAGTGTAGTTAATATTTCATTACTTAATTAATAATAAAGGCGAAGAAAAATGGAGGCTGAGGATCGATATGGGCTGTAGGGCCATCGAAGAAGAAGAAGATTGTTAATTAAGGTTGTTTAGTAAATTAAAAAAAATGACAGCTTTAATCAATTGAATTTATGATATATTATTCTTTTTTATTTTACACAGAGCTTATAAGTTAACTGTTAAATAAACGTATACTACCGTTATTCTATCATTTGATTGAGACAACAACAACAACACACCATCACGCCGTTTAACCGCAGGGGTAGGCAGAGAGAATGGACCGCCACACTACTAATATCCTGACACACCTCTCTAGCATAAAACGAATCATATACTCACGTCGATTCTTCCGACTTCTTACATGACCAACCTTTAAAATTTGATTAATATATTCATGCCATGTTTTCCTCGGTCTACTTCGACTCCGTACTCCATTTACATCGTTAACGTTTACTTTCTTAACCATTATATTTCCATCCATGCGCTCCATATGACCGATCCAATGCAGCGATCCTTTCATAATTTTATTCATAATACTTTCTTCCGCTCTACATTCCTTTAATAGAATAATTTTCCGTTTTCCTCCATTTTCCTTTTCACTCTAATCCTCCCTTTCATCTTCTTTCCCAGAACGGAATTTTGTTGTCAGCCCATCTTTTTTGGGGTCGAATGATCATTCCTTTTCCCCTCCAATGGTCTCCACGTCAAGATTCTAGGTGCCCATCTCTCTGTTCCCTGTCTGGCGACATGTCCTCTCCATTCCCACTTTGATTCTAATATTTGTATTGGACAACAATTTTCGTTTTGCAGTGTTGGTGACCATATCAGTCTAAGGGGATGTGCAACATTCTGTGATGGAGTCACATTTCAAATGCTTCAAATTATTTGTGTTCACTTTGAGGTTCTCTACTCCGTATAGCTATAACAAAGTATAGTACTGTTCCGTTCTTTGTCTCAATTTTAAACTGATAATGTCATTGCAAATGAATGGTCTCATATTGTTGAATGCGGCCCTCGTTATCTCTATTCTGTACCTCATTAACTATAATGATCATCATCATTATCATCGGCTGTCCCTTGTGTCAGAGGAAGACTGTCCTTCACGGTTGTGGGTCCGCATGTGACTGAACAGACCGATCCTGGATCCACACATTCTGGGGCATCTGGGGCAGGGGAAGGCGCTTATGGTCGAGCCGTCACCATCTCTCAGTGGTTTCTCCTTTGAACTCTTCATCGTCTCTGCGATGTCGTCTCTGCGCTGTGCTCAAAGTCCTGCATGCCTTTATATACTGTTACTTTAATGATTATACCTTAATGAAACGTAATGATTTAACCATGGAGAATCCTTGGGGAGAAACCCCAGAATCCTTGGGGCTACTTCACCAAGAGAAATGTAGAGAGATTAAGAGTCACGCAGCGTCCCATGGAAAGACATATGCTCGGCGTCAGTCTCCGAGATGAAATCAGAAATGAGGAAATTAGACGCCGAACAAAAATAACGGACATCATGGAATGACTAGCGAGACTGAAGTGGCAATGGGCAGGTCATGTGACGAGACAAAGTGAGGATAGATGGACCCAGAAAATAATAAGGTGGAGACCATGGGAAAATAGGAGAAGCGTCGGCTGGCCGCAAAAAAGGTGGGCCGACGACATTGCTGCCGTGAGGGGGGGGGGAATGTGGCTGCAGCTGGCAGAAAATAGGGACGAGTGGAAAGGAAGGGAAGAGGCCTATGTCCAGCAGTGAACCTATGAAGGCTGACGAAGAAGAAGAAGAAGATAATATTATATTAAACGTTCACCGTGCAGACGATCGCTTGACCGAATGCTAGAGGGTGAGCTACTTAATTTAATTTTATACATAGGTGCCATGATGCATCAAATAACATGCTGTGACGGAAGCCGTCACACACACACCCACACTTGAAGCTACATACACACAATTTGCACATGTAGTCCGGTCTGGGCTAATCAATTTAGGCTTTGATTAACTAACCTAACATACTACAACAGCATTGATTTTAAGAATAGGCAAATAGACACAATAGGCATCTGCGGAATTAGCGTGAATATTGAAAATCTGGAATAAGTTGAAGAATTTGTATATTTACAACAAGACAGGTTGTCTCAAGGATATAATATGGAAAAACAAGTATATGAGAACTGACAGTAAGGCCAGAAAAACCTGCGTAAGGCCTATACTGACATATAGCATTGAGACCAGAGCGGATACCACAAGAACGAAGGCTAAAGTACGGGTGGCAGAGATGAGGACGCTGAGGATGATAGCAGGAAAGACTATTCGCGATAGGGTGAGAAATACGGCCATCCGCGATATCTGCAAGGTGGAGGATGTCGTGAGATGGGGCAGACAACGCAGAAAATACTGCAATGCGCACGTGCAGAGGATGGATCTCACCAGAATTCCACACGTTGTGGCGCATCAGATTCCTGCCGGCTGCCGTCCCCCCGGAAGACCGCCGAAGAGATGGAGAGATAGTTGGGAGTCAACCTCCCAAGAGAGGCCAGCCTGATTTCAGGAACAGACCAAAGGTCTATAAGGAGAAGAAGAAGAAGAAAAATAAGACAACAAGCCAAAAAATGTGCCTCCACGAGTTGTGTTATAAGTACCATATTGGTAATACTCGATGCCCCTGGAATAATCCACCATAATGGCAAGTGAACAGAAGAGATATGGTCATTTTCTGGGATCTCTCTACAAAACTAGTTTGCCATTGCCAGGAAGAAGAAGAAGATTAGTGTGGTGCATAATCGTGGATGCTTCTCCACTCGATTCCATTGCACTTTGAAGCCTGATATCACTCCAAGTGAATCCCAACGCCTGAACCTCATCTTGCAGTGTACTTCTCCTGGTCTACCATCTTCGCTGGTTCTTAGGTTGCCACTTGGGCCTGTTATGAGGTTGTTTCCCATTTTTTCTACATTTTTCTATACAACAGGTTATTTGACCCAAATACTGTATACAACCTTTTGGCTATTGATTCTCATGACATGTGATAGGTAGCTTGTCTATCGCCATTTTTATGGTCACGTGAATTCTACCACACCAAAGACAGCGTGAGAATTTGATGATAACCCATTCAATAGTATTTGATTTTTGCATGATCCTTACGATATAATACAATTTTTACAATACGTATGTTACCCATACTTATTATTGAAAATATTGTTTTCACCTTCTACTTATTATTATAATAATATTTACAGCTTTTTAAACAGTGGCGTGCAAGCTATAAAATCTTTAAGTGATGCTTGGCAAGTGATTAAACAATTAAAAATCAGTTCGGCTTCATTAACATTTATTAATGACGTAACAAGTTATTTATGACACTGATCAGTAACAATGTCTCATGTATATCATGTATGGAAGTGAAGCTTGGAGCTGGCAAAAGAAGGATGAAAGCAGGATAAACGCCGTAGAAATAAGATCACTAAGAAGAATGTGCGAAAAAAAACTTTGTATGATAGAATACCGAACGATGAAATAAGAAAGAAATGTAAGGCAGATGACTACATCATGAATAAAATTAAAAAAGGATACCTGAGATAGTTTGGACATGTTGAACGAATGGATGAGAGTAGAATAGTTAAAAAGTTGTACACAAGCAGCGTGAGTGCGAAAAGAAGCCGAGGACGACCGAGGAAAACATGGCATGATCAAATTAATCAATTACTAAAGGCGGCCACATTCGAAATCGGAATAATCGACGTGCGTGCATGGTACGATGTATGAATGTAGAGGAAGCCCGAGAGGTATGCCAGGACAGGTCATTGTGGCGATCCATCCTCTCTGCCTACCCCTCCGGGGAAATGGCGTGATGGTTAGTTAGTTAGTTTATCAGTAACAAAGCGCCGTTTACAGAATACCAATAACCAATGATCTAATTATATAATATGTACATTATATACATATATGAGAAAGCATGACAGTCTGCAACATTGGCGTAAATAGTGAATGTATTAATTTGAATATTTAGGAAGTATGTTTACAAAGGATGGGCGAATGAAGAGAGATAATAAATGAAGGGTTGGGGCAGGCAACAATGTGAATGGTGCTCTTAAAGTTGTCATCGCAAACAAAAGCCAATCCAACAAAGCTAACATGGCAGTGTAAAATAGTGTTCTTGCACGGACATTTATGTACCGAAATGAAGCATGGAATTGACAAAAGAGCTATGAAAGTAGATTAAATGTATTGGAAATGAGATCTCTTAAACGAATGTGCGGTTGATCTCCATATGATAGTGTCAAATGGAAATTTAAGAAGTGAATGTTGTGCGAATGAAAGTGCTATGAACAAAATAATGAAAGCATCAAATGTTGTTTGGACGCATGGAAAGAATGAATGAACAAAGAATGGTAAATAAAATATATATGTAAACGATGTAAACGGAACTAGAAATAGAGGAAGACCGAGAGAAATCGTGGCACTCAAACAAATATTAAATGTGGCATATCGTGACTTGCTTGCATGACACGATGTACGACTGTTGGGGAAATAAGAAGTATATCAGTAAATTACATTGTGGTGCAATATTCTTTCTGCCTACCCCTTCGGTGAGACATCGTGGTGGCTAGTTATTTAGTTCGTTTTTTAAGTATATGAGATTCGGTACGGCCTGTTTAGGTTAGGTTTGGTTGGGTTAGGTTAAGATGGCTAGTTAACCTGCTAATAAACTGAAATGGCCTCGTCAGAACTATTCGATTCCTGGAGGTGGTCTAGAGGACAAAACGATTGACTCCTAATCCAGGGGTTCAATCCTGGGGAAGACTGGTCATTCGTCCAATTAGGAATCGTGTTAATAATGAAATACTATTGGATAGATTATTTCATATTATACTTCTTACCTTTTTTCTATTACTCACATTTCTCCGCGTTATTGTTTTAATATTATGTTTTATTATTATTGTACGAGTATAAGAATATCTAATAAAATAATATATAATACAATAATATTTACGAGAAAAAACAGAAAATTTAGATTTATAAACCTATGATATAGTCAAATTTTATTTCCCCTTTACGAACGTACACGGTTATTACAAAGTGAGACCTCTTTTAACAAAAATAAAACAACTTTTTATTATTATTTTGTAAAACAATTTTCTTCTTCTTCTTCTTTTGCTTTATTTAGGACTGTTTCCTGTTATTCCTCGGAGCCTGTTCCTGGGATACAAATGTCCAACTGTCCCGCCATCTTTTAGGTGGTCTTCCTGCCGGTCGATTTCCTGTTGGTACTTTATTTGCGGCTATATTGATCACTCTTTCAGAACACGCTCTTTCCACATGATCTCTCCAGTAGTGTCTTCTCAGTCTTCTCCATCGCACGACATCTTCTACATTGCAGATTTTTCTTATTTCAGAATTTCTTAATCTGTCTCGGAGTGTCGTTCCCGCAACGGATCGGAGAGTCTTCATTTCTGTGGTTCTTATGAGACTTTTTGTTCTGATGGTGTCAGCTCTCGTTTCTATTCCATATATGTCATTATAGGACGTGTAAAACAATAAATATTAAAAATTATATAATAATTGCATGGACATCTATGTCAAAGAAGAAACCATTGCCATTTTTAAGCCGACCATATTTGGAATAAAATATAATATTTACTTGGATACTTACTAACACTAACTTTTCATCACACCGTCTCCCTGAAAGGATAGGCAGATATAACGGAGCGCTACACTGTTCTCTCCTGAAATACTTCTCGCGATTCCTTGATATTTGTACATCGTGTCATGCTCGCACGTCGATTTATCGCTACATGCCGACATTCAATATTTGATTGATTTGATCTTACAAACTTTTTCCACGGTCTTCCTGTATTTTTTTTCCATTAACATCGTCAGCATATGCATTATTTACCATTCTTTTTTCATTTATTCATCTAAATCAGTGGTTCCCAAAGTAGTCCGTACGGACCCCCAGGGGTCGCTGGGATCATTTAGGGGATTCGTGGAAATTAAAATTGATTTGGGGGTCCCTGAAAAACGTCAGGGGGTCCACGCAAGGTTTAATATAAAAAAAATAGTGCCATATTTTTATTAGTACGCAAGTTATAAGAATTAATAACAGATATGAAAATCGGCCGGACGAAACGAATGAGCAAAAAAAAAAGATCGATAACGTATTCCAGATTCTTTTCTCTATTGGCCTAATTTAGCTCTGTGTGAGCTTCAAAAACTCATTTTATAGTTATACCATAGGTGAATTTGTAAAGAAATATATATATATTAATAGGGGGTCTGCACAATATAAAATAAATCAGCAGGGGGTCCACGGTACAAAGAAGTTTGAAAACCACTGATCAAAATGAACCAATTATTTTGTTCATAACGCTTTCATTCGCACTCTATTAACTTTTTTATATCTGCATTTGGCACTCTATCATATAAAGATTTACCACACTTTCGTCTAAGAGTTTTCATTGCCACTGCATTTATTCTACTTTTATCCTTCTTCTGTCGTGCTTCACTTCCATACCTAAGGGTCGGGGTACAAAAACACCATTGTGCACTGCCATCTTAGTTAGTATACCATGATAATAGAATTATAAGTTACATTCTTTCTGCACATAGATACCTCCGTGATAATGGTTTGATTGTTGGCAAGGTTACATACTATCACTGCATTCTATTTTCATCCATGAAGTTATGGTGATTCAAATGTTCCTGTTTAGCTGAAATACTTATTTTATTAGGGGTGATCAAACATATTCAAAAATATAAAATATACAAATCAATGCAAATTTATTATACTTTTTTGTTTATAACAATAAAATGTAAACCAGGATCATATTTTAACTAACTAACCATCAGGCCTTCTCACCGAAGGGGTAGGCAGAAAGAATGGACTGACATACTTTAACTGATGCGGCACTCCGTCCTTCTCTTTTCGTCCCCGCGAGAGACGCGGTGTGATGGGCTGCGAACTTCATCGACACCAATAAGCATCTCCCGCTCACACTTCGATCGTCCAACGTCCACAAAATAAATCTTAAATACAATGATATAAAATAAAATAACAAAATAAAAATAATATTGTATAACACATAATCTTCTTTTAGATCATAGGTTTCCAATCTCTTCTGAGCCACCGCCCCCTTCACAAGAAAAATAAACGTTAAAACGCCCCCTTCCCATAAAAGTTATTCCAAAAAAGGAAAATTGATTACAAAACATACTATAACAAAATAAATCAATATTTAAGTTTAATTTGCTTTATTAGTACCTACGTGATTACCGTGTTTTTTTTTGTATTTTTAGACTATATATTTATATCTGCCCCCGCTCTCTATTTTTGCTGGGTCTTCTACTGCCCCCCTGAAAGTCTCAAACGCCCACAATGGGGTGTTATCGCCCAGTTTGAGAACCTACGTTATAGATGGTGCACATGTTGTAGGCTGGACGATCCGGACTTTTGTGTTTATTTAATTTATATTCCACGTATCCACTGGTCTTTTAAATAACTGTAATTAGGAACATATTTTAGGAACATGAAATCGCTGTTTCACTTTACTCAATCCTTTGTAATAATCCTGTATAAGATAAAATACACGACAGACGTCAAATGATATGTGAAACATATATTTTTCTAATAAATAATATCGAATATAAAGACTTCGGTAAAGAAAAATTCGGAAGCCTGTTGTTTCATTACATCTAGCAATGATTTGATTTATATATTCTTTTCCGACATTTCTCGATAAAATAAAATATGTATTGGTGGTTTTAACTTGTTTTATATCTTATTTTTTGAAATTGTGTTGTGATATATTCATGTACCATATTTAAAATAGAAACAAATTATTTTTTGTGATACCAAAACCTACTTACATATAAGAAAATCGAATATTTTAAGTTGTTAGGGGCAGTCAGAGGTATGAAAAAACAAGTATTTTCAATAATTAGTACGGATGAATACGACATTTATCTAGAAGTTTTATTATATTTTATGGGAATGATATGTTTCGCCATTCTAAGGCATTATCAAATGATAATGCCATTTGATAATGCCTTAGAAGGGCGAAACATGTCATTCCCATAAAATGTAATAAAACTTCTAGGAAATTGACGTTTTCATTCGTATTAATTATTTAATATGGAGTATTTCATCATTGTTCAAGAAACAATAAATAAGTACCAGTCTGTCGATGCCAGCGAGCCTGGCGAAACCGGTCGCTGTCTAAATAAAGACAAAAGTGGAAGTAGTTAAAAAACATCGTTTTATTTAATTATTAAATAAATAAGTATTTTAAATATTTTATTGTCAGTAATTTAATTAATTTTATAAAACCAACAATATTAAATTATTATATTATGTTTTAACTAAATTAAACCTAAATTTGAAAAAAAAAATTGTTGGACCATGTTCCATAAGTGGTGCTTTGAAGTGACCATTATAAATTCTTACATATTCATTTAAAATTATTCAAATTTAAAAAATGTATTATTTTAATAGTTGATCTCATCATCGGCTGTCCCTCGTGTCCGAGGAAGACTGTCCTTCACGGTTGTGGGTCTGCATGTGACTGAAGAGCCCGATCCTGGACCCACAAATTCTGGGACATCTGGGGCAGGGGAAGGCGCTTGTAATGGAGCCGTCACCGTCTCCCAGTTGTCTCTCCTTTTTCCTCCTCCTCCTCTCTGCGACGTCGTCTCTGCGCTGTGCTTCAAAGTCTTTTGTGCCTTTATATACTGTTGTTCTCCACCTAGGTCTGTCTTCTGCAGTCTTTTCCCAGTAATCACAGTCGATGCTAGTCTTTTGTAGGTTTCCTTTAAGGGAGTCCTTAAAGCGTTTCCTCTGACCACCGTGTGAGCGTTTCCCTTGGGTAAGCTGAGAGTACATAATCGTCCTTGGGAGTCTTGTCTCAGGCATTCTGACGACGTGACCAGCTGTCTCTGAATAATGGCAGCCTCAATACTTGTCATATTGACCTCAGCAAGTATGCTGGCATTTGTCCGTTTGTCCTGCCATTTCACATTTAGGATCCTACGTAGACAGCGTTGGTGATATCGCTCTAGGGCTTTTAAATAGTTGATCTAGTGCCTGATGGAAGCTTTTTTTTTAAAACTAAATACACCCTATGATAATTTACTTACGGATTTTAGTAAGTAAATTAAAGTAAGTAAATATCAGTTAATTGTTTTTAAAATAATAAAAATCCTTCGATCAGATACTAAATTATTTTTTTATTTGAATGATTTAAGATGAACCTGTAAGAAGTTAAAATGGTCAACTCATTATGGAACAGGGTCCAACAAATATGGCTATCTTCATATATAATTAATTCATATATAATATAATTATTAACTTCATATACGAGTATAATCACAATATTTTTTTTTTCAAATTTGCGTCAAATCAAGTTAAAACATAATTTAATGATTTTGTATTCTTGGTTTTATTAAATAAATTAAATTACTAACAGAAAAATATATTAAGAATACTTGTTTTTTCCTACCCCTAACCCCTTAAGCAGTTGAGTGAGAATTATACTACCTCAAGATATACGATCCAAAAAAAAGGATTTAAATTAACGGAATTAGATTTTATTTTACAAACTTCAATATTTAAATTAAAATAAAAATTCATACTACGGCACTGACAGGTCAGAATAAATGTTATTATTTGAATAATGCGGATCCGTTACACAATTGAACACTGGCGACTCGCGATATTATAAAAAAAGATTTTTTTTTTTCCGTTTTAATATTATAATGTTCTTTAAATAGAAAAGATTCCAATCGATAACTCTATCATGGGTATGGTATTTCAATATTCAATCTTCTTCTTAACTAGTTAACTAACCATCACGCCGTCTCCCCGAAGGGGTAGGCAGAAATAATGGACTGCCACACTTTTCTTTCCTGACATATTTCTCTCGCTTCCTCAACATTCATACATCGTGTCATGCACGCGCGTCGATTTCTCCTACTCCTCACGTGACCAGCATTCAATATTTAAGATAATCAAATGATTTTACTGATATCTCTTGATGGAAGTTATTTTAAATAATAATTAAATAAAACGATTTCTTTAACTACTTACACTTTTGTCTTTATTTCGACAGCGGCCGGTTTCTCCAAGCTCGCTGGCATCGACAGACTGGTCAGTACGGTCAATCGGTCGCTGTCGAAATAAAGACAAAAGTAGAACTAGTTAAAGAACATCGTTTTATTTAATCATTATTCAATATTTAATTTATTTGATCGTGCCACGTTTCCTCGGTCTTCCTATATTTCTAGTTTCATTTATTTTTTCACCATTCTCTCTTCATTAATTTTACTAGTTATTATTTTTTTATCTATCATATAATAGTTGAAATTGAAATTTGTCTTTATTTCGGTGTATCGACGCAGGGTTCATACGTTTCGGATCGATTGCAATTTCGGAGCACGTTCGGGATTCCACAATTCCCGAGCGGTGAATACTATTCGAATGCCGGTTTCGCCAGGCTCGCTGGCATCGACAGACTGGACTGATGCTACCGATCCTGGCGAAACCGGACGCTGTCGAAATAAAGACATAAGTGGAAGTACAGTATTTCGTCCCACCGCTTTAACCGGCCTCTTCTGTGAGGAGTACGAAGAAGACAACACGGTTAGCCACGACGAAGGAAAAGAGGTGGCTTTACAGGTGGCGGCGATGTACATTCAGCAGCAGAAGGATTCTACTGCAGTAGATGTAATGTTCATAAAGAAATGGCGTGACTACGCTTTTAAACAGTCGATTCAACACAAGAAGCAGCAGAAAATAACATACTTTTTTTTAATCCATCGTAGGCCTACTTATAAAAAAAAAATTTGGAGTGATGTGTGGCTTTTTCCTGTACACATTTTTTACAGTTTGCGAAATGTTAAATTTTAATAAGTGAGTTTCTAATACAGAATAAAAGTTCTGCTTTCTTAGTGTTTTGAAATTTTTTTTTTTCTTTTTTGCGAAAGTGTTTTTTAAATGTGTTTTTTAATACCTCTTTAACCGGCTTTTTCGTTATTCGGCCCTGGGTCAGTCCCGTCAAGGCCGGTTAAGAGAGCGTCTACTGTAGTTAAAAACATCGTTTTATTTAATTATATAATATTTAAAATGAACTTCCATCAAGGGATTTCAGTAAAATCATTTGATTATCTTGAAATAATGTAAAATATAATGATATAAAAAAAAATAACCAAATAAAAATAATTTTATTATTATTATTTTGTTTAATCGCTTACATCATGACAGCATGAGCCAAATCGATGTAAAGGGTATTATAGCTATCATAGTGATTCTCGTGACATGTGATAGGTAGCTAATCTATCGCCATTCTATTGTCACGTGACACCTACACCAGTCTACACCAGACCAAAGACAGTGTGACAATCACACTGCCCTCGCCGGGAATCGAGCCCGGAACCTTGGGGGTGGCAGTCAATGCACTTACGGTCGGTCTTTTTTAACACATAGTGTTCTTTTATAAGGTGCACTTGTTAACTGAACGATCGGGCGTTTAATGGGGTATGATATAATATACGAGAATACCACGAAACGCCACAGCTACGACAGCAGTGCATATAATTTGCACACGTGGTGTGCAGTTTTCCATACAACGCTCTGGTGAGTTGCGTATTATTAAAACCCCCGCGGTGCATACATCCATTAGGCATTTATTAATCCTTCCGTAAAGTGAGGAGGAATGCCGGATGCATAGCAATATACTCTATTTTTACCGCGTCCAATCGCACACTCAATTGCAATAATATCGCATATCCTCGTTGGCACTGCAATTTGTCCTCTCTCACGAGTTGATCACCTCTCAAGGGGACCGTTACACATTACACACATTATCTACTTAAAGTGACTCCTGTTATATATAACTATATGTAACTGATAAACCAAAGATACACCGCATCGATTCTAATAGGGATAAACGGTGGGAGGGTCGATAAAGATTCCCTACTTTAGACACAATTTACAACATTGTATGCTTTAGAAAAGCCCTCATTGTAATCGCATACAAAATTCATAAATATGTATGATATTGTGAGTGCAGTTGAAATGGTATTACGCATTGCTCTAGAATATTAAAGAAATTTTTGTTGTTGTTGTAATAACTATTCGATTGAATAAACTATTGTGGATTGACGATAACAATAAAGTTAGTCTCCGAGTAACCAAGCAGCTGTCCTTCAAGCCATATGCTTTCATGATAAGGAAACAAACATAAATGTATTCCAGCGTAATTACTATGGGATGAATTAATTCTTTATTTAAGTTATCAATCCATACGTGCACACAAGACGGACGGACATAGAAGTCAAGAGGAGACAGAGATTCGATAAGAAATATTATACAATCAAATTATTATAATAAAATATAATTATAATATACAAAAAATAACTAACTAACTAACCATCACGCCGTCTCCCCGAAGGGGTAAGCAGAAAGAATGAACTGCCACACTTTTCTTTCCTGACATATTTCTCTCGTTTCCTCAACATTCATACATCGTGTCATGCACGCGCGTAGATTTCTCTGACTCCTCACATGGCCGACATTCAAATTTGATTTATTTGATCGTGCCACGTTTTCCTCGGTCTTCCTCTATTTCTGGTTCCATTTACATCGTTAATAAATATTTTTTTACCATTCTTTCTTCATTCATTCTTTCCATATGTCCAAACCATCTTGATGATCCTTTTATTATTTTGTTCATGACACTATCATTCGCACCGCATTCACTTCTTATATTTTCATTCGACACTCTATCATACACAGAGTATCTACACATTCGTCTTAGAGATCTCATTTCTACTGCATTTATTCTACGTTCATCCTTCTTTTGCCAGTTCCATGCTTCGCTTCCATACATAAGGGTCGAATTCCATACAAATACTATCTTCTTCTTTGTGTATAAATAATACCTACTGCATAAATATAATGATCTTATTAAAATAATATATCTGAAAAAATCAATTGTATACCTACAGTAATTGGGTTTAAACAACTTGTTGTATACATAAAAAAAAATACATCTTAGTGACCCTTTCTTGATTTTATTTATCACGCATTCATCCGCTTTACATTCCTTTCTTACTTCATCATTAGATATTCTATCATACATTGTTTTTCCGCACATCCTTCTTAGTGACACTTTTCGTGACGATCGGGCTAATTTGTCTTAACGCACTTATGGTATTTCGTATCACTAGATGTACACGAGTGTGGCGGTATAAGAATATTTTTGGGTATCATTTCATTACTACACTAATATGAAAAGAGTTTAATTATATGCATGTGGGTCACGGTTTGTTTCCCGTATACTGATCATACTGGTGTTGTGTGGATGCGTAGATGTTTCTGTATGTGAGGACAAGAACCAAACTAGACGATGTGACGTCACAACTAGCTGACTTATTAACCATCATTCTGTACCCAGTGGCGGTACTAACATAGAAGCCCAGAAGCCCGGATTGCGTAAGTAAATTTGAATCAAAACCTCTTCTGGCTTACAGAGGTTCGGCTCTTGTGACTATTCCTCTTACATCTGATGAGAACATTGTTGGAAGTGATTTGGTGGGTTGTTGGTTTATGAGGGGGCATGATTTCTTAGATTTGGGGGGTTTGCTTCAAAATTTCTTACGCAAGCCGGCTTCTGGGCTTCTATGGGAATACCGCCACTGTCTGTACCCCCCTTTCCGACATACGACGTATGTTATATTGTTATATTATCTATTGTCATATTCCCAAACCATCATGAATTATTTTATGGGAAGATATGTTTCACCTTGCTAAGGCAATAATTACATTACATTAGCAAGGCGTAACTTTTTATTTTTCATTTTTTGAATAAAAATTGTAAACATTACAGACATATAATTCCAGATCGTTTCCTAACTAACTAAATAACCATCACGCCGTCTCTCTCGATAGAATGGACCCCACACTGTTCTGTCCTGACATACTTCTCTCGCTTCCTCTACATTCATACATCGTTTCATGCATGCACTTCGATTTTTCCGACGATAATGTTACTTTACATATTTATTCCATTTTATTCGTCCATATTTGTGGTATCATGTAATTGGCCTTATTTTATTGTATCTGTGTGTTTTTATATTTATGTGTTATCGCTATTTGTTTCTCTATATCTTCTTCTTCTTCAAGTGCCCTGTCAGGTCACTTGAAGAAGAAGAAGAAGATATAGGGAAACAAATAGCGATAATACATATAACATATATCACCTCGGCGAACCTGTCCCTATCCTGCGCCTCTCGAAACAGTTCCTCCACACTTCGGATGCCGGTCCACTCCCTCACGTTTCGCAGCCAGGACTTCTGTCTCCTACCCGGGTCTCGGAGTCCCTCAATTTTTCCCTCAAATATCAGTTGGAGAAGGTGGTACATTTCCCCACGCTATTTTGGAACGTTTATGATTGTGTTATAACAAATATTTTGAATCAATTTAAAATCATAATTTAAAGTTCTTATTGGAGTTCAGGTAATTACTTACAACAAAGGAAATAAATCAAAGACTGGACGTCAAATTTATTTGATTATTTATATATTTATTTTTTCTTTATCTTTAATTGCTTTTTTAATTTCTAAAATTTCGAGATTATTCAAAGTTATATTTCTATTATTAACATGCAAAATTTCAACTCCATTATCTTTATTAATGAATTATCTTTTTCATTGAGGTGGTTAGCAAATTCACAAAAAATATTATTAGAGAGACACCTTATGTGCTCTTTTATTCTTAATTTAAAATTACGCCTTATAATATTTCTTAATATGTATCTTTATAATATCACTGACCGAAACATGTCTGATATGTAATTTAAAAAAATGAAGTTAGTGTTGTATATACAAAGTATATAAAAAAAAAAGACAAATAAAACATCTACAACACAAAGTATGGCGAACAATTTTATAATATTTTAAATATTTATTTGATATTTAATATTTATTTTTTTAATAACTGTGTGTGTTGTATACAAAGTATATAAAAAAAGAAACATTATAAAATATTTCTATTACCATGTTCTATATATGTTGTTTTATTTTAGATACAAATAACTACATCGATCCGTCACCTTTTTAGTAAAATCAATGATTGGTAATTGATTAATCAATACACAAATGTTGTTTTCGTTGATACCTACCTAATCGACAAATAAGCTGTCTTATTACCGTAATCATATACGGTCCACAGTGTTGTCATCTTATTAAACATTTGTTTATTATTTAAACGTGGGAAATTGAATTAAAGAGTCCGGCCTGGAACACCTGCGTCTGTCCAGTCACCACTCACAAGGCCCCAATCGATAGCTATTTCACACCCCTCGACCTGTACATACATTAGTTTGGAATAAATAGATTGTTAGAAATGCGAAGATTCCAAATTACATGTCTGGGATAATTACGGTTTATTTGATGACATATTCCCGTAAACATGAAATTACAAGCTAAATCGCTGACAGAAATTTTATTATTACAATTTATAAAATAAAATTATATAAAAGATTATTTATCGTTTTTTGGACAATGTTTTAAAACTCTATATTAAATAATTATTAAACTTATTGAATGTTAATGGCATTAACACTGTGGAATTCCATAGTAATCTACTTTGGGAATTAATTAAACATTGTTTAGACCACTTTTTTAATAACAAAAATATTAAAATACGCGACATGTTTCAGATCTCATTTCTACGGCGTTTATCCTGCTTTCATCCTTCTTTTGCCAGCTCCAAGCTTCACTTCTATACATTAAAAATAAAGTTGGGCTATTTGTTATAAGTAGATATTTAGGTAGGTAGGTAGGCCTTTCTAAGGTATTATCATTGAGGGCGAAACATGTCATTCATTCCATAAATTATAATGAAACATCTAGAAAACAGACATTTCCATTCGTATTAATCATGAAAGGTTTGTTATTGATTACTTATTCCAGCCAGCACATCGTTAAAAAGGAAATGAAGTATTTAAAGTGTGAACTGTCGTCGCGTGACTCCTGCGCGTCCAGTCTGCAGGAGGAAAGCTGCGTCGTGAATGGCGAGTACATTCACTCGGCCAAAGACTTCGAATTGGGATGCGTCACGCGTGTTGTCGTAATTCCCAGAGCGACGGTACGTCTAGCCGCTATGATTTCGCCCGTTCGGATTATTTTGAACCTAGCCGAAGAGAATGTGTGGCAACGTGGTTGAATTTAATTTCGGCCAAGCCCTGTGCGCGCGGCAACACCGGCAAATATTTCTCAATTTTGGACGGCGATCTTTGGCCCGAACTAAAGTCGAACCACCTGCTAAAAAGACCGCGCCATCCGCAGGGCGAGCGGTGCCATGCCGCGCCCGCGCGCCGGGCCTGCGGAAGCTCGCGCGAAGAGCCGGAGAGCCGCGCTGCGCTGATGATGCAACTCCGCCGGGCGATTGGGAATTTATTTTTACTATCCGACTAGGTCTCCACGGCCGCCGCCGGTGGAAAACGTGTTTTGTCAAATAAATAATACGATTCGTGTGTTCGAATGGTCGAATTCGGAGCTGACATTTCCCTTTCTCCCTCGCTCCGTACGCCTTGTATAGCGACCGTTGCTTTATTCGCTAATCGAGATTAGTTTAGGCACGCTGTTGTTAGGCAGATATTTTATTTCTGTGGGTCAACCTTTCGCCTCTCGCGTCGGAGGAGATTTCTCTCCTATACTTTTATGACCGAGCGCGTGACGTCCGCGTCGATTCCCTTACCGGGTGCTTTGCGCTGGTTTCGTGTCCGAGGAGTATTCTCTTGGACTTTCATTCTCTTGATCTTGTTGACATCAATTCTAGCCGCGAAGTAAACACACGACACGCATATTATTGCGAAGGCATCAGAAGCAAATATAAACATCGGAAACCTTGTGACAGCGCGCGGAGCATCGTGTAGGCGCACACTTTAGACTGACGAAAAATTTAAAGCGCCAGCCATGCTAATCCCCGGTCGACGCATTTTCTTAGTAAGCTTGTTAACCTTTAGAAAATGGGAACAAAATTATCTTTTTAAATATACACGTTATTCGATTAACCTGTATGTGAGTGGAGGCGGTCCGTGACTGAGCACTGTATAGGGCACTAGCGACCATTTATATTATTAATTGGAGTCTCTATCACAGTCAGGTGAGACCTTTTACTGCCGTTTGAATTAATATTTCATAATTATATTAAAACATTATAGTATATTCACATTCTTAGAATTTAAAGTGGAGATTCAAATTCCTTTCCCTTTCAAATTCTATTTCAACCAAATATTTAATTTATATAATTTACTTTTAACGTGTTGTCATCTTCTTATTTTTCATCAACCTATTCCCGTCTGCTTCTGGATAAAGCCTTTCTCATAATAAATATCAGCATCATCAGTCATTAGTCGTCCAGTGTTGGACACAGGTCTCACTTGCCGACTTCCACAACTTTGTACCATTTCGTCGTCCGGCTTCCTGCCCTGGTGGCCGCCTGTCTCCACTGTCACAATATGGTCGGTCCAATTCCACTTCAACGAAGCTATTTTGCACGCTATATTGGCTACTTTGGTATTTTCTCTGATCCATTCATTTCGTTTCCTGTCTCTCAACTGATGTTCAACATCCTCCTCTCCATTACCCACTGGATCACTCAGAATTTTTGTATTGTTCTTTTTGTGAACGTGATTGTTTCAAAACCGTATGTCAGTACTGGGAGGATGCACATGTCAAATATGTTTACTACAGGTGGTTCGCGAATCGTTTGGAGCTAAGAATATAGGTTTGTTTACTTCTCTCTACAATTACTGCTTACGGTTGCTGTGAAATACAATTAATTTTGTTTTAGAATAGTTCATTTTCATACCCACAGAATTCGATAGATTATTGACACTTTTATAGTATCGATTCCAGTTATTTTTATTCATTTGCAAACAGAATAATATCATCAGCAAATCTCCAGTTGTATAACATATTACAATCCTCAACCTTAACATATCATTATATACCTACAACACGTCAACATAATGCAGTAAAATGAATTTATTGAAAATACCAGTGTTCTAATGTGACCGCAGACGTGACTATATTTAATACACAATGCATAATTTTCTTTTTTTATGTGCTTTACTTTACGCGATAATACACTTAACGTGAAAATATATTTCACTTGGAAAACACAATGTTATGACGTGGTGGAAATCCTTGAAATATTTCCGAAGTTTACTTGCTCATAACGCCGTCTCCGCAAATATATTGGAAATATATCCGGTCTAGAAATGGTTATAATGATCATTTTTAAATGGCAGATTTCGTGGGAGATTCACTTCCAGGATGCTTACATCTAAAAGAGGAAAGTTTTTACTTACTTACTTAAGCAGCAGTTGACGTTCACTGTTGGACATAGGCCTCCCCCATACTTCTCCACGTATTCCTATCCTGCACCTTTCATCCAATCACCAGCAAATTTTCGAATATCATCGGACTATCGTGTGGGGGGTCTCCCTCCACCATCCTTCTAAGGCAATTTTTTAAGGGTGTTAAAATTAAGTATCATTCAGTTTTATAAGAAGGGAAATCAGAAAGGATGGACGGCCATGCTTCTCTACTCGCCAACCGAATACATGTAAACCCTTAAAAAAATAAACTTAGTAAAGTATACAGGTATGCATATGAGTACATATTGATGGTTTCAACTTAGTAGATACACTACAGATTTGAAAAAAGGGGGGGGGGGGGAATAAAACTAGATAATATTATATTCGCTCATGGAAATACAATTTATACTGACAATAATCCAGTTCACAAGGTGTCCCAATTTAAGTATCTCGGGTCGGTACTTACTGAGTCAACTTAGACACTGATGTCAAACATAGGACAAACACCGCCTGGCTGAAGTGGAGATCTCTCTCGGGTGTCTTGTGTGATCAAAAAATTCCAATCAGGACTAAGGGCAGAGTCTACAAGACTGCAGTGAGGACCGCCATGCAATATGGAGCAGAGTGCTGGACCAACTGCTGGGCCGGAGGCTCCATAAGGCTGGACCACGTAAGGAACGATTACGTGAGGGGTAGCTTTAAGGTTACCCCAATAAAGGAACGATTAATAGAATCTCGACTCCGGTGGTACGGTCATGTGATGCGAAGAGACAGCGAACACATTGTCCAAAAAGTCGTCAGCATTCCCACAAAACCAAGAAGAAGAGGCCGCCCAATGGTAACATGGTGGACCAACATGGAAAAGGAGCTCCAACACGAGAACCTGAGTGTGGATATGAGTCAAGATAGAAAAGTTTGGCGTTTTCGTACGATGAGGGCCAACACCAGATAATAGGAAATGGCAAAGGGAAAGCTAGAAGATGAATATTATATACTTTTTTAACCATTGATTAATTTTTTTGATTTTACCAATTTCGATAATATATTTATACCGGCACTATCGTCTGGGAAATTACTAAAGTGATAGTTTTTTCTCAAAGCAAACAATCACCAACGATTTAAATCTATGGTATTTTAATTTATTACACAATCCCCAGTGTGACCAGAAAATAGGTGATTGTTGTGGAGAATGAATCGTGTCCAGGCTTGAACCCACGTCCCCTGGATCAGGAGCCAAACGTTCTATCCCCTAGACCACCATCCGGTTTGTACGCGTTACATAATAGAGGTGTGGTAACGATTGTGGGTTTTATTTACTGTTTTGCGGTGAAGCAATTATTTAAAATAGGTCTAGATTGAAGCAATGGTATGATTTTTAGTTGTGATTTGTTTTATTTGTATGTATGTTATGTATGTATGGAAGCGAAGCATGATGAGAACAGAATATATGCGGTAGAGATGAGGTCCCTAAGACGTATGTGTGGTAGAACGATGTACGACAGAATCTCAAATGCTCATATTAGAAAGGAATGTAGAGCGAAATAAGGTATTGTGAACAAATTATGAAAGGATCAAAACCAGGGTCCCTTTTCGTTTGTAGATAAAGAAATTATCTAATTTGTCTTGTTTCGTCTTATATATTGTAAATTAGGCTAGAACTAAGCATTTCACTTTACACATATTATATATTTACAAGTATTTGAGGAGCCGATTCCCCCTTGTATGTCGAGCAGTGTTGTGGAATTCATCAATAATTGACTTCAACTCTACCGAGCGCATGACTTGTTTATATCGACGTTGAAAGACCCCGGCGATGATCTACAAAAGAGCTTCGAATTTTATTTAAATAATTATAAATAATACTAATTATTATTGTACTGGATTTGGTAAGCTATGAAAATTAAGTAATAAAAATAAAATGCTATCGATGTAATCCACCGATAGCTTTAATATATGTTATTTCGTCTTGCATCTGCAGGTACAAGTTGCCAATTATCCTGCAAGCAGATTTTTTTTCTAAAATAAATTGCTTCAAATACTACATTATGTGTATTTATTTAACTAACTATAATAATTAATTAACCATCACGACGCCTATCCAAAGGGATAGGCAGAAAAAATGGACTGGCACACTCTTCTTTCCTGACATGATTCCCTCGCTTTCTCAACATGTAAACATCTCCTGAGTCTACCAAAAGGGAAGAAGAAGAAAAATAATTTTACTGAAATCTATTGATGGAAGTTCATTTTAAATAATAATAAAATTAAACGATTTCTTTAACTACTTACACTTTTGTCTTTATTTCGAGAGCGGCCGGTTTCGCCAAGCTCGCTGGCATCGACAGACTGGTCAGTCGAAATAAAGACAAAAGTGGAACTATTTAAAGAACATCGTTTTATTTAATCATTATTCAATATTTAATTTATTTGATCTTGCCACGTTTCCTCGGTCTTCCTATATTTCTAGTTTCATTTATTTTTTCACCATTCTTTCTTCATTAATTTTACTAGTTATTATTTTTTTATCTATCATATAGTAGTTGAAATTGAAAATTTGTATTTTTTTATAATGTTAGCGTGGTAACTAGTATAAAACTTGCAAACAGTCGAATAAATAACAAAATCACACGATTTTGTTCGTCACACACAATAATATTAAGTGACTTACCATCACTCCGTCTCCTCGAAGGGGTAGGCCGCCACACTGTTCTTTCCTGACATACTCTCTCGCTTGCTCGACATTCATACTTCGTATCATGCACACAAATCGATTCGAGTCACATGTGATAAAACACTTATTCTGTTTCCGTGTCAGGTCCCCCAACATTGGGGATCACTGCAGAAAAAGCATCTCTGTCCTGCGCTACTTGAAACAGATGCTCAACCCACTCATTGTGTTTTTATTATGTTCATATTATCAGCCGAAGGAGGTGGTATTTTTCTCCTTTTAGCTTTCTAACCTTCACACTTGACAATAGCTATTGGCTCCGGTTCTTTGTAGTACGTCTACATTACTGACCTTATCGGTCCACGGTATACAGAGCATTCGAAGGTATATCCACATCCCAACCGGCTCATTACATTCACTTTCAGAGTTTCACAGCCATATAGAAGAACAGTCCATATGTGACATTTAACCATTCCTTGTCGGAGTTTCAGGTTAAGATTATCATTGAAAAAAAGGTTCTCGTTTTATTAAATGCATCACGTACAACTTAAATATTGCATTTTATTTCTTACAACATTTATTATACATATTTTATTTATTTTATTTCTTACATTTTATTTCTTACATTTATTATAGTTTCTGTTCTATTACCCAATATCGTTTAACATTGAAAGATGTATCGACGCTGGGTTCATACGTTTCGGATCGATTGCAATTTCGGAGCATGTTCGGGATTCCACAATTGGCGAGCGGCGAATACTATTCGAATGCATCTCTGCGCGGCGGTCAGTCTAGCCGAATTGCATTCTGACAGGGTGTTTCGAAAATTATGATACTTTCGAAATTGACTGATTATGAATAAACAAAAAAAATAAGGTGTGCCGAAATTTGCAGATAAGTGCTGCTACCGATTATGAATTGTCGGAAGAAAAAGGAATTGAATGGTTGCAGTAAAATAGGCACTAAGTACCAAAAAAATACAAAAAAAAAACTAAGTATGCAGTTTCGTTCTATATGTCCCATAGAAAAAAAACTGCATACCTAGTTTTGTTTGGTTATTTTAATTGCTGGATAGAAAACCTTCGAGGATTTTTCAGTTGCAGCACAACATCCATATTTTAAGAAGGTTTATCAAATGCAAAAATAACCATGATGTGTCCAACCTTATGAAATAAAATATGAAAGGATCACTGGGTTAGTTTGGATATACGCATAGATGAAAGAAGAATGGTTAAGAAAGTATGCGTTAACCGTATAAATGGAGTACGGAGTCGTGTGAGACCGAAGAAAACTAGGCATAATCAGATTAATCAAATTTTAGAGATCGGTCATGTCGGACTCGAATGTGGAGGAAGCTAGATAGGTGTGTCCAATCACTCTGCCTTACCCTACGGAGAAACTGCGTGAAGGTTTATTGTGGTGTCCAACCTTCGTCATTTAATAAGACGGGTATCAAGAGAAGTAAATGTAGGAGATCCGATGTGCTAGAGGTGTGGTGAAGAAACTGGCGCATCACCATCAACTCGAGTAAAAGCGCAGGGACCCTTTTCAGTAAAAGACACATTCTTCCAAACATTCCCAACATAAAAATGTTCGGCCAAGGCGTTCCTTGGATCAAAACAATTAAAACCATAGGGTAACCTTGGATTCTAAGCTGACATGGAGGCCACACTACAAATAAAGTCAAAGTCGCGTCAAGAGCAATCTCGGCCCTCTACCCATTGTTAGCTAGAAATAGTAAACTAAGCACAGACAATAAACTCCTGATATATAAAACGGTTATAAGGCCGATCTTCACTTAAACAGCCCTAATCTGGAGCTATGCAGCTTCGAGTCACATACGAAAACTTCAAATCCTGCAAAATAAGGCTATCCGTTTATCGCTTGGTGCGCCTTCATGGACCAGGATCACACAACTGCACCTAGAATCGGGAACCCGATGATAGATGAATTCATTCTGAAACTTACCGAACGTTTTTACAAAGGACTCCCTTCACATCCTAACCCCACAATAAAATACCTATCAAATTACGACCCAAACACCTCCAGCCGCCACAAGCGCCCAAAATCGATCCACCTTCAGAGGAACACTCCGGGCCGCACAAATCATGCCCCGCATAAACCACCAACCCACCAAATCACCTTTCCAACAATGTTCCCATCAGACGTATAACAATAACCACAATAGCTGAACCTCTGTAAGCCAGAAGATCCAAGTCCAAGTCAAGTAATATTAAATTTATAAAACGAGTATCAGATATTTGCTTCGTTCTCCGTTTGGAAATTGCTAGATATTATCGAGGAAGTGAGAGGAAAAATGAAGAATGAAACGGTAATAAAAAATAGTCATTATTGGTAAGTAAGAAGAAAATAATAAGTTATTTACAAATAGTTGGCACAACGTTGTGCCATTTTTCCTTTATTTCGATACATATTTGCAAAATAAATGCATATTAATTAAAATAAATTAAAACGTCGGTTTGACGCGTTTCAATAACCAATAAGAAGTTACCATAAAACATTATATAACTTAAAGAAAACAGAGTATTCCATTCGTTTTAATCACACCTAGTACCATATTCTACTTAGTATACAAACAACTATGCGCTTGATTCTCGCTAAAAGCCGTGCCACACTGTTTTAAACAAGCTCTCCACATCGGTCTCCACCGGCGGCTTAAAACTGTGTAGGTACTTGTTTGAAACCAAAATTCGTTTGACCTTCAACAAACTTTGTGGACGGACGCGCATAGTATGCCTGTGGATCCACCGTTTAAACACGCATTCCACATGTGGAGAGCTTGTTTACAACAGTATGTGGACGCTACACCAACCGTGGGCTCCACAGCTCTCCACCAAGGTCACCCCTGTGGAGAGCTTGTTTCAAACAGTGTGGCACGGCCTTTAATTTGAATGTATTATTATGATAAAATATAACAGACGTTTCTAGAGAATAGACGTTTTCATTCATATTAATTATTTACATTGAGATTTGTTGTTGTTATATAAATAATATATAACATGTTTTTATTGTTAACCTAATTACTGTTAACAATTTGTTTAGCTATTGTATTGATTCTCACGGCAAGTGATAAGTAGCTAATCTATCGCCATTTTATTGATGAAGGTCACCTAGAAACAATAAATAAATGCATAGGTTCCATCAACTTCGGGACACCGTGTGAATTTTGAAGCTATGATTGGCATTTAGCTGTGGGCTACATTGTATTGGTACGAATTTGGTCCTATAATGGTATACGTATCGTGCGTAGTATACATTTATGAATGCGGCAAATGCAGCCTCCCTGACTTCAATATCAAATTATTAGACATGTGACCGAGTGATCCACAACTGGTGAGTAGTGTAACCAACGAAAAATCAGGATCCAAGATCTGTTTTCTTTTCTATGAGGAATAATGTGATTTCGATCAGTTCCCCATAGGGCATGTTATTTAATTTAGTCATGCCATGTATTCATTGGACATCCTCGACATATTTTTCCATTCACAATACTTGCATATATCTTTTTAACCATTCTTGTCTCATCTATTCGTTTCAAACCATCTCAGCGACCCTTTCTTAATTTTATTTAGTACGCATTCATCATTTACTTTCTTATTTCTTCGTTTGGTATTCTATCATTCATTGTTTTTCACACATTATTCATTTCATCCTTATTTTGCCAACTCCTAGATTCGCTTCCATACATGAGAGTCGCCACTATAACTCATCTGTGCACTGCCATCTTTGCTTCACTCGATTAATCCACCAATGATTGTGTCTTTGACCGGTTTCGCCAGCTCGCCGATGAACATTAGTGGATTTTAACTAAATATACATTTAAAAAAGATTTATTTCAAAAAAATATTTTCATTATACGCAATGAACTTTTACCATGAAATTTCAAATAACAAAAAAAATAGTTTGTAGTTTGGTTAATCGTGTTGTTTAACGTTCGAAATCACAGAGATTCTCAAACTTTTTGGACCTATTGACTCCAGAATATGTTGTATCAATTCAGTCGTCCGCTATAATGGAAGGTTTACATTAATATAATGTTTTATGATCCTTTTTTGTTAATTAATAATTGAGTTCATCACGTGAAATCATAAAATATACAAAACGACCCTCAGAGCATTTAATGCTCTTGGCCGCCGAAGGGAAATATTGTCAAAGACAATTTATCTCTCACATACATATTTGTTTAAGAATTTATAAAATCATTCATCCGTTTTATTTATATATTTATGTTTGTTAGATTGAATGAGTACTGTATTATGTACTGCCATCTTTGGTCAAGTAGCTGAACCCTTGTTAGATATGGCAACAAGAATGATGACGTCACGTATGCTCTTGCCTTGATGCGATCGTGTAGTTGATCTTCTAGTCCGAGGAAGCGGACAATTATCCTATATGGGCCGTTAGTCCATTGATTGTGAGGCTGATTGCTTGCAGTAAATGGATGTGTCCCTGGTCGTCTGCCCGACTATATTAATTATCTGATTGGCAACATGTTTCTGGCGTCATAATCTACGCTCACTCGATCTCTGTCCATGTCCATCATCTGGCAAACGCTCTTTATTTGAAAAAAAAAATCAGTATTCGCTGGATACACGAAAATTATCTTAATAAAATTACATAAAAATATTTTATAAGAAAACTCCGTTTTACTAACTATCTCACGTGGAAAGAATGGACCGCCACACTATTTTTAATATAAAAAAAAACCAACTAACCGTCTCTCATGAGGGGTAGGCAGAAAGAATGGAACGCCACACTGTTCTGTCCTGACATACTTCTCTCGATTCCTCTACATTCATACATCTTGTCATGCACGCATGTCGATTTCTCCGACTCCTCAAGTGACCGACATTTAATATTTGATTGATTTGATCGTGCCATGTTTTCCTCGGCCTTCCTCTATTTCTAGCTCCGTTCACGCCGTATACATATACCTTCTTCACCATTCTGTCTTTTTTTTTATTAATAAATTTGAATTTATAAAAGTTAATGCAGTACGATTGAAAGTTTTGTGAACAAAATAATCATTAAGATAGTTTTGAGGTTATATGTAAACAACGTACACGGAACAAGAAATAGAGGAAGTCAAAGGAAAACGTGGCACGATTAAATTAATCAAATAATTAATGTTGAGGTAGTCTGGGAGTTACAGATATAAATAGTACCTAAGCTTGAACAAAGGCATATGAGAGGGTACGGGCATATAAAACGGAGACCACCAGACAACACAGTAAATAGACCTTTGTCTGTGAATCTTCCTCGTCAACCATCCATAGGAAGACCTAGGAACACGTGGATGACACGTTAGTTCTGCATGTTGGGAGATAAAATAGTCTGTCTTGACGCTGTAAAGATGGATAACCTCCAAGATGACGGAATTCTCAAAGAATCCCCTGATAAGGGTGCCTGTCCACCGGAGCGGAGCTAGGTTGCGGAGCGGTGAGCGAGGTAAAAATCCACCAATAGAATCGCATAAAATCTCCGCTCCGATTCGGAGTGATGATTTTATGCAATTCTATTGCTGGGTTTTTACCTCGTTCACCGCTCCGCAACCTAGCATTGCTCCGGTGAACAGGTACCATAAGTCTGAAGAAATCGTTAAGTGTGAACCTATCCCTTCTTATCTGTAGACTATTGGTCTCCAGCTGGACCAAGAGGAATGCGTTGGGATAAAGTCATGGATAGCTACCAAAGACTTGTACACCTTCCCTTTTTCGTGGACAGGCATTTGCTTGTCTCAGAGCACTGCCAATAATTCTTGTCTAGTTAGGATAATCTAATATCTTTTTCAACCTCCGATGTAATGATTAATTAGTAAAAGAAGTTCGTATAGTAGTATACTCGTATACCCATTCAAACGGGAAACAAGGCAAATCCGTTGATTAATTACCGTTGCATACGCAATACAGCAGAATATTAATGATTCTCGTTTTATAGGCGTATTCTCGCGGGGACAATGAAATGGATTTGCATCAAAATATTGATAATGTGATATCTATCACTCCCAGGGGACCGTGTCATAGTTCGGGCGTAATACGTGTGGGTACTTACCCGTTACTAATAGCTACATTCATGCATACTAATTATCGATGTCACTGAAGTGTTTTATGGCATAGTTAGTGATGCAACAGACCTCTGCTTCTGCTTCTGCAACTGCGGAAGTTCTGCACGTTTTTTGACATCGTTTCTGTTTCTGTTTCTGCAACTTTTATTGGACGGTTGAAGAATCCGCGATAAGTATGAATGAAGACCAGCAAGACTAGATATCAAATAACGTTAATCAAATCAAATCAAATCAGTTTATTAACTCAATAGACATTACAAACAGGAAAATGTTTAAGGCATCTATTAAATAGAGGTAAAATATTTTAAAAATACAACAAAGTACCAGGAACGCATTAGAGATGGTTCGACATTAGGAAGACAAGATACTTTCTAAAGTTGAGAGTATTTGTCCCCTGAACGTACCTTCACAAATATAAAAGACGTCGATCTCAGAGGAGAATGACAATCTATCAATGAGGACACAGTCACATCTTCAGGAATACAAAAAAGAAAAACCATAGGCCTAACATGAGCATCCCCCTGCGTGGTGGAAATTAAATCCATACAAATATACTAATCCTTTGCCATTAGTGCACCAAGCAGCTCCTCCCAGCAGCGTTGCGAGTGAGCAATTATTTAGCGGAGCTGGTCTTATATACGAGTATGAATAACATCGGAACATATTGTTATATGTAAAAGCAGCCAAACTATTTTTCATAAAATATAACATACCACTACTTCATTATGAATATTAATTTCATTAAAAACTAATTGGTAATTTTTTTATTCATACAGTAGAGTCTCGGTTATCCGACCTTCGGTTATCCGACCTTCCGAGTTATCTGATCTACCGGGGCAATGCCCCTTTCCTTTACCCGACTGCACGCATTATATTCGCGCGCCAGGCGACAGTCTTCAGTACTTACGTACCTCTTTCGCATGTTCTATTACTTTGCCGTAAGTGCATTTTGATGTTTTAGTTCGTTACATTCAGTCACGTTACATGTACATATTTCAAAAGTTTTCGATGTGCAAATAAAATTAACACATTTTCAATGTCGTTTCTATTATTTTCCGTGTTTCCGACCTTTTCGCTTATCCGACCTTACCGCGGCCGGTTTAGGACGGATAATCGGATAATCGTCTGGTACAAATTTTTCCTACAATATATATATTTTTTTCAATACACATTTGTCATAGGGAGTAAAATAGACAAATGTGTATTGAAAAAAAAATATATATATATTGTAGGAAAAAATTGTACCAGACAGTTTTTTGTCCGTCCTGTAATGTTGAGGCTACTTGGATGTGTGCTGCTTCTGAAAAACACGATTCATTTACACTTTCCGTTTCTGTTTCTGCTAAAATTTTCTTTTTACATCTACTTCCGATTCTGCTTCCGTTATGGCACTTCTGTTGCATCACTAGGTATGGTATAGGGGGAACAAAAACTATTTTTATTACATTTGTAATTTCATATCAGAGCTAAGAAGAGATAACATACATTAATTAATTAATATGAAGAAAAAGTCCATTTACTAGAAGCTTCATTACATATTGAGATTGACATTAACAAGACCTTGGCAAGGCATTAATGCGTGTATAAGGATAATTAAAACTAACTATCTAACTAACCATTACGCCGTCTCTCCGAAGGGGTAGGTAGAAATAATGAACAAAGACACTTTTCTTTCCTGACATACTTTTCTCGCTTTCTCAACATTCATACAACGTGGCATGCGCGTACGTCGATTTCTCCAACTCCTCGCGTGGCTGACATTCAATAATTGAGTTATTTGATCGTGCCATTCTCGGTCTTCCTCTATTTCTAGTTTCATTTACATCGTTAACATGTGTTTTTGCTTACAATTCTTTCTTTCCGTGTGTCCACACTGTCTTAATGTTCCTTTCATTGTTTTGTTCGTAACACTTTCATTCGCACTGCGTTCACTTCTTATGTTTTCATTTGACACTATCATACACAGATTTTCCACAGATTCATCTAAGTGATCTCATTTCTACTACTTTCACTCTTCTAATATGTGTTATAATATTGAATTTTACATTATTCTTCAAGGAATTTACAAAAATATGAATTAACCCTTAATTGGGCGCCAGAAAACTGATGATATTTAAAATATTGTTTTCAATAAAAAGGTAGAAAATATACACTAACAAACAATTTACATACTTCTAATAAATAATCACATTGTAAATAGGCAAAAACCTGGATATCGATTTTCTCCGGAAGTAATTCGAAATGCACACGGTGCGCAAGCCCGAGAACGTTTCTGGATTCCATTTACCATACAAGTGTAATAAATTTGTGAAAGGTTTAAATCAATAAATATTATATTTAACATACTTCTTATGAATTGTTATTTTTTTACCGTCCCTTGACATTTTTGCATTCTAATAGTAACTGAATATTTTTTTTTGGGTAATATTTACTTATGCTATAGGAATATTGGCTGTAGAGATTTGCCAGTAATTTAACATCATTTTATCTCATTTTCACTTCATTTCTTCTACTTTAATTCTTCTTTTACCAGTTCCATGATTTACATCTAAACCCAAGGGTCGGTACAAGAATCCTATTGCGCACCACCATCTTAGCTTTTATTGTTTTTGAGGATAGGTACTCACGCTCCGCAAAACCATTAAAACAGGTCGTTAAAAATAAATTACAATAAAAAAATAATGAAACGTTAGGTTTTGTACCTATTTTTGACACGCAAATATATAAAAAAAGACGTTAAATACAAATTTTAGTTTTGTTTTTGAAATTACTATTATTTTATACACTTTATTATTATTGTATATTGTTTTTATTAATTGACATATTACAAAAGAGTGCTCCATGTCATTCGAGTTACATTTTTATTATTACATATTTCTTCTTCTCCTTAGTGTTGGCCTTGTGGCCTGTTTCTTAGAGGAATTGGTTTCCTGCGAGGTCGACTCCCAGCTGTCGATCCATTTATTTGGTGGTCTGCTCGGGGGTCGTCTACTCTGAGGGGGACTCTGGATGGATCCATTCTGCTCACGTGTGCATACCAGTATCTTCTCCTTTGCCTTCCTCACCTAACGAAATTCTCGACCTCACGTATCTCCCTGATCCTTGAGTTTCTTATTCTATCTCGTAGTGTCTTGCCAGATTTATGTACGAATGTTTAGTAATTCTTAAAGTAACATTAGGTTGAATAAATAAATATTGTTGGGTTGAGAATTTTATAGTTAAAAGTAAAATAAATAATTCACTATGCAATATTTTAGTTTATTTTCAATCGTTTAATAGAGCCATCTGTGCGCATCTCGCAAAATGTTTTATTATAAATTAGAAGCTTCGTTCGAAAACATGATAAACGACGGTTGCTTAGTTCTCAATTCGACCGCAAAGAAAACTTTTTTTATACTGTAAACATTGTCAAGCGGTCGAATGTGAAACTAACGTCACCGACCGATGATAATTTAATTTCTAAGTTATACAATGCGAGTTTCAAGACTATTTTAAATTTCTTGGATTATTTGAAAATAAAGATGATTATGGAATATTAACATATTTAAATATTGCGATTATTTAGTCCATAATTCCATTTGGGAATTTGTCGTGAGTCTCCCGTCAACAGCGTGTTGTTGTAGATTCCTATATTACCAACATTTTCGACGACTTTCAATACTTGCGGAGATGTGACTCAGTGTTTTTGGACAGTCTGCTATAAAATTTTAAGTGCAAACCCTTGTGCGAGCAAGGGATGGAGCATAAGGGGTATTTTTCTTCTTGATTCAGGTACGTTCTGTCGATAACCGTTAGGGGTGGGTGAATGTAAACTCTCCTTTCGACAAAATTATTTTCAACCTTGTCGCGCAGCATCGCCTTGATGTTAAAATCTTGTCAAATGTTTCTGAATTTGGGGGCTGCCGGCCTGCTCCATTCCAATTGTGATCACTGACATGACTTTAGAGGACCCGTTTTTCGTAGTAAAAGAGTAAGTTTGACATTTTGTATTTCGTTTCGCCCGCGACTGCAAATGGCTCCCTTTCATTTTATCAGGTAACAAAGGACACCTCCCACCAAAAGTGAGTTGATAACGATTGAAATTAGATAAATTTATTATCACTTTATTGTTTACGCGCGTATCGATCGTTGTTGTAACTTGAGAAAATTTATGTGCCCGCCATGAAACCTGAAGATCTGGTTTCTGCTTTCAGCGAAGTATTCAAGGCATTAAACAAGACTCGGGGCTTGTACCTGCGCTGGCTCGAGCTCGGGGACGCCTCGGCCGGGCCCGCGGGAGCAGAGGCTGAGTGGACCACCACTGAGCTGCGCAATGCCCTCCGCAGCATCGAGTGGGACCTAGAGGACCTAGAAGACACCATCAGTATCCTTTTCAATGCCAAATGCCCGCTTGATAGTCTTATCTCTGACCCCATTATCATTGCTATCAATTTCTATCCACCTGTGATTATTAGAATACGTACCTATGCTACATTATAAATGTTATTCTAATGCTTTAACTATTTTACAACACTTGATTTACATATTGCATCATAAATAATCTTCTATCTGGGGATTATATGATTTTGAACACTGTGAAACATTGTATTTTTTTGAAACTGTTATCTTTCTGATTTTGTTTCCATTGTCAAGTTGATAATAATGCATATGGTATGAAAAAACAAACCAAATCTATTGTTTTTATGATGAAAATGTGTATTATAGTACGTATTTTAAACAACAAATTGGAGTTTGGCAATTTCAATTGAATAATGATAATCTTTACAATTGTTTTCCTTAACAATTAAACAGGTATCGTTGAAAAGAACCCTTCTAAATTCAAAATCGATAACAAGGAACTGGCCAGTCGGCGAAACTTCATAGAAACTACTCGTTCTGAAGTGAAGGTATATATTTTTGCACCTTGGATTTACATTGCGATATATTAAAGATAAATATGTTGAAGTTATAACTGCTGTCCGAAATATGAATGGATATTTTCGTTGTAACTTAATTTATTTTTATTTTTGTAGGTAAAATGTAGTTTTACACCTTATTTACATATTTAGAGATATTAAAATAGTTATCTGAATTAGATGAACCTTATCAGCTGTTCAGAATTTATACATGGCTCCATTATATTATTGACATCCTATCTTTCCTTCTATATTCGCCATCACTTTGTGTTGTGGATTCATCTTTGATAACTTTTGAAAACATTATGTTTTCACAACACTTTTTATACACCTCTTTTACAGCTACACAAGAAGGGAAGTCTGTGTCCAGAAACATGTTTGTGAAAGGTGCAAAAAAATGTGTAAATACAATGTTTTCAAAAAGTTGTTCAAAAGTTCCTATCTTATTTATTGTTTTTTTTTTAACAATAATTTGTTAATGCCTTAGAAAGGAGCATGTCTTTCCCATAAAGTAAAATATGTTTTTTTAGAAAACAGATGTTTTCATTTGTATTAATTAGTTCATATCTTATCTTCTTCCGGTGTAATGTCAGGTCCCCCTGATGAGAACAGGCATCTCTGTCCCGGACATTCTTGGCACCCCTGACCCATTCAAAGATTGCCTGGGACTCGAACACCATGGCTTGATTCTTCTTCGTAGTAGGGAATTATATCCAGATTGGTTTTCTGTTGGGTTTCCCTGCCCTTAGCTGGGTGAATTTAGTTTTTTTTTTTGCCATTTGCCATGACACTAATAGTATTGTCAATTTTCATATTGCCTAGGGTTTGTGGGGTCTAAGAGACCGATGTGGATGCTAGAGTGTTGAACTTGGTAGTAGCGTTGTTAGTGTCCTAAATTTATGGCATATTACGGTAGATCATACCTCATTCCCCTTCTACCGTCAACCCCACAGTTCCTATTTTTTCCAAACCCATTTCACATTCTAATATTTCTGGAAGATTTATTTTTATTATTTTATTTTATTGTTTAAGTGGAAACATTTTACATGTTCTTTCTCATATTTCGGATAGTATGTACTTATTGCGATGTTTAATTTTGAGAAAAATGATATTTATTCGTGCAAAAATCATCTCTTGAGTTCTTGTAATATTTGTTACACCATATAAAAAAATTCCTATATAAATAGAAGCAAATATCCAACCATCATATTCAACCAGGTCTATGTTAAGATAGCCTTAATGTCATATTGATGGTTGCAGTTTTAATTTGGTAAAATTCCATTATATAATTCATGTATAATGAAAGCGCGATTGCTTTTTTGATTTTACATTGATTTATTTATCTTTAAAAATATATAAACAATACTGACAAATTTGATTGACCCTTGCTTGTTTTCTCCTAGATTGCCCTTGTAAGGCGTAACAAATTTATCAGTATTGTTTATTCATTTTTATATATAAATAAATCAATGTAAAACCCAAAATCATGCTCTCATTATACATTAATTATTAATGACATATATAATAATACTTATTTCTTATGGCCACACAACTCTTGAAGAGTTTAAGCCTCCTTGATGATTTTATTCCAAGCTCCTCGATTCCTGCGTCTTTTGCTCCCAGCAGTCCGATTTTCCCAACCTAGCCAGATTAGCCAGAACATTATCCATTAGGTCATGTCTAGACCTTCCTAGAGGTCTTACTCCGGTTGGTCTTGATGCGTATATTTATCACGCAGATGCATCAACATTTTTTTTCTTCTGTTATAATAATTACTTAAATTCATGTAAATCACCACTAACAGGATATAAATCGTCATTTCTACATATTTATAATATACAATTGAAAATATAGTTTATATTATATAAAACAAAAATAAATATTGTGAGGAATTAAAAAAAAAACTTTAAAAATAAAGATTGTGATAAACATAAAACAAAACTATTTTAAAATTTGTTATTTGTTTAAGTGGTTTGCATATCTATTTGACTTTTCTAAAACCTCGAAATATTTCAAATTTAATGAAAAATAATCTTCTTCTTCAGCCTTCTTCTCTTCACTGCTGGATATAGGCCTCTTCTATTTTCGTCCACTCGTCCCTATCTTGTCCCTTCCACATCCAGCTATTCGGGCAATATCATCAGTCCATCTTTTAGGTGGTCTTCCGGCACTCCTAATGAAAAATATTTATCTATACCATTCCCTTATTTTAATTTGCGACTATTAACATTGATGTAATCAACTGTCATAATGTAACAGAGACTTGATTTTTTATTTTGATTAAAAGAATGTGTTTGCATGTAAATTTCTTTATTTTTGTTTATAATATATAATTATTTTTATTTATTTTACAAAAAAAAGCTAATTTATTTCCAGTTTTATAATAATTAAATAAATTGAATAATGTTTTTTTTATAATATCTTTTATGTAAATAAAAATTCAAGTCTCCCATCTTGAAGTCAATTTCCCAAGTTGTGCACTCCCGTCGTAAAGAGTACAGCATGTGGCGAGATTAGATTGACCAAGAAATGAGTGTATTCAGGAAATTTGGTGTTCACGACTGTCATCACACTTCAAAGTTGGCCTAAATATCTATATTTTTAATTACTTTTGGCGCATTTATTTTGATTTTGTAGTCACTGTTGCTTAAATTTATTGCGCAGTATTGTTTCAACTGGAGTTCTTGGATATCAATTTTATTCTTATTTTTAAATATTTCCTTCCCTCCTTTCATTTCCCATTTTTATTTATATTAGTTTGAAGATAAGATCCACAATCTTTTCATATTTATCATCATATGCTACAATTTAAGATCAGTTTGTTATCTATTTTGGATTATAATGCATTAGTAGCCCCCTTAATTTCTGTTTACATTACATTCAAATAAAAATAATCATGTTTGCTCAAAATAATCTCATTGACATTTTTTTGAATGGCATGTTCATAAAATGAGCACAAATAATGTCCTTGTACAAGTAGGATGTTTATAATAAATTTATTTTTACTGTATATTCCTTCAGTTACCACTGCAGAGATAAGCCTTATTTTCTCCAGCTTTATATTGCAGGCCTTATTACAAATTTTGTATCTTAAAACCTATTAACATTATGGGCTACAAAGAGGAATATTCAATTATTATCTTAATTATCCCTGCACTACTCAATAAAAAAATAATTATATTCACATGCTCCAATGTTGTCAGAATCTGAGTGATTAACCCCCACAGTGCGGCTGGCTAGATATGAAGTTCAAAAAATTGGTTTCGAACTGCGGCAGATTACATTTAACAGATCATATTTAACTTTAAACCTTTTAACTTTAGTTCCTTACTCCAATGTGTGTCTCTTAGACAAATGTGTGGATACTCTGTGTATGATAGAGTGTCGAATGAAAATATAAGAAGTGAATGCGGTGCGAATGATGGTGTCGTGAACAAAATAATGAAAGGATCATTAAGATGGTTTGGACATATGGAAAGAATGGTAAAAAAATTATATGTTAATGATGTAAATGGAACCAGAAATAGAGGAAGACCAAGGAAAATGTGGCACGATCAAATCAATCAAATATTGAATGTCGGCCATGTGAGGAGTCAGAGAAATCGACGCACGTGCATGACACGATGTATGAATGTTGAGGAAGCGAGAGAAATATGTCAGGAAAGAAAAGTGTGGCAGTCCATTCTTTCTGCCTACCCCTTCGGAGAGACGGCATGAGGGTTAGTTAGTTAGTTAGTTAGTTTCTTACTCCAAAAACGTTCATAATACGATGAACTTGAATTATCTGTCTGAGCTGCAAATGTAGCCAGCCATAGTTCGCAATAACTTTTTTACTTCAAATTAAGCCAGCGGCGGGTTAAGCTGAAATGTTAAAGTGCTCAGTGATGACACTCCTCTGCCTACACACTGGTGATCTCTGGCTTAACAGAATATAAGCATCTTTTACTTCATGTTCGTTCCATATATTCATTCAAATAAAATAACACACACGCAGTTAATGACTACAAAGTTCCACGCAGGCAATCACTACAAGAGTTAATAACTACAAAATGAAATTTGAATAACAATGTCAAAATTGTTTATGAGATTCTTCCTTGCTTTTTGAAGAGGAAGGAGGAAATACACGGGTGTCTTACGGCCATATCATATATAGAAAAATGTTCGTGTTTTTGGGCGATGTAACCCGTTCGTTATCACACTCTTTTGAAACCACAGATTACTCCAACTCCTGTTTAATTGCATCATCTTCGTCTCTTTCATTTCCAGACTATGACCTAAATAATTTTTCCCAAATCCCTACTGTCTGTTCCACCAGTAATGATCCCCTAGCGGCAAGTTTTCCACCATCATCCAGTCGTTTACTTTTTCCGCAACATACTTCACAAATCCCCCGCCACTAAAAATAGCTTACCCTGTCCGTCTCTGTCCTCATTCTCAGGACTATTCAAGGTTGCGCCCATTCCCATCGGTATCGAACTAAACGATGGAGTGAAACTAGCGACTAACACCTGGAATTCAGCAATCTTGGATAAATACAATTATTTTTATCTTTTGTATGTGTGCGTCACTGAATCTGAATGAACTATTAAAATTGAGCGTAACCACGTGTCGGTTGGCAGGATATGAAGGACAAGATGAACGTTAATAGAGGCAAGGAACGTGTCAGACTGGCGGAGGGCCCGGGCAGTGTGCCCCCACGTCACTCCACGACCAAGTATTCCAAGCTGCAGAACCAGACAGATAGCCCGAGTCGGTACGATGATAGTTTCATGGCCGACAACTCGGCTGTGCAGCAGCGCATGCTGGATTCGCAAGATGAGCAGCTCAACATCATCGGCCATTCCATAGGCTCCCTGAAGACCGTTTCCAGGCAGATTGGGGTTGAGCTGGATGAACAGGCTGTGTGAGTACTTTTTTTTTTACATTAAATAGTGATAAACTTATATTGGAAACAAGCATTTATTAATAAAAGAGAAAATGGCCATTCACAATGGAGTTCAGGTCCCAACCTTTATGTATGAAACTGGCAGAAGAGACGGTCTTTTGACTACTATTATTGTAAATTGAAGTAATATGCTAAAAAGTAAAGCTAAAATTGCAGTGCACGATGGTGTACTTGTACCTTATGTATGGAAGCGAAGCATGGAACTGGCAAAAGATGGATGAAAGTAGAATATATGCAGTAGAAATGAGATCTCTTAGAAGAACGTGCGGAATAACTGTGTAACATAGAGTGTCAAATGAAAATATAAGAAGTGGTACGAATGAAAGTGTTATGAACAAAATAATGAAAGGATCATTAAGATGGTTTGGACACATGGAAAGAATGAATGAAGAGAGAATGGTAAAAAAAAGTATATGTTTACGATGTAAATGGATCTAGAAATAGAGGAAATCTGAGGAAAATGTGGCACGATTAAATCAGAGAAATCAATGTGTGTGCATGATAAGATGTATGAATGTTGAGAAAGCGAAAAAAGGATTTTAGGAAAGAAAAGTGTGGCAGTCCATTCTTTCTGTCTCACGAGAGACGGTGCGATGGTTAGTTAGTTAGAAGTAATATCCTATAAATATAAAAATATGAGATGAGATGGTTCGGACATATGGAACGAATGGATGAGAGTAGAATGGTTAAAAAGTTGTACACAAGCAGCGTGAGTGGGAAAAGAAGCCGAGGACGACCGAGGAAAACATGGCATGACCAAATTAATCAATTACTAAAAGGCGGCCACATTCGAAGTCGGAATAATAGACGTGCGTGCATGGTACGATGTATGAATGTATAGGAAGCCCGAGAGGTATGCCAGGGCAGGCCAGTGTGGCGATCCATCCTCTCTGCCTACCCCTCCGGGGAAATGGCGTGATGGTTAGTTAGTTATAAAAAATTTCCGATATCAAACTCTCATTTTCAAGTATGTAGTAATTACACAGCATTGTAACGGTTAAAAGGCATTTATAATTGCAGAGGATTGTGGAATTTCAAAAGTCTTTACAAACGCACATGGAAACACTTTGAAAGTTGTTTTTATTTCAATAATCACACGGTTTTGTTATAATTTTTCAGGATGCTGGATGATTTTAATAGTGAGTTAGAAAATACGGATTCTAAATTAGATTCTACAATGAAGAAAGTTGCGAAAGTTCTTCACATGTCAAATGGTAAGAAAACTTTATCTCATCTTCTTTATCATAAAATCAATTTGTTCTTTTATTGAAATTGGTATACATGATCGATTTCAGCAGCTTTACCTCCATCATTATATTCATTACACAAGTTTATTGACACTATAAATATATGGTGCACTCAAAATTATCACAACCAATAGAAATGACGACCTTTGTGGCTGAGTGATGGCTGCCGCCCGAAGATCTCGGGTTCGATTCCCAGCGACAGCATTGTGATTATCATACTGTTTTTGGTCTGGTGTATAATTCAAGTGATAGATTAGCTTCCTATCACATGTCATGAGTAGGGCTCGGATTTATATTCTCCAAAAACTTTAAAAATATTCTCTTTGTATGTCCCAAATATTCTCTAACCTTATGTTTACTGTTAACTAGGAAAAACAAGGTATTACGTGTGATAAACTATTTATTGTATTGTATAATTACAATTTTTTCTATATTTTCGGGGCTCAGTCATTATTTTGTAAGTTTTTTTTAACTGGAGAACGACCTCTCCCTGTCAGTCAAGAAAATAGGTAAGAAATTATAGATTGCGCATCATTGATGACGCCATCCACATGTTCTCCCTGCAGGATGGATAATTTAAAAAAAATTCTTCTCAATTGGGATTTTGACGTAACACTCCAGCACTTTTCTGGCAATGACCCCCTTTTCATTTCACATGAACAACTGTTTTTTTAAGTTGCAGAATAATTTCCATAACCGAAGTTAAAACAAAATTCAACTGTACCTATCACACAGTCGCCCACACATATACTTAGGACGTTTATTGTCTATTCTTTCGTGTTATATTCATAAGGGAGACTAGACTGAAAATGTTGGGATTTATTCTCCAAACTGGTAGAGTTTTCAGAAATCCCTATGTTCTGCGAATATTGTATAACTCATTGGTCCGGAGTCGGCTCGAGTGTGGTGCGGTGATGGTCCCCTCGAGGCGAGATACTCGCTCATGTTAGAGAGAGATAAATCTTTGAATAGGAAGTGTTATAAATATATCAATTTTGGTTGATAGTTGGTTGATGGTTGGATAGATGGTTGATGGTTGGATAGATGGTTGATGGTTGGATAGATGGTTGATGGTTGACAGTTGGTTAGTTAGGGGATTGTAAATAATTTTTCACCGTCTTAATGATTTTATTATTTATTTTTCAGACCGAAGACAATGGATCGCTATAGGGGTGTTGTCGGTAATATTAGTTGTAATAGTTGTATTGTTTTTGTTTGTGTGATCACAGAATAAAAAATGCATATTTGATACCTGCATCGTCCATTTGCTATAAGAAGCCATTAAAACATATGTTATGGAGACGTTAGTTTCCTGTCCTAATTATGAAGCAATAATTGAAACATTTTACATATTGAATAAACAATTTTACAAATTGTATAAACATTTATCTTAATTATTAATTAATTTTATTAAAATAGTATCTAGGAAATTTTTTCTTTAACACGAGGACTGTCTAGCTTTTGCCTTATTCTCGGGTCATGTGGAATAAGTTGGTAATGTCCTCGTTATGAATAATGACTTTTGTAATTCGAGTTTAACCGTGAAAACGCTATTTCTTTAACCTCTTTTGTCTTAAATAATATCATTTGACGAGGATTTAGCGTCTTCTCCTAGCAAATTGGCGATTAAATGCAATTAATATTACTATTAAATAATTGTAGATTGCTTTGGACAATGGATACATATTTTACTTTTAAATATTTACTATTATATACATATAATATAAATTTTCTTGACAGAACAATTGACTTGTGAGTTCACCTTTTTTTTTACAATAATACTGACCGAACTGCACTTTTTGTAGATATACGTGCATAACCCCTTTCCAGACGATTCCAGTGGGTCTATTTCTATACTCTCTTCTATCCATAAAACTATTTCTTGTAGTAATTTTTGTTTTATATGTAATATTGTATAATAAACATTTTATCTGTATTGTAGAATTTACGATTAGGAATATAAACTTAGTGTTAAGATTTTGAATGTTTAAACGGTTTTGTAATTTTAATTGATGTTTCGATGTTATGTGAGAGTTTAAATTTCGCACAATCAATATCAATAATCACACGATTTCTTCGACACAAATGTGATTTGTCCCTTTGAGATTTTGAAATGACTATTCTTATTCTTACATATAATATACATACAATTTACTTAACTTCATTATATAACAATATGTAATGCCGTAATTTATTTGAATTCGAAGAGTGAGAGAAAATGAAATTGTTTAGTTGATTTCATTTTGGTTGCATATTACATACCAGTGGCGGTACTCCCATAGAAGCTCAGGAGCCCGGCTTGTGTAAGAAATTTTGAATTAAAACCCCCAAATCTAAGTAATCATGCCCCCGCATAAACCAACAACCCACCAAATCATCTTCCAACAATGTTCCCATTAGACGTAAGAGGAATAGCCACAAGGGCTGAACCTCTGTAAGCCAGAAGAGGTTTGATTCAAAATTTCTTACGCAAGCCGGGCTTCTGGGCTTCTATGGGAGTACCGCCGCGTAAAGTGCATATATTTTAGGTGTTTCAGTATTAAATTAATTTTTTTTTTACTGAACAACGAAAGTCAGTCATTTTAATCTTAAGTGGTGCATTCTTTTATGATTTGTTTGTCACAAAAAGTTGTAGTGAGTTGACATTACATCGATTTGTTTTTGTGTGACGGTAGACATTAGTAAAACACACCAATTATTCTTAAATTTGATGTTTTCTTGCAAAATGAAAATTGCATAATGGGGGGGAGTGGTTATTGTTTCTGTGTTGGGTATTGTTGAAGACTCTTTAACCAGTATTTGGAGTAGGGATGTACGCCGCTCGATTGGAGGATGTTTGTTTTTGTCAATTTTACTTTTAATTAAAAATTGTTAGATGTATATTTTTTGATTGCCATTATTATTGCCAATCTGCTAAAGATATATAGACATGTATGCTAGTAATTGAAACATTATGTCATATCATTTACTTCATTTTCAAGTAGTAGAAGTGCATGGTATTGGTGTTACCTTTAATATTCTGGATTTTATATACATATTACAGGTTACACATTTATTATATTATTCATTTGTTATAAATGGATTCCCAAATAGTTTAAGATTGTGTACCTACTGTTTATAATAACAAAACTTAATAAGAAATTGCATTCCTTTCACTTTCCCAGTAATAATTAATTTCATTATAATGGCTTATTTTTCTCTTGTATTGTATATATATATATATATATATATATATATATATATATATATATATATATATATATATATATATATATATATATATATATATATATATATATATATATATATATATATATATATATATATATATATATATATATATATATATATATATATATATATATATATATATATATATATATATATATATATATATATATATATATATATATATATTTTCCCTAGTGTATCGTCTTCGTTGCAATCCTAGTGTATATGTAATAGCACAAAATTTGTGCTTGTAAATTTCTGTATCAAGTAGATTGTAAGTCTAGGGCACTTCAGCTGCTTGTTTGTTTGAATGTGCCTTAAATCATAGTTTTTAGTAACGGGCCGGAATAATGCAATACTAATAGTAGTTCTGGGATTTTGTCGAGACACTCCTCCATACCCATAGTTATTAATGTAGTTATATAGTCTTGAGATTTTAGCTTCCTGTAAATTTTTTCAAAATCACAATCAGAATTAATCACTTTATTTGAAATTGCATTAACTTCATCCATTCCGTGTCCACAACAAACAATGTTCTAGCTGAATTATGAAATCTTTTCACGATACTTAACCGCCCTATGCATATGAACGTACGTGATACGCACACTTTGACTGTACCATTCTGCACTATCCCGTATCACGTACGCACTTGAAAAAAAGTAATTTACCTAAAATGTACAAGCTGTTAGGGATATGCGCGTGTGCCAACAGCACTTGAGTACAAGTCTTCACAAGTACGATAGTTTTACAAGGAGCAGGCGAAGTGCGTGGTCGAGTTTTTGACGTTTAATAATTTAAAAAAATAAAATTAATATGTATTATAATTAAATTTACTTAATAAAAATGTGATTTTTTTTTGCATGTTTCTCGGAAAATAACCTGAAGGTAGGGCGGTTAATTCAAATAAATAAAAGTCCATTGTTAGTCAAATAAACCGTAGTAAAATAGACGGCAAGTAAATTATTAATTGCATTCGATATTCCAGTTAATCTGAAGTTTACTATTTTACTTTTCTTTTAAGAGAACGTAAACCACTCGATGTATTTATTGTTTCTGGAACAATAATGTAAAACACCTTATTAAATAGTTAATATGAATGAAAACGTCTGTTTTATAATATTTTATGGGAATGATATTTTTCACATTGCTATGGAATTATCAAATGTTTGATCAACGTGAAACATGTCATTACAATAAAATATAATAAAACTAAAAAAAATGTCATTTGTATTAATTAACCACTAAATTTAAAATCACCACAATAGCAATAGACGCAAATTTGGCAGAGTTATCCAATTGGTTAGCGGCTTTTCAGCCATAAAATTTCCTTAAAGGCTTTATTTTAATGCCTGTTACACCCTTATTGTTTTTTTAATTACTGAATCTGTGTATTTTTACAAATACATGTGTAACTTAACTACCTAAATGGACACAGTAATTTCCCAAACAGTATTTTTGAATTCATACATTAAAATCCTTTTTGAATATAAAATCCCTAGGCCCTTAGCGCCCCCTAAACACATTATACATGGACAGTGAATGGGTGAATTACAGTATGTTTTGTAAATATATTATGAAGATCATTAGGATTGCAATTATGCTTTTTTTTCTTCTTGTCTTGCTTCTTAAAATGGTTATGATGTTTACAAATAACACGAGCAAATTTTTTAATTATTTTGTTACGTGGTCTTTTCCATAATCAAAATATCCATCTCGAATAGTATGTATACCTGGAAATTTCTGTAATTCCTCGGGTGACACAGCTTGCTAGAGAAAATCACACCGTTTCAATGTTGCTACTACCGCTTGATCTTAATGAATATAACGAGCAACTATTAATATTATTTAGTGTAAAAGAAAAACTCTAAATTTGTATATAACATTGACAACAGTATAATGATTGCTTGTGTTTACGATACTGCAATACCATTACATACTATCCACCATGTTACATTCGATAGTCAAACATCATTTAACCCATTGACTCAATCGGGGTCCTGCTTGACACGTTGACTTACGTTAGATATCATGATCAGACACCTCAGCAGCCATGTCTGCGAAGGGCTGTCCAGAAACGTGGAGTCGTCAATATGGCTCAAGTAAATTTTCTATTCATAAAATCTAATTCCATGATCATAAAATTCCAGTAGAATTAAAGCAGTGTTTATTAGTTTTATCAAACAATTGGCCGTGGAAACGGGGTGCACCTTGTGTTTTGACAATCGTGCAATCAAGAACTCGACAATAAACTTGTTTCTTGAACAATGATCAATAACTCCATATTTAATAATTAATACAAATGAAAATGCCTGTTCTCTAAAAGTTTTATTCTACTATGGGAATGACACGTTTTGCCTTTCTAAGGTATAATCAAATATCGATAATTCCTTAAAAAGGCAAAACATGTTATTCCCAGATAATATAATAAAACTTCTGGAAAACAGACATTTTTATTTGTATTAATTAATAAAATGTGTGCATTTTGGAACAGATAACGCGTTAGTTAATGGGTTAAATATGTGCTAAAACTATTTAAAGTTGGCCTGTTGAATTTGTTAAATTTAAATTATTTGGTTTTGTAAATTTTTTTTGCATGTTTCTATTTAGGTTACGAATAATAAGACTTTTTTTTTGCTGACTAAATAGTTGTCACTAAAGTTTATCTGTAGGGATATATAAATATAAAAATATATATTAAATTTGTTTTTGGATCCTTCGATCCCGTCACATACATTGATAAACAACACTTTGATTGTTGTTGTATTGTAAATAATTTTTGACTGTTTTCTTTTTTTAACTAAATAATACGGAGATTGTATATGTATAAATAAGAGCTCTAGCTTAGGTATTCTTTACCACTGAGTACTCCCGTCATTGTTGGAAATATGGCGCTGGTCCATCATTGGCTTCTTTGACGATCAAAGTTTTTAAATAATTGGTTTGTTGTTATATACTTAACCCTTAGAGTGTAAGATACTGCAAAAGCATCTCAATAAAATACGGTTCATTGTATTTTTTTTTATAGCTGCGCTCTATGGGTTCAAATTTTATTTTTCATTATTGATGTGTCACAATTTAATATAATGCATGCTAGCTTTTCTAATTATACTTCTTTCCACTCTCCCTCTTAATGCATATTTTTAAAGATGTATTTATATCTAATATGTTTTGTTAAAAAAATATATTCGTTGAAACATAAATTGTAGTGTTTAATATATATTTTGTTCAACATTTTATATTTCGACTGTTTTTTTTTATTGTTAATATTTTGAATACCAGCCAAATTAACATTAAATTTTTTTTATTTAAAAACCAATGTCTTCTCTCAATAGCTATATTCGTATACTTATGCAGGGTGTACCTATATGTATATGTACATATTTTAATGGATGATTGAGTCATCCGCTTGATCATCATTTAAAGCTATTGGTCGATTTTAACCATTTCTGTCTGGCTGACTACATTTGCAGTCCAAAAATGGTTTTGGACTGCAGCTGGCTACATTTGCAGGGTGAATAAGTCTAATAAACCTTTTGACTGTGGTTTCTTACTACTAAATTATGATTAATATTATGATGAAATGGGACTATCAATTTAAGCTGCAAATGTAGTCAATAAGGGTTGATATTTAAATGATTATTTTGTTTTTCCATTAGGATTGTGATTATTTCCAAGTGATTCTTATTATTAATCCTCACTTCTGTCTAAAGAGGCTACTTTATCATTTGTGTGACTGCACAATTATTAATATTTACATAGTTTGCCAAACGTTTTTCAGATTTTCAATATATGCTATTTTTTTATTGTTGAAGTACTTGAAAACTTTATTGCTAAAGTTATATTTCCCACAACCACTTTAAATAATTAATATTTTAGACCAAGTTATTACCTACGAGGTGGATATACAGGTGAGACGCGGTCACTTCCTTATTTAAAAAAATCATAACACAAAAAGTATTGTCAGTATTGATTTAATTCTTTTTTCTTTGTACAGGAGTACATTTGAAGTTTTAGTTCATTGGGTTTAAAAAATTCCATTTCGAAGGTGGCCACCGTCTTCGTCAATACACTGAGATAGACGAATTTTGAAATTTCTGTCCACTTTATCCAGCATATCTGTGCCTATCTCGGCAATAGCAGCACGAATATTGTCCTTCAGATGACCAAGGGTCTTTAGACGATTCGTGTAAACCAAAGTTTTAAGGGAGCCCCACAGGAAATAGTCACAGGGGGCTAAATCTGGCGATAGTGCTGGACACTGAATATCGCCCCTAAGAGAGATGAGCCGTTCGGGAAAGTGTTCCCGCAAGAAATTAATGAAAGTTTGTGCCGTGTGATCCGTGGCGCCATCCTGATGGAACCACACACCCCCCACATCCATGTCTTCGAGTTTGGGTAGAAAAAACTCCTCAAATGTGTTTAAATAACGTTCAGAAATTACTGTCGCTGTCCTTTCGTTAACTTAAAAAAAAATTAGAGACAATTCACACTACCAGTATCTCTGAACGCGTCCGACCCACAAACAAATTGGTTTACGATCAGGCACTCGACCTGCAGGCACGATATTACCTGCGAACGGCCTAAGGAAAAGTAGGCTTCCACGGCAAATGTGCGCTGCTCGTTCATCCATAGCATGATTGACACTAAACTAACTGCAAAATAAACGTTAGATCACATGCTTTCGAATGCACTATACGAACGCGCTGTAGGAGTAACCGTCGCTTTGTGGCGCGAGTTTTAAATAAGGAAGTGACCGCCCCTCACCCTGTATGTAGTTTTATTTCAGTACTGATTTAGTGTGTAATTTTTTTTAGATATTGTCTTACTTTAAGTTAACACTGTTTTACCCCCTCGAGGCCAAGTGATTTGCATTATAAAAATAAATAAATAAAACTTTTTATTTATTAGTTAATTTGACCTTGGCTTGTAACGGCTTTATAAATTAAATGTTTCTTTTTAATATACTCCCAAAGAAGTATGTAACAATAATTGACTTGCAAAACATGTAATTAGTAGCAGTTTTTATTATTATTATTATTTTTAAACTTATGTTAAGCAATGCCTGGTCCCAAAGGGTTAATTCAAGAGGTCAAAATAGAGAAGATTAATGGATTGAAAATTGCTTTATAATTATTTTTTATAGTTCCTCTAAATAAATTACTATTGTGTGATAATTTATTCATTTTAATTTTGGAAAAACGTATTGACATTTCGTAGTCCAGTCAAAATTATTTTAAACAGATTTAAAGAGCAATAATTTTAGAACTTTTAACGGTCTACACTGTAGACTGTTTGGGACGGATGTCGTGACAATGCGCGTTTGACTGAACTTCGTGACAAAACCTAAGAAAGTGCAATTTGCATCTAACGCATGTTGAATATTAACCAATATTGCCTTTCATAATATATTAGTGTATTTAAATTATTATTCACCAACTATAAATTATTTATATATAATATTTTTAAAGCTGTTTAAAATAATTTGGACACACTATCTTTTTAATTATAATTTTTGGTCCATATAATGGCGATTAAATATCTTTAAATGATTACTTTGTTCCAATGTGTTAATTATGATACAAATAAAAACTTCCTTAAAAAAATAATTTTCCATTTATTGTTTATCTTCTTCTTCTTCTTCTTCAAGTGCCCTGTCGGGTCCCCCCAACGTTGGCGATCACCTCGGCGAACCTGTCCCTGTCCTGCGCCGCTCGAAACAGCTCCTCCACGCTTCGGATGCCGGTCCACTCCCTCACGTTTTGCAACCAGGACATTTGTCTCCTTCCGGGCCCTCGGCGTCCCTCAATTTTCCCCTCCAATATCAGTTGGAGAAGGTGGTACTTTTCCCCACGCAGTATATGACCCAGATGTGAGATCTTTCGAACCTTGATAGTTGAAAACAGTTCCCTGTCAACTCTAGCTCGCCTCAGGACTTCGGTATTGGTAACCATGTCTGTCCAGGGAACTCTGAGCATTGTTTATCAACCCGTGAAAATAGTGTTCCATTATTTTATGTCTTCTGGGCTTTTCCAAATGGTTTTTAAGGTGAGTTTAAAATATGTGTTTGTTTGCGAATGTTCTTAACCCCTATAGTGCGACTGGCTTCATTAGCAGTCCAAATATATGGCGTTTGAACTGTGACAGACTACATTTGCAGCTCATAATTCAATGTATTATATAAACCTTTGTACTTTAGTTCCTGACTGCTAAATTGCTGTTCCTTAATACTAAGAAAAAATTAATGTAGACAGAATGGTGAAGAAGGTATACCATATGTAAACGACGTGAATGGAGCTAGTAATAGAGGAAGGCCGAGGAAATCGTGGCACCATCAAATCAATCAAATATTAAATGTGGGTCATGTGAGGAGTCGGCGACGTGCACGCATGACACGATGTATGAATGTAGGGGAATTGGGAGAAGTATCACAGTGCGTCGTTCCATTCTTTCTGCCTATCCCTCCGGTGAGATGGTTAGTTAGTACCATTGTTTTTTTTTTATCTAGTCGATAAAACGGAGCATCTTCTACGGCGCCCTTAAGATGAGTAATTCATAAAAATGGCGCTGTATAAATTATCCAATTTATTATTATTATTATATTATGATACTTAAATAAACATAAATTAGGGTTGCCATACGTCCCGGTACACCGGGACATGTCACCGGTTTAGAAACTCTGTCCTGGTTGGTCCATCAAATGTCCCAGTTGGAATAAATTAACCGCGGTATTTAAAAAAAATCACACTTTCACAAATATGTTATGGGGAAAACGGAGCCGCTGAAGCTGATCAAGAAGATATAAAAAAATACCAGAACAGTTGAATCTTTTGAACTGTTGAATAATGGTCCAAGTTAAGGTATAAAAATTGGAGAGACATCTCCAGGCGTAATCTAGTACTGTATGATAATTGCAAAGCCTTTCACAGTGCATTAATAAAGATTTTCTGCTTAATGCTTCCCAATCTTAATAGATGACGCTAGTGTAGAGTGAACTAAAAAATATAAAGATAGGCGCGGCATCTTAGCATATATACAACTTCCAAAAATTTGTCAGCCGTAGTGGTCGTAAGAAGGGCGAAATGGGGATGTTGTTAAACATAAAGCGATCGCTCAACCCAACCAATGACAGGTCATAAGTCCTGTAAGCGCCTCGGCCACCATATTCTGTTCCCAGAAAACAATTTACATCTTCGTCTCTATTGAGATACAATTAATCCTTATAAAAGACAAATCATATACAGTTATTAGTCTTGGTCTTGGACTTGGATCTTCTGGCTTACAGAGGTTCAGCTCTAATGGCTATTCCTCTTACATCTGTAGGAAACATTGTTGGAATGCGATTTGGTAGTTGTTTTATGATGGGGCTAAATGTATGACCCGGAGTGTCCCTCCAAAAGAGGGAGAGGGGGGATTTAGGGTTTATGATAAAGTCTTACATTATTGTCAAGGAATGGAAGACCAGTTAGGGTTGGGATTGTATTTATAAAAAAAGTCTGTTCCCGAGGGGAAGATAAGAGGAGCAGTGCCTGGAATGAGTTGGGGTAGGAGATAGCGTCCTGCGTGAGACCATTTTGTTTGGCAGAGTACTTAGTGGGCTATCGGGGAGGATTTTTTTTTATCTGCATTGATTGCGGGAGGGGTAAAGGACTGAATGATGGTGGATAACTTGGTGGTAAAGGGTCATTATTTATAAGGAAGATGGTAATAATTTAGGCCGTGGTTAGTCGGCCAAAGATATGAAATTGGAGTAGTGCAAGGAATATTAGAGCTGGAGTCGCAGTATTCTGATGTACCGAAGGAGTGTGGTAACGATGGGCTGTCATCGGACAAAGACGCTAACATTACTCATTAAATGATATGGACCTATAATATTGTTCCTGTGATATAATCTACGAGTATAATATGTCGCGTTCTACGTCATTATAACTAACTAACCATCACGCCGTCTCCCCGAAGGGGTAGGTAGAAATAATGGACTGCCACACCTTTCTTTCCTGACATATTTCTCTCGCTTCCTCAACATTCATATATTGAGTCATGCACGCGCGTCGATTTCTCTGACTCCTCACATGACAAGGAGTTGTCATCGCAAACAAAAACCTCATTATATTATTAGTGAAATAAACATAGGCAATAAAAATGCTCCTTCATCATATTTATTTGTTTTTCTTATGAGGTAGGTACTTAACAACTACTATGGACAGCATTTTCACTCAGCGTGGAACACTCAGTACATTACTTTTCTTGGGTTTTGATTTGTGTCCCGGCCAGTACTAGACTATTGTGGCAACCCTAAAAAAATATATTTTTATTACCATGCAATATCTCTATCAAATAACGTTGATGCTTGGGATGCTTTTGGATGTATTTAAGTCCCGACGGCATTCCCGTCAGATGGGCGGGAAACTCCCCACTCCGAGAAGCAATGTCGCATCGCTAGCTTTTGCATCATGTGTATTGCGTCATATTCGCGTCAACTATTTTTAAAACTGCATAATCCGGGGGCTTTAGCGTGGAACGCTTATCCAATATCAGTTTCATGTATTATGGAAGGCGTCGGCTAATGCGCGTCAGATGTCGAAACAATTAACCACCAAACGAGATAACAATCGGTATACAATTTCAGATTACGTAGAAGGGTCTAGAAATGTGTGTTTACGCTGTGGCGGAACTTGATGACGTAGTGTTTTTATTCAAATCTAAAACCAGATAATAAAGGTCATATTTTTCAACTAAAAGAATCAAAAGCAAAACCTTTTACCCCCAAGGTATTTGATTGTTTTGGTCCTAGGAACGTCTTGGCCGAACATTTTTATATTGGGAACGCTTGGAGGAATGGGTCTTTTACTGAAAAGGGTCGCTGCGCTTTTATCGGTCAAGACGTTCCTTGGACCTAAACAATGAAATACCTTGGGGTTACCTTGGATTCTAAGCTGACATAGAGGCCACCCATTACAAATAAAGTCAAAGTCGCGTCAAGAGCAATCTCAGCCCTCTACCCAATGTTAGTTAGCTAGAAACAGTAAACTAAGCACCGACAATAAACTCTTGATATACAAAACGATCATAAAGCCGATCTTCACTTATGCAGCCCCAATCAGGAGCTATGCAGCTTCGAGTCACATACGAAAATTCCAAATCCTGCAAAATAAAGCTATCCGTTTATTGCTTGGTGCGCCTTCATGGACCAGGATCACACAACTGCACCTAGAATCGGGAATCCCGATGATAGATGGATTCATTCTGAAACTTGCCAAATGTTTTCACAAAGGACTCCCTTCACATCCTAATCCCACAATAAAAGACTTCTCAAATTACGACTCAAACACCTCCAGCCGCCACAAGCGCCTAAAATCGATCCACCTTCAGAGGAACACTCCGGGCCACACAAATCATGCCCCCGCATAAACCAACAACCCACAAAATCACCTTCCAACAATGTTCCCATCAGACGTAAGAGTAATAGCCACATAAGCTGAACCTATGTAAGCCAGAAGATCTAAGTCCAAGTTCAAAACCTTTTATTGTTTCTTTAACAATGGTGCAAAACCCCACGTTTTATTCCAAATATTATATTCCATTAGGTATTTAGTTAAGGTGGCAGGGCACCCCATAGAGAATACACGAATTGTAAAAATTGTTAAAGAAAAAAACCCCAGCGGCAAGTATTACCAGAAAGGGCGCCGAAGAGATGGAGAGATGACTAGACATCATCATCCCAGGACAGCTCACCGTCACAAACAGGTCATACGACCTAAACTAAGAGGAAGAAGGAGAAAAAGGCAGGACACAATGATGTTTTTATACCGACCCTTATGTATAGATGTGAAATATGTAACTGATGAAAGTAGATTAAATGCAATAGAAATGACATTTCTTATAGGAATGTGTGTAAATCTGTATAAGAAGAGAAAGCAGTGCAAATGCAAGTGTCATGAATAAAATAATAAAGGTTCATTAAGATGGTTCGGACACATTTAATGAATGAATGAAGAAATAATGGTTAAGCAAATAGGTAAACAACGTAAACGGAACTAGAAATAGAGGGAGACCGAGGAAAACATAGAAAGATCAAATCAGTCAAAAATTAAATTTCGGCTACGCGAGGAATCGGAGAAAACGACCTATATGTATGACACGATGTATGACAGTAAAGCACAGTTAGTTAAAAACGGTAGTATGATTGCGGGCTAAGGAGGTACGGAAGAGGATGTAGCCAGCAGACTCGACAAGGCAAGAGGAGCTTTCCCAATGCTTCGTCATATATGGCTTTCCAGTATTATTTCAAGAAAGCTCAAACTCCAAATATTTAACAATAGTGTTAAAACCATACTGCCGTACGGTTTTGAGGCTTGGAAATCTACCACGGACGTTTTAGGAAAACTCCAGGTGTTTATAAATAGTGCCAAATGCCAAAAAAAAGAAGAAGAAGCGAAATGCCATTCTCCTGGGTTATGACAGGCGAAAAGCCAATCAGCCAATCAGAAAAGTCGCTAGACCTAAATGGCTTTGGATCGGTCACACCCTAAATTCATCGCTCAGGGTGCACTAGATTGGTCCCATGTGGGTAGAAAGAGGAAGCGAGGCGAACCTAGAGAAGAACCCTGTATGACGAGGTTAAAGCAGGAGCCCTCACTTGGCATAATGTTAGACATCAGGCGTGCGATAGAATCGGGTGGAGAAGGTTACTTGAGGCTCTATGCACCACGTAGATGTGGCAGGACAAGAAGAAGAATATTGAATCAGGATTTTTAAGTTTGGAAATTTATTTTTATACTAAAATAAAAAAAATGGATTTCAGGTTTTTAATGTACAATAGTTTTTTTAAAGAAATTTAGACGCGCTAGCAATGACAACCATTTTAAGATATATGTATGTATTTCTCAGAACTGTCCCTCTTTTGAAATACAGTTATTAAAAAAATATATGAGTTCTCTGAATTACGTGTATATTTTATCTGTGGCTGGCGGGCAAAAATGGACAAGTTTTTTTTTTAACTTATGAAATACAGTTAATCGAAAATGATTAGAATTTAAAATTACTCTTATTGTGTTATTTTATTTTAGTATATTTTTAGTCTTAATGTGTAGGTATTTGTGTAAATGACTATACCGATCAATATCAATGTTTATCGATCAACGTTAATTTGTGTATTTTTGAAAGACCAATAGTGAAGATTTAAATAAATGGTATTTGAATAAACATATTGAATTAATATTTTATATGTTTATGTTTTTAAATAGTCTCGCTACTTTGCCACCAATATTATAGGATGGAATAACTTCCAACACGATTAAATTTTTAAGTAGAGAACGAGAAGCTTTTCCGGACGTTGAGCGCCCTTGAAGCTTGAAGTGAATCTCTCACAAAAATGGCGCTATATAAATCATCATTATCATCATCATCATCATCATTATTTAAGACGATGTTACAAGCAAGAAATTACAATGGTATAAAGATGTAATTAATGTAGTAAGGAGTTGCAATTATATCTAGACTTGTTACTATTAAGGAGTTGCAATTGTATCTGGACTTGTTACTATTAAGAAGTTGCAATTGTATCTAGACGTGTTACTATTAAGGAGTTGCAATTGTATTATTCGAATATATAGAGTTTTTCTGAACAACTATTTTATTTTATCAAAGACAACTATACGAGGTTTTGCTTGTCAGCCCTGATTTGTTTTAACAGTAGTTTCGTCATGCCACACATGCGCCACATGTGTGCCAATGTGAGGTGTGTTGGCCCCGCCCATTACTACCACGTTTTCTGCACAAACCAACCACAGCGGCACCGGGGACCAAGCGAGCAAAAACATAGATTTTGAATTACGAATTATACCAAATTTTTTGCGAAACTTTGAAAAAACTTTGCGACAGCAAAGTACCCGTGCAAATAAAATGAAAAGTGTACCGAACCGGCGTAAGACCTGCTATGCTCTACCAATCGGAATACTAGGCCGCAAGACGACAAGAAGAACAGAGGCTGCACGAAGCAGAAATGAAGATGCTGAGGTAGGCCGCCGGGGTTACGATGCTGGATAAAGCTAGAAACGAGCACATCAGAGGTAGCCTAAAAGTCGCTCCCATAGCGGAAAAAAACTAGGAAACGTCGTCTGCGTGTGGTACGGCCATGTGATCAGGAGGGACAATGAATACATCGTTCACAATACCCTGCAACTGGAAGACGGAAAGAGGGGACCAGGTCGGCCTCTTTCAACGAAAGAGCTGGGACTGGACAGCCAGATGACCCTGGATCGTGAGACTTGGAGGAGCCGTATTAGGAGAACCGACCCAAAATAACGGGAAATGGCTAGGCGAAAGAAGAATCGACCTTCATTGGCTGAAATGAAATATTCAGTCACAAATCAAAATACCATCATATAAATATCGAAAACAGCGTTTGAATAAGATATTTAAATTATTGATCAGAGGAGAACTATTAAACAAAATATATTGTTGTGCTTCCCAAGAATGGGTTTCCTTAGCTGGGAGATATTAATAATATACTTGGTAAATGATTGATAAATAAATAAATATTAATAATATATGTATACAATATCTAAAACAACGAATCGAAATTCGTTGAAAAAAGTTTATAATAATAATAATACTAATATGATAACTTTTGAAGCGCCGTTTTTGTGATGTAATCACCTCAAGGGCGCATTAAGACGTGTTTTAAATCTAAAAATCTAAATATGAACGCTGCATCTGATATTCACGATCGGTTAGAAAGTATAATAGAACAAAATATGCTAGTTTTAAATTGGGTATACTAGGGTTCAACATACCAAAGATTTTTTTTAATCTAGTGCCACAAGCAATGGCTTGCGTACCTAAAAAGGTAGATGGGAATGTAGAGTGTAGGGTACAATAATAATATGAATGTTATTAACATATTCTATACACATATTAGTCGATTTTTCGATTTGTAGCAAATTTGCAACACCATGCAATGAAAGGTTAAATAATTTTTTCTATACAAATCGATGTTGCCTCGATCGAGACGCGAGAGTTTAAAATATTCCACTGGTTGAATAGGATATGAGGTGTCATGAATAAATATGAGAGAAAAATAGAGATAAGCATTTACTGCGTGACACAACCATTCTAGCATCGTACGTATATTTTAGATTACGTTTGATCTTGACTCTAAAGTTACGGTCACTCTAAAGAGTTTCGGTTGGTGACTCGCTTGCTGTCTCTCTGTTATTTCCATTCCATTGTTATTTCCTAAGATACTAAGATACTTCCCCCGCTTCCACAACCTTCATACATTGTGTCGTACACACACACGGTCGACATTTAATATTTTATTTATTTGATCGTGCTACGTTTCTTCGGTATTGGACTTGGACTTGGATCTTCTGGCTTACAGAGGTTCAGCTCTAATGGTTATTCCTCTTACGTCTGTAGGAAACATTGTTGGAAGGCGATTTGGTAGTTGTTTTATGATGGGGCTAAATGTATGGCCCGGAGTGTCCCTCCGAAAGAGGGCGAGGGAGGATTTAGGGTTTATCATAAAGTCTTACATTATTATCAAGGAATGGAATACCAGTTAGGGTTGGGATTGTATTTATAAAAAAAGTCTGTTCCCGAGTGGAAGATAAGAGGAGCAGTGCCTGGATGGAGTTGGGGTAGGAGATAGCGTCCTGCGTGAGACCATTTTGTTTGGCGGAGTATTCATTTATATCTTGTTCCGTTTATATCGTATACATATTCTATCTTTATCATTACCAACCTGCCTTTGGTGATGCCAGTGGGAAGAGCAATTCGGACGTTGAATCTAATCGTCTCGAATATGGACATTTTTAGTTTCAGTGTGGCAGTATTCATAAAAAATATATTACAGATTCTGGAAAGAGTACTACCTCACTGACGTCGACATATTTGGGATCCTTCTGAGATGTATTATTTTTTTAGTTTCATATCGTTATTTTATTTTTGTTAAACCGTTTTGTGTCCAAATTAGTCGTCTATGTGTTTTTCGTTTGTAATGTCTCATTTGTGTAAAAAATAAATAAATAAATAAAAATATTTCTTAATTCATTTTACATGTGTTTCAATCATCTTAACGACCCTTTCATAATCAACACTTTTATTCGAATTGCTTTTATTTGTTATATGTGCATTGGGCATTCCATCTTATACATATTTACCACACATTCTTCTCAAATATCTGCATTTATTCTACTTTAATTCTTCTTTTGCCAGTCCTATGCTTCTCTTCCATACACAAGGGTACCATTTTCATTACAAGAACACTGTTATGCACTGCCGCCTTAGATTTTTTGGATAGACTTTTATTTTCAATAATATATTTTTTAGTTTTTACACATTGAGAGACATTGGAATTCCGAAAATTTGGACCAATTACTATCATTCAATGTAAAATAGATTTGCGTATTTATAATTTTTTTTTTCGTATACAACACGTCGTTTAAATACAATTACTGTATATAATTTGTTTTTAGCTATTATGTTGATTCTAATGACATGTGATAGGTAGCTAATCTTTTTGCCATTTTATTGTCACGTGAGTTCTGCACGTTGTGACAACCACACTGCCATTGCCGGGAATCGAATCCGGAACCTTCGGGGTGGCAGTCAATGCACTTACCACTCTGCTTCGAAGGTCGCACGTGCATATATTTAATATAAAAAAAACGCTTCGATGTCAACGTGGGAAGGGACGAGGCGCCAACACTATACTTTGCGAAAAATATTCATTAAATGCGCGTTTCGCGGTGCGGTAGAGTTGATTTGCTTAAAACTCATAGGCATCACATCTAATTTTAATGTTAGGTTAATTATAAAATAAAAATATAGTTCAAGTTTCGAATTTTTTTTACAATTATTACATTAAATTTTAATAAATGTTTTTCGGTTTTAAAGTAACCTTAAAAAACGGAAAATACCGATCAACCTGAAACGAAAAGTCTATAAAGCCTGCGTTCTGCCAGTTGGTACTTATGGTCTTGAAACTGTTATATTGTCCAAATAAAGTGCCGAGAAACTACGAGTGTGCCAAGGAGCCATGGAAAGAGCGATGTTGGGAATAAGCCTATGAGACAGAGTCAGAAACGACACGGCGAGAGAAAAAACAAATGTCACTGACATTATTCACCCGGTGGCGACTCTAAAATGGCAATGGGCAAGTCACGTAGCCAGAAGCTCAGATGAAAAATGGACAAGAAGGCTGCTGACTTGGAGACCGTGGATGGCAAAGAGAAGTGCAGGGCGACCGCAACTACGATGGTTCTGAACAGACACGTCGGAATAACCTGGATGCAGTCTGCACAGGACATAGTGACATGGAAGCGAATGGAGGAGGCTTTTGTCCAGGAGTGGACGGGAATAGGCCGAGGAAGAAGAGGTAGAAGAAAAAATGTTTGTCACATTTTATATTACAAATAAACAAAATCTAAAGAAAGAGTCCGAAACGGTATCTAATACATCGGTTGAAGACTGCATCAACGAGAACCTGAATGCTAGACAGTCTACATTGCGATCAGCTAAGTCTTCTGCGATCGGTAGATTGACTGTGCCAAAACGCTGTCCAAGCACAAACTTTGGCGACCGAGCCTTCGCGGTAGCCGGCCCTTCAGCCTGGAACAGCCTTCCAGCAGACCTTAAGTGCATTGAGAATCAATCAGAGTTTAGATCGAGACTCAAAACGCACCTTTTCAAATTATCATTTCCTGACAGGAAGGGCTGATCGATTTCGTCAGGTGCAGCCCTCATACTAAATATGTTTATATATTTTTCATCATTATTATTATTATTATTATCTAGTTGATAAAACGGAGCATCTTCTACAGCGCCCTTGAGATGAGCAATTCATAAAAATGGCGCTTCATAAATTATCCAATTTATTATTATTATACCACCCTTATTATCATCATCTTCAAGCAAGGAGATTACAATTTTGGGAATCGTGGTTTTGGGATCAGGGACCAGCGGAGTGGAACAGGCTAATATCTGTTCCACAAATAATATACAATCAATTAATCAAATATAAAATGTACTCCATTAAAAAGCTTACATTAGGTGGACCAGGAACTAACCCATTATTAAGCAGTGTCGCATTAAAATATATTATATATATTTTTATTACTAAAGTTAAAAATAATAATTCCCATCATTATTTATCACCTCTTCCCATCTTTTTGGAAATTTTCAATATGCCTTGTATTAAAATTTAGAAATTTTGAATTAAAATATCGGATTAGGTCATTTTCAACATCGACCACATTTTAGAATTTTTTATCATTCTATGAGTGCTCCGTAAACCGATATAGATGATAGTCAGACGGAACAAGGTCTGGTAAATATGGAGGGTGAGGTACCTACCTCTCACTTTGGGTCTTGGATTTTTTCACGGGTCATTTTTGCTGAGTGGGGGCGTTCAGTGTCTTGATGCAGTATTACTCCACTTCGGTTGACTCAATTTAGGCGTTTTTCTTTTAGCTTCGGGTCGAGTCTTTCCAATTGCCGACAATAAACTTCTTAAGTTTATCGTTTCACCCAGTTTTAATAACTCGAAGTGAATGATACCTCGAATATCTCACCACACGCACAAATTATCTTTTTTTAGAAACCTTATTTACCTTTTTTGTGAAAAATCTTATTTAAAATGTAAGCGGAGTACTAAAAAAGTGATTGATATAATTTAAAAAGAAAACAACGGACTTGAGAAATGAGAATAATGGTCGATAATAAATCTGTTGAATGGATTATTTTCGGGTTCGTCGCCGCCGCCGCGCCGGCGAGGGGTAAGCCAGGTCTACATGGCTTCGTGCCGCGCCGACGCGCCGGTTGATACGTTTGTCCACAGTCATGGAGTCGGCGCAGAAGGGATAACGGCATAATGATTTTCAACGCCTCTAGCGGCACCGGCAAGCCCGCCAAGAGCCGAGTTTGCAGAACAGTTGCCAAGTGTGCTCTCCGCCGAGCGGTCGTGTACCCGTGCCCAGCGCGCTACCCCTGCCAACCAACCACGTGTTCCTTGACATATTGCAAGAGCTGCAACCTGCAGCGTGTTAAAGAGGTTACTCAGGTAGGAACTCTTTATTTTTCGTTACCCTACCCGGTCGAAAGTGATGCAATATTATGGCGGCTTTTCAAATCATAAAAAATCGTTTCACGCTTAAATTTTTAACTGATTTATTTCGCTTCTTGGCGGTGACAGTGATATTTATGCAAAGTTTAATAATACAAAACGTTATTATAAATAAATTTAGAACAATACACAATAATAATAAACTGAATTAATAGGAAAGCTGCGTTGTGATTTTACACATATAAATAATTCATCTATTTACGTATTCGAATGGTGGAGTTTTAAGCTGTAATATAATATTTTCTGTGTAAGCAAATTCTACCGGCTAGGCTGAACATACGGGATTTTAAATGTCAGTTTTCACAAATATCTTAATATGGTGATTTTAAGAGTGCTCTAATCTTAAAAGTTATCACTTGACTTATTAGCTTAAGCTTGAATTTTCTTGTGATGAGTTCTAATTTGAAAGTTTTATAATCACGCGACGCCCAGACACGTGTATAAAAAATGTATAGCCATAAAAAAGTGAAGCTTCGTGATTCATTTGTCAAAATAGCAACACATGGAAAAAATGCATTTCTTCGAAGTGAAATTTCATCATACACGCACCTCAGCACGTTATATTTTTCGGAGTCGAATTCTATTTATGCAACATCATCAACATATCTAAATGTTTTTTTTTAAATCATCAGTTTCAATTGTCCAAATTTTGCAATGTCAAAAAAAAAACTTACCATCATCAAATAATGTACAGCCACACTGTTATTTTCTGACATACTTCCTCAACAAGCATACATTGTATCATGCATGCACGTAGATTTCTACGACTTTTCAATGATTTAATAAAGATGCGCATTAAATTTATTTAACTGCATTATTTATCATAACGATAATTTGTATATATTTTTTCAAACAATTATGTAATAAAATAGTCCATTGTTTTGGCCGAAACACTATGATACATCAGCATTATTACTGTTAAAATTTAAAACACTGTTATAATATCACAATTTCTTTTTATTCACTGAGAGTGTCGGGACAGCTGTTTCGCCAACCGATGTTGGCATCACCAGGTGTTACAATAAACTTTTTTTATACGAGTTTATTGTAACATCTGATGATGCCAACATCGGTTGGCGAAAAATTTCAGTGAATAAAAAGAAATCGTGATATTATAACATGCTTTAAATTTTAACAGTAATAATTATGTAACAGGTATTCATATTAAAAAAAATAAAACGACTGCTTTCTAGAAGATTTATTATAAATTTATTATTATTGAAGATTTATTATTAAATATATGGGAATGATAAATGTTTCGCCTTGCGAAGTGATGAAAGTGTTTGATAATGCCTCAGCAAGGCGAAACATGTCATCTCCATAAAATATAATAAAACTTCTAGAAAACAGACGTTTTCGTTCGAGTTAATAAAGACATAAACTAATACCACACTATTCTATGCTTTCATAATAATTTAGAATTCTTGACATTCGCACATCGTGTCATGCTTACATGACAGTTTTTACATCCTCGCGCAAAACTTTTTAATTTATCATGAAGTTTTCATTGATTTAGTGTTACATGCACGTATATTTTCTTAACTCATTTTTTCTATACGAGTATATCAAATCCATTTTAATGATCCTTTATTCTGAATTCTTTAAAAAAGAGTATTGATAATAAGGGGATCAAATATTCAAATATTTTAGCGTTTAAGTCTATGTTTTTACTGTTTTCTTAATGTCCTATAATTATTGTGTTATTGTATTATAATATTTTTGTCCCATAATGGGTTACATCTTTTAAAATCGTAAAATACCGATTAACCTAAAACGAAAACTCTATAAAACCTGCGTTCTGCCAGTTGGTACTTATGGTCTTGAAACTGTAACATTATCCAAACAAAGTGCCGAGAAACTACGAGTGACCCAAAGAGCCATGAAAATACCAATGTTAGGAATAAGCCTAAGAGACAGAGTCAAAAACGATACGGTGAGAGAAAAAACAAAGGTCACTGACATCATCCACCGGGTGGCGTCTCTAAAATGGCAATGGGGAGGTCACGCAGCCAAAAGCTCAGATGAAAAATGGACAAGAAGACTGCTGTGCTACGGTGGAAGGATGATCTGAACAGACACGTCGGAATAACCTGGATGCAGTCTGCACAAGACAGAGTGACATGGAAGCGATTGGAGGAGGCCTTTGTCCAGGAGTGGACGGGAACAGGCTGAGGAAGAAGTAGAAGAACGAGCTATCTACTCATGGGAAAACAATAAAATTACTGAATGTTTATAAAATAAATAATCCATCAAAATAATTGTAATTAAAATTTATATACCATATCGAAAGGAATCGTGAAATTTCACTGAGAATATTTGGCTTTATCGTTCGGACCGGACCAATGAGTCCTATATAACGCATTGTATATATCATATTTTATATTATATTGCATATATCATATTTTATTTTACTTGTGCTCAATAGTTGCCTTAAAATAACAATAAAAAAACAGTTAATCAGATCTTATTTAGATTTAAACGTGCGATTTCTCTATACCAAAAAATTGCACTCTTGAGATACTGGTCTATCGGACTACGACGCAAATTAATTTTATAAACAGGTTTTATATACACAAAATTATGAAACAAGTTTTGCATACATACATTTTATACGAACATCATTGACACTTCGGTAAAATATTTTTGTATATACACAAAATTATAAAACAAGTTTTGCATACATACATTTTATACGAACATCATTGACACTTCGGTAAAATATTTTTGTAATTACAATTTATATTTAATCCCTTATTTATATACCATATATAGTATGTAAATCATCACTGCAAATATCAATACATCGACTGAAGCAAAGTTGAGAGTGCACAATGGAGTTCTAGTGCCAATAATAATAATAATATGCTAACTTTTATAGCGCCGTTTTTGTGATGTAATCACCTCAAGGGCGCATTAAGACGTGTTTTATATCTAAAAATCTAAATGTGAACGCTGCATCCGATTTTCGCGATTCCTTATATATGGAAGTGTAGCTTGGAATTGGCAGAAGGGTGAAAGTAGGATAAATGCCGTAGAAATGAGATCACTAAAACTAATATGCGGAAAAACAATGAACGATACAGTGGCTAATGATGAAGTAAGAAAGAAATGTAAGGTGGATAATGCGTCTTAAATAAAATTAAGAAATGGTCACTAAGATGGTTCGGACATACAGAACGAATGGGTGAGGGAAAAATGTTTAAAAAGACATATACAAGTAGTGTGACCATTCACACTTTTTTCACAAAAAGAAGTCGAGGAAGGCCAAGAAAGACATGGCATTATCAAATTTGATAGTCTTTGGGCGTCCATTCTTTCCATATGGTCTTTCCAATATCTTCTTCTTTGTCTTCCTCATCAGATCTGTTAACATCCTAGAAATCCCACATTTTATGATTTCTGGATTTTCTGGATTTCACACAAAAAATGTGTGAAAAATATGAATATCAATTAATAAATAAAAAGCTCCTAGTAATGAGACGTTTCTATTTATATAGGTTGTTTGTTTTTAGAGATATACAATACATATTCAAAATGTAAAAAAAAACACATTAAAATAATGTTAATGTCTATGATATTGGCTTTATTTAATAGATAATTTTATGCCATTGTTGTTTAAATATGATTTCGGGCATATGAGCGTCACGGCTAGCTCGAATGAAGTGCAATCGTGAAATCCAATTTTCGACAATTGTTGTCTTTGTGGTATGCGTATTATCCACTAGAGTGCACGTGGTGCGAAAACGATCCATGGTCTTCCAAATAACTTGCTCGGATGGACGATTATTTCGACCGAACCATGATTTTTACAAAATAAATTTGCACAATTTGCAAGCGCTGTTCTGACATCAGTCTATTCATGGTGAAGTGGCAAAACTTATTGACTACAAATCAACCATCAAATTGACAGTCTGTAGAAACAATGTTGCCAGTTTAAAAACCAAACCTCTAAAAAAATGCCCTATATAAAAACGAGTAACAATTGTTAACAGTTCAGCAAATTACATGGGATGGTCGATCCAAGAAAGACGTCGATAGTCGTATCCACCAGGTTAAACTTGCCTTCAACAAGAAGTCTAAAATATTCAAGTCCAACAACATAGACCTGAACCTCCGTAATCAACTTTTAAAAACATTGGTATGGAGTGTTTTACTGTACGGCTTCGAGACTTGGTGCCTGGGCGAAAGAGAGCGCAAAAGGCTGGAGGCATTTGAGGTGTGGACCTACCGACGAGTTGCCCATGTTTCATGGAGGGACCACATTACAAATGAAGAGGTTCTCAGCAGAGTTGAAGAGAGTAGGCACGTGTTGAACACCATAGCGGAGAGGCGCGCAAGATGGATTGGTCATGTGATGCGACACGAATGTTTCCTGCATAATGTGTTGGAGAGAATGGTCGAGGGATCGATTGGCAGAGGACGACCTTGCCAAGAGTACCTCGACCAGATTTGCCGAGATATAGGCTGCACCTCTTATGCGGAGTTGAAGAGAGTTGCCGAGGACCGAGCGGAGTGGAAGAGGAGATGCGTCGCCTTGCTGCAGACCCATAATAATAATAATGATAATAATATGCTAACTTTTATAGCGCCGTTTTTGTGATGTAATCACCTCAAAGGCGCATTAAGACGTGTTTTAAATCTAAAAATCTAAATTTTCGCGATCGGTTAGAAAGTATAGTAGAACAAAGTATAAATGTTTAAATTGGGTATGAAATATGAAAAAGATGGGTTTTCAGTTTAGATCTGAAATCTGTCGGATCATTTATGCATCTGAGGTGTGAAGGGATATTGTGATATTGTTCCAAGCTGATGGACCGGTACCACGAACGCTCATTAGATTGAGACCGGAGAAGATAGAGTGTGTGGCTTATGACAAGTTGTCTATTTTTTGGTGGCCCATGAAAACCAACATGTTTCTTACCCCTGTCTTACACTGTTGCCAAATTTATTGTCAGTTGTACCTGTTGTCTTTCGGTAGGATCCAGACCGAATTTTTATCCAACAACTCTTTGTGGAGTTAGTGTATACTATAAATATGTATTTTTTGTTTTGTTTTACTAAAATCTGAAAGAGTGGGCGCAGTTGAGTCGATACTTTATATTTGTTCTTCCCACCATGTTTTGTCAGGACTAGAGGCCCATCTAAATATACATCACACCGTCTCCACAGCGAGGTAGACAGAATAAATAGAACGTCTTCTACCGTGGCATACTTATCTAGCCTTCTTCATGTTGACATAGTATGTCACTCAGCATACCGATTTTTTTTTAAACTCTACCTAATGAGGGATCAGAAAGAAATGTAACTAACCCAGGATCGGGAGAAATCAACGTGCGTGCATGACACTAACTAACTAACTAATCATCACGCTGTTTCCCCGGAGTAGGCAGAGAGGCTCTTCTACATTCACACATCGCGACATGCACGCTCGTCGATTGTTCCTACTTCGAACATGACCGCCTTTCAGTAATTGATTAATTTGGTCATGTCATGTCTTCCTTGGCCTTCCTCGACTTCTTTTTCCATTCACACTACTTGTATATATATATATATATATATATATATATATATATATATATATATATATATATATATATCTATTTAACCCATCCATTCGTTCTATATGTTAAAACCATCTTAGTGACCCTTTCTTGATTTTATTTATCACGCATTCATCCGCTCTACATTCCTTTCTTACTTCATCATTAGATATTCTATCATACAATGTTTTTCGCACATCCTTCTTAGTGACCTCATTTCTACGGCATTTATCCTACTTTCATCCTTCTTTTGCCAACTCCAAGCTTCACTTCAATACACAAGGGTCGGCAGTAGAATTTTTTGTGCACTGCCATCTTGCTTTGGTCGATATATTTCTATTTGCGGTAATGACTTTGAGTGCACCATTTATTTTGTTTCCAGCTCCAACCCTTCTTCCGATATCTTTCTCCATTTTTTGGATGTATGGATGTATGCATGTTGAGGAAACGAGAGAAGTATGTCAGGAAAGAACAGTGTGGCGGTTCATTCTTATAAAAATACGTACGTCTTCATTTGAATTATTATTTCAATGTGAAGTTTTACGTCACTGCTCAAGACACATAAAATTAAAATTTTCTATCTATTCATTTCTTTCCGCTCTTGTGATTACTATGTATTGCATGAAGAGAGAAATTTTTCAGAGAGAACAAATAACTGCAAACGTTGCTTGTTTTATGGGGTATGAAAGAGCATTAGAAAAACCGATTAATGTTGCGTCACTCCCGTTACAGAGTATTAGTATTCAAGAGTACCTACCGCTGGTAACAACCCCTGGCGCCGAGTAAGGCTGGCGGCGACGGGCTGATTGTTGCTGGGAACTGATTTCCTTACCACAGGGGTGGGTGGGTTGCCATAATGTTTGAAACAACAATGAGTCATTGCCAATCATTATTTCGGTACTTATTTGGCAAAAGGCTCCAATTACAATACATATGAGGGTATTATTTGCAAACCTGGCAAACTCCATCATTGAGTAAATCGCAAAAATGCGCTTTTTTACGATATTTATTTTTTTCATCTCAACCAGTTAGTATTTTAAAAGTAATCAGCCATGAAATAATCATCATTATGTTGATAATTAAAGTAAAATAATGAATTTCATTTTGGAGTTTGCCAACTTTGCAATACTCAAGTGGAGGTTGCCATGTTTGCAACAAACCCTATTTTTTAATAGCAAAATTCTCCAGAATGAAGCCGATTTTGAAACTGAAAATCAATAAAAATTGTGTGCAAATGTATTATGAATAAGACCCAATTCATATCTCACTTTTGATTGTTGGTGGAGTTTGCCGGGTTTGCAAATAATACCCTCATATATTCATTTGCCACCTTTTGCCAAATACCACAAGTATTGATTTATTGAACCTCTTTAGCACAGGATGCTAATTTCTTCAACAAAAAACTTCAAATCTTGCCGAAACATTTAATTATTGTTTTAAGAAAGCATTTTTATCGTAAAAATGATAGAACCCTCATACCCTCGCCAGTCAATGCTTCTGCAAAATAAGAATCATGAAATAAACTTCTTGTCCCACGGCGCCAAGGAGCTTAAAATTTCGCAGATCGTGCTTTTGTCATAGCAGGACCGGTGGTATGGAACAGGCTGCACTACTATATCCGCAATCAGAACAACGAAGGAGTTAACAGAAGCTCTCTGAGTTTCTTTTAAACAGGAGATGATGATGATGATGATTTGTATAGCGCCATTTTTGTGAGAGATTCACTTCAAGGGCGCTCTTCGTCCGGAAAGCTTCTCTTAAAAAGAAACGTTTTAAGAGAGCTTCTGAACACTCCTTCGTAGTCTTGATTGCGGATATTGTAGGGCAGCCTGTTCCACGCCGTCGGTCCCGCGACGCCAAAATTCGCGATTCGCGAAGTTTGATGCTCCTTAGCGCCGCGGGACAAGAGGTTTGTGTGTTGCTTCTTCCTTCGAGGATCGTAGAGTTGACTGCCGAGGGTTCAAATCTATTAGCTTGCAAAGTTCTGTAAGGCCTTGTAGGAGAGGAGCTTTTTGGACGAAGAGCGCCATTGAAGTGAATCTCTCACGAAAATGGCGCTATAAAATTCTTCATCATCATTATCACCTGCAATATGGGCTAAGCTTTTTATTCCTGGATGTTATGTCTATTATTTCTGTTCTTGGAACTTGTTTCTTGAACTTGAGTTCCCTGTCTATATTTCTACAAAGCAGTTCTTCAATATACCCGTTGGGTTTTACATGTGAAAAGAAATAACGACAATGGCCTGGTACCTAATTGGCGAAAAGGACTAAACCATTGGTTAACTAGCTTTGGCATAGGAGCTTAATGAAATTATTAAAATTAAAAGTTAATGTATTTTCTTGTGTTTGTACACATAGTATAAAAATGTCTCCCTTGTGCGGATAACCTTAGTTGGGAGGTATGAAAACAATGTATTTGGTATATGATTGATAAATATAATATATACAAATCTATAAATCGATTGCCCCTAAACGCAAATCTAAACGAACTCTCTGTTCTGAGTAAAGATGGCCGGAAGGTTGACAACCCTTAACAATTTTTAAGGAGTTTAATCTTGCATTCAAGTCTTTTTTTTTCTTTCTATTATTAGTTTCAAAATATTACGATCCTTACGGTTGATTATCTTAAGGATATTACGATTTTTTAAGTTTTATTTCTATATTTTGTGTTTACTCGTAACTCTACAGAGCTGACTCAGTCAAGTTCTAAGGCCCATGGGCTATCTATATATATTATTAGAAACCATAGAAAACCATTGTTGGAACATTTGAGGTACATTTATGGGAATATGTTTTTGTATACTCGTATATCAAAAAAGTCCCATATAACACAACATCTCAAAGAACTTCACTGGTTTAAGAGTCCAGAAAGAATCCAGTATAAACTCTGCTGGACCGTCTTCAAATCACTACATGGAATGGCACCAAGTTATAAAAACCGATGGTTTGGACGTATGGAAATAATGAATGAAGAAAGAATGGTAAAATATATATATGTTAACGATGTAAATGGAACCAGAAATCGAGATAGACCGAGGAAAACGTGGCACGATCAAATAAATCAAATATTGAATGTCGGCCATGTGAGGAGTCAGAGAAATGGACGCGCGTGCATGACACGATGTATGAATGTTGAGGAAGCAAGAGAAATATGTAAGGGAAGAAAAGTGTGGCAGTCCATTTTTTCTGCCTACCCCTTCGGGGAGACTGCATGATGGTTAGTTAGTTAGTTTTATTCGTAAGAAGAAGCAAACGTTGTAAATATAATAGATTGCGGAATACACAAAAAATAATAATATTTATAATGAATTACCAGGACACACGGAAAAGGTTTCTGACCTCTGATGTTAGGGTGTATACGGGTAAAAAATTCACAGTCCCTTTTCATCCAGACGGCTAGTCTCGCCGCTCCACGTGATTTTTCGTTCCAGGCGAGGTATTTTAAAATTCATGAGAACTGTATTCATATTCGTTTGTTTGGTTTTCAAATTCGCTAGTCACATCAGTACTGTCCCGTGCGGTTTCGAACAAGTTTTTGCGAGCCGGTTGTTAAACCGGGGACTATTGTGAATGATGATATATGTATGTGTAGTCTATATAATAACATTTAATGGACTTTCTAAATGAAACGTGAGGTGCGATTTAAACGACCATACCTCGAAATTATTTCTTAATAGAATTTTAATATAGATTTTTGGTTACATCCTTCATTGTTTTTATCCAGTTTATGACCGGGATAAAAGATTTATCTTCGCCTCAATATAAGTGCTATCAAATAACCTATATACAATGTTATTTAAAAAAAAGATTATGTAAACACGATGAAAGTAGAATAAATGCAGTGGAAATGAGATCTCTTAGACGAATCTGTGGTAAATCTGTGCACGATACGGTGTCAAATGCAAGTATAAGAAGTGAATGCGGTTCGAATGAAAGTGTTATGAACAAAATAATGAAAGGGTCGTTAAGGTGGTTTGGACACATGGAAAGAATGAGTGAAGACAGAATGGTAAAGAAGGTATATGTAAACGACGTGAACGGAGATGAAATAGAGGAAGACAGAGGAAAACGTGGATCAAATCAATCAAATGTTAAATATCGGTCACGTGAAAAGTCGGAGAAATCGACGTGTGTGCATGACAAGATGTATGAATGTAGAGGAATCGAGAGAAGTATGTCAGTACAGAATAGCGTGGCGTTCCATTCTTTCTGCCTACCCCTCCGGGGAGACGGCGTGATGGTTACTTAGTTAGTTAGTTAGTTAGTTAGCCTAAAGTGTAATAATAAAAAAAAACAAAATAAAGTAACTAATTAATGGATATTTTATTGTAGGGTGACATACAGTGATTGTTAATACACATACAAATGAACAAACTTAGAGTTTAATAAAGACATAGGGTAGGCAGAAATTATGATCGCCACATTGTTATTTTCTGAGATTCTTCGCTTGCTTCCTCAACATTTATATATCGTGTCATGCATGCCGCCGATTTCTCCGACTCTTCACGTGACCGAAATGTAATATTTGGTTGATTTTAGTCTTCCTCTATTTCATGTTCTGTTTCACATCGTTAACTTGTACTTTCTTCACTATTATTTCTTCAATCATCATTTTTAGGTGTCAAATTTATTTAAAAGATCCTTTAATTATTTTGTTCATAACACTTTCATTCATAACTCTATCATAATAATAATATTTTAACTTTTAAAGCGCCGTTTGTGTGATGTAATCATCTGAAGGGCACATTGATCTCAGCTTAATGTCAGATACTCTCATCTTTTTTTTACCAGTTCTCCATTGTGCACTGCCATATACGAAGATAAAGCATGGTGGAGGAATGTGTGATGATGATAATAGGACGATGATTGATGTCCCGGATTCGATTCCAGGCGCTGGCAGTGTGATTGTCAAACTGTCTTTGGTCTGGTGTAGAATTCACGTGACAATAAAATGCCTATAATATAATAATAATAATAAATTTGATAATTTATAAAGCGCCATTTTTATGAATTACTCATCTCAAGGGCGCTGTAGAAGATGCGCCGTTTTATCAACTAGATAATAACAATAATAATAATGATAAAAAATATATAAACATATTTAGTATGAGGGCTGCACCTGACGAAATCGATCAGCCCTTCCTGTCAGGAAATGATAATTTGAAAAGGTGCGTTTTGAGTCTCGATCTAAACTCTAATTGATTCTCAATGCACTTAAGGTCTGCTGGAAGACTATTCCAGGCTGAAGGGCCGGCTACCGCGAAGGCTCGGTCGCCAAAGTTTGTGCTTGGACAGCGTTTTGGCACAGTCAATCTACCGATCGCAGAAGACTTAGCTGATCGCAATGTAGACTGTCTAGATTAGCTACATATCACGAGAATCGTGATGCACGAGACTCCAGAGAGTCGTCGATCACCAGGACGACCACCAAAGAGATGGATAGAAAGCTGGTCGTCTTCATCACAGGAAAAAGTTGATATCCTGCATAAACAGATCGCAAGATCTACAATTAGAAGAATAAGAAGAACCTTTATCTAAGAACAAAGTTTGTGCCTTTACCCGTAAGATAACAGGTGTTTCTAAAGTAAACATGTGAGTGTTTGCCACACCTACTACACCTACTGTTGTCAACTATCATTTCATTATGCGAAGAGCATACCCGAACGCAAACGCTTCTCTATTATATGGATCAATTTCAGTCGGACAGATGAGCAAAAAGTATTCAATTCCTCATTAATGATTCCAAAAATATCGATTCGATATTTTTATCATAATGTCGAATCGATATTTTTGGAGTAAGTTTACGTAGCAGATTTTGTTGCTCTCGCTTAAAGTACTTCTTGACATGCGGGCTTAAAGTACTTGTTTAAGTGTGGCAGTCCATTCTTTCTGCCTACCCCTTCAGTGAGACGGTGATGGTTATTTAGTTTTTTTTTTACTTCTTGACTTATTTATTGTTTCTTGGACAATGATGTAAAACTCCATTTTAAATAATTAATACGAATGAAAACGTCTGTTTTCTAGAAGTTTCATTATATTTTATGTGAATGACATGTTTCACCTGTCTAAGGCATTATCAAATGTAGCGAAAATCAAACGCGCTGCTCTGAAATCAAATTAAGGAATAACCCCCAATATACGATAACCCCCAATATACAATATACCCCCCTCGTACATCAAATTACTACCTGAAATTAGTTACATTTATATATATAATGTTTACCACTAAATGACGTTATATAAATTAGAAAATAATAACTAAAAAACTAACTAACCATCCCGTCATTTCCCCGGAGGGGTAGGCAGAGAGGATGGATCGCCACAATGCTCTGTCCTGGCATCCCTCTCGGGCTTCCTCTACATTCATACATCGCACCATGCACCCCACGTCGATTATTTCGACTTCAAATGTTCGCCTTTTAGTAATTGATTAATTTGGTCATGCCATGTTTTCCTCGGTCGTCCTCGGCTTCTTTCGGTGTTTCCGAGGAAAGCATTTTTGAATACTTACAATTAATAATAATTCTATGTATCATATCTATTTTGCGTTGTACAGACTCAATGGGTGTTTTCATCTCGCCTATAATGTGAAAAAATCCAATGCAGAATCAAGACTTCAGAGAATCTAATTAATTAGTTTTCATAAATGTATTGGGCCACGTCAATTACCTTAATTGTATTCTGCTCATTTAACTCGTGAATATAAAAAGCAGTGCGTTTGATTATTCGCTAAATTTCATAATGCCTTAGACAGGCGAACATGTCATTCACATAAAATATTATAAAACTTTTAGTAAACAGCGTTTTCATTCGTATTAATTACTTCTTGACTGATAAATGAGTACGTTATGGCCTTGTTTCTCATGATTATTTATTCTGATGATATATATTATGTTATTCTACGATAGTACAAAATTTATCAGTATTTGTCTGTACTTGTAACAGAGGAATGAATTGGTTTTATTTTATATAAATAGTTAGTGACACAAAAAATATATAATCTTTCAGCATGCTTTCGCGTTGATATGCTTTACTACCATTTTTATCTGTCTCATTGACATAGGTCATCTGAAATCTTCGGATTCTCTCCAATCCTATGTGTTAATTTATAATTTATACACAGAGTTGCGTTTTCAAAACAATCTCTTTTTTGTATTACTGACACTTGTTGAGATTTCATCATTGTTTGTGATCCTACAGTGAAAATTGTTCAAGTTGGATATAGTTTTATATATTTGTAAAATTTCTCTTGCTACGGATATTTTTGTTCAGTGGAGTGAAATTTAAATAAACACCTTTCACTTCAATGTTTTTATTTTTATTATTAAATACTCGAATGTATTCGTTTTTTCGTTTTTATAAAGAATTTCGACAGGTGTAAAAATACATTTTTCATTTGTTCCAATGACAATTTGAATAATTACAGCTTATTTAAAAAACAGTGGATACGTGAAACATAAATTAAATAAACACAAAAGTCCGGATCGTCCATGTCAACATGTGCAACATCGAAAAAAACATTATGTGCTAAATTAAAAAAAAAACGGTGGATACGTGGAACATAAATTAAATAGACAATATGTGCACCATCTAAAAAGAACATTTTGTGTTAAATTATTTTTATTTTGTTATTTTATTTCATATCATTGTATTTTATATTATTTGTTTTAGATTTATTTTGTGGGTGTTGGACGATCGAAGTGTGCGCGGGAGATGCCTATTGGTGGCGATGAGGTTGGCAATCCATCACACCGCGTCTCCCGCGGGGCGAAAAGAGAAGGATGGAGTGCCGCATCAGTAAAAGTGTGACAGTCCATTCTTTCTGCCTACCCTTTAGGGGAGACGGCGTGATGGTTAGTTAGTTAGTTAGTTAGACACTTGTAACACTCAATTAAAGGCATTTTAAAAATCGAAGAAATGCTATTTTATAAATATCAGTCATGTCAAGTTGAAACTAAGATAAATAGGCGTTTCAGTAGTGCGAAAGAATGGATGGTTTTCTCTTCTAAAATATGTTTTGAATAAATTATCCCCTTGAGAGACATCCTAAGAATCAAATAAATATGAGTCTTTTAAAATAAATATCAATCTAACTTGTCAACTTGGATCTTAGCTAAAGACATTTAAATATTAATAAAAAAAATCCTCTATCCTTTCAAGTATGTGAGATAAATATATTTATTACGTCAGCGGACGTCAAAGGTTTAGGCACTTAACATTTTACCCTTAACCGCTATAGTGCGGTTGGCTACATTTGCAGTAAAAAATGATTTTATTCTATTTTAAATTAACAATCGAAATATTCAATACAAAACAAAATATGATTAACTATTCAAAGTGTAATATTTCACACATTGTAGTTAGGCACTTCACCAAAGTGTTTCTGACAGCATTTGCTTGAAGGTTTCAATCGTTGGAGTATCACATTTTCCAATTCGGTATCAAGTTACAGGCATTGGTTTAGTAAAGAGCTTATTTTAAATTAAATTCGTCCGCGTCGGTTTTCGTAATGGCGTTGCTTCTAACCACACTTAAATATCGCGTTTCAATTATTTACACTTCATAAATCTAAAGTGTTTAAAAATAAATATTTTCTTACAACCCAGTCAGAGCAAATTACGATTCAAACACCTCCAGCCGCCACACAAATCATGCCCCCGCATTAACCAACAACCCACCAAATCATCTTCCAACAATTTTCCCATCAGGCGTAAGAGGAATAGCCACAAAAGCTGAACCTCTGTAAGCCAGAAGATCCAAGTCCAAGTCTAATCATGAATAATACAATATTATTAAATCAAAACCAAATCACAAAAGTTAATATGGCAGTTCAATATGGTGTTCTTTTATCAACCCTCACATGGAAGCAAGCCATGGAAATAAATGATAAATGTAAAATAGTTGGGGTGCAAATAAGACGAAAATGACACAAATACTTTAAATAGACCATTGTTTTAGCCGAAACACTATGATATTTTAACATTTTATAACTGTCAATTCAAAAACTTTGTTTTGTGATATAAAACAAAGTTTTTGAATTAACAGTTAACAAATACTTTAAAATAACTAACTAACTAACTAACCATCACGCCGTCTCCCCGAAAGGGTAGGCAGAAAGAATGGACTGTCACACTTTAACCGATGCGGCACTCCATCCTTCTCTTTTCGCCCCGCGGGAGACGCGGTGTGATGGGTTGCGAACCTCATCGCCACCATTAGGCATCTCCCGTGCACACTTCGGTCGTCCAACATCCACAAAAAATCTAAAAAAATGATATAAAATACAATGATATAAAATAAAATAACAAAATAAAAATAATTTAAAACAAAATGTTATTTTTAGATCACATATTGTCTACTTAATTTATGTTCCACGTATTCAGTTTTTTTTTTAAATTAGCAGTAATTAGTGCACTTAAAACAAACCAACACCAGTAAGAACTTAAAAATAATATTAAAGAAATTATTTAAATTGTCATTGGAACAAATGAATAATGTATTTTTACACCTGTTAAAATTCTTTACATAAACGAAAAAACTTATATAATTTTAACTTCAAAACAGCACAAACTTAAAACAATTAACACAATTAACTATTATAAAGTGCGGCAACAATCAAATTGACCAAAACAATTCACTTATACACGAAATATCTCGAATTTTACGAGAGAACCACATGAACCAAACCAAATTTTCAAAATCAGAATGGATTTTTAAAATAATTAATAATAAATCACAATATGCTAAACTTGCTTCTGTGGATATATTTTTGTGGAACAGTTAGTTAGTTATAAAACAATCCCTCGAGGTGCTTACATCACGAAAACGGCGCTATAAAAAATATCAAAACATTATTACTAAATATTATAGTTGAAGTGTGTGCGAACGAGGGGAGAAGTGCGAGGCTCAAGGTCAAGGGTGGATTTTTTGGGTGCAGTTTGAATAACACTCTACGACACATATGGTATCCATTATCTATGACTGGAATCCCAGGCTGATAGCGTTTCCTGGAACTATATCCACTTGGGGTGCCTTGCGATTGCGGTGAAGATTTTTGTTTACCAAATTTTCGAAATAACATAATACAATTCGACCAATATAAAACAGAAATGTAAGGCAGATGACTGCATCATGGATAAAATTAAAAAAGGATCCTTGAGATGGTTTGGACATATGGAACCAATGGATTAGAGAAGAATGGTTAAAAAGTTGTACACAAGAAGCGTGAGTGGAAAAATAATCCGAGGACGACCGAGGAAAACATGGCATGACCAAATTAATCAATTACAAAAAGGCGGCCACATTCGAAGTCGGAATAATCAACGTGCGTTCATGGTACGATGTATGAATGTAGAGGAAGCCCGAGAGGTATGCCAGGACAGAGCATTGTGGCGATCCATCCTCTCTGCCTACCCCTCCGGAGAAATGGCGTGATGGTTAGTTAGTTAGTTACTTATAATAATACCAACAACAAACTATCACGCCGTTTCTCCGTAGGGGTAGGCAGAGAGAATGGACCGCCACACTACTCTATCTTGGCACGCCTCTTTGGCATCCTCCACATTCATACAGCGCACGTACATGCACATACACGCACGTCGATTCTTCCGACTTCTAACATGACCAACCTTTAAAATTTGATTAATTTGGTCATGCCATGTTTTCCGCGGTCTGCCTCGACTCCGTACTCCATTTACATCGTTAACGTATACTTTCTTAACCATTATTTTTCCATCCATGCGCTCCATATGTCCGAACCAACGCAGCGATCCTTTCATAATTTTGTTCATAATACCTTCTTCCGCTCTACATTCCTTTCTTATATCAGCATTTTTATAATAATAAAAAAGGTTATATACTGTTTACAATGTAAAATTAATATATAACAACCAAATATAAAAAAATATCAGTTATATCATTTGCAAGAGTAAAGAACCTAAACATTTTCTTCTTCTTTTTTATATAATACTTCCACAAACCGCACATAAACGAGTATTTAGTCGCGGTGAAGTGACTAGTGGGTGATTTAATAGCCATGCAAAGGATAACTGGTGTAACCAACGGAAATAAGCGAAGACCGTTCTCTTCTTCTTCTTTCTCTTTGCCATTTTCCTTCATCTGGGGTCTCCTCGTACAAAGACGCCAAACGTTTTTGTTTTGGCTCATCTCCACTGCTAGGTCATAGTGATGCAGCTCCTTTTCCATGTTGTCCATAATTGTATACAACTAACTAACTAACCATCACGCCGTCTCCCCGGAGGGGTAGGAAGAAAAAATGGAACGCCACACTGTTCTGTCCTGACATACTTCTCTCGATTCCTCTACATTCATACATCTTGTCATGCACGCACATCGATTTCTCCGACTCCTCAAGTGACCGACATTCAATATTTGATTGATTTGATAGTGCCACGTTTTCCCCGGCCTTCCTCTATTTCTAGCTCCGTTCACGCCGTTTACATATACCTTCATTACCATTCTGTCTTCACTCATTCTTTCCATGTGTCCAAACCATCTAAATAACCCTATCCTTATTTTGTTCATAGCACTTTCATTCGCACCACATTCACTTTTGTCACTCTATCATATACAGATTTGCCACACATTCGTCTTAGAGATCTCATTTCTACTGCATTTATTCTACTTTCATCATTCTTTGCCAGTTCCATGCTTCACTTCCATACATAAGGGTCGGCACAAGAACACCATTATGCACTGCCATCTTAGCTTTTTTGGATATGCTTTTGTTTGCGATGACAACTTTAAGTGCATATTTACTCTGTTGCCTGCCCCAACCCTTCTTTCAATATTCTTCTCCACCCTCCAATCATTTGTCTTGTCCCATCCATTTCCTTGTCACGGTATATACAAAACTTCTAGTACAAATAATAGTAAATAATGAATAATCTTTCTATTATTATTTAGCATGAAGACAGCGACGTTAGATTGAATACTGCTCAGTTTTGTCAGTCTTTTACTAGTGCGCCCTTGGGGTAATTAATTTTACAAAATGACGAAATCAACAGAACAAATACATAATATAACGAAATATGAATAAATATGATTGGGTGGTTGTCTAGTAGTTAGAATGCTTGGGTCCTGATCCTAAAGACTTGGATTCAATCTTGGACAAAACCCCGTTTATTCTTCATACAAATTAAATTATTTATGCGTACATTGGATATTGATTTTCCACGGATTTCATTCCTGGTATTAATCTATTTTATTTTTGTGATTAACACAATTGATTACGAAAAATATGAAATATATGCAGAGTTTACGTAGGATTTAAATGAATAAGAAAATATTTTTTTAAATACGACAATTAATTTATTGTATTTAAAATTGTATGTGTTTTGGATGTTATAGGTATATAGTATGTATTTAAACAACAATATTATTTTTATATTTTTATAGGAAAATGAGTAATAAACAAATTATTTTATATATATGTATAAGAATTGCACCCATTTACCTTTTAACTGACTATTCACGTTACGTATTTTTGACGGCGAAAATATTGTTTTGCGGCTGTGGTTATTGTTTTTGGAAAGTTTAACCATTACAAAACAACTTCAAGACAAATAAAAAAACACACATTTTGATGAAAATAATATTCGAAAAAGGCGATTTCCTCAAAATCAACGATTATTTATTTGTGGTATTGTTGAAACGTTGATTAAATATACGTTATATAAGATAGAGTGTCAAATGCAAATATACGAAGTGAATGCAGTGCGAATGAAAGTGTTATTCACAAAATAATGAAAGGATCATTAGGATGGTTTGGACACGTGGAAAGAATGATTAAAGAAAGATTGGTAAAGATAGTGTATGCAAACGAAGTAAATGGAATTAGAAATAGAGGAAGACCGAGGAAATCGTGGCATGATCCAACAAATTAAATATTAAATGTCGGCCACGTGAGGACTCGGTGAAATCGACGTCCGTGCTTGACACTATGTATGAATGTTGAGGAAGTAAGAGAAATATGCCAGGAAAGAACAGTGTGACCATTAGTTTGCCCATCCCTTCGGGGAGACGTTAGTTAGTTAAATTATGAAGATTTTTTTAATTAAGTGTAAGGCAGATGATTGCATCATAAGTTAAATTAAAAAAGGATCCCTGATATGGTTTTGACGTATGGAACTATAGACGAGAGAAGAATGGTTAAAATGTTGTATACAAGCAGAGAAGAGAAGTCGTGGAAGACCAAATTAATCAAATACTGAAACGCGGCCACATTCGAAGTCAGAAGAAATAATATGTAAACGACGCTAAGGGAATTAGAAACAGCGGAAGAGCGAGGAAAATGTGCCACTATAAAATAAATATCAAATTAAATTCGGCCACGTGTGAAAGTCCGAGAAATCGACGCGCGTGCATGAGACGATGTATGAATGTTGAGGATTCAAAATATGCATGCCAGGAAAGAACCGTGCGGTGGTTCATTATTTATGACTAGTGCTAGTAAGAGATTTAAAAAATAAAAATAAAAACGGTAATTCAATTAAGTATAGAATGTCTAATAAACTTCAGAATTTAATCGATCCTTATGTATGCCGTAGAGACGACATTTGGCGACAGTGTAAAAACTATTATTCTTCTTCCTCTTAGTTATGGCCGTATTACCTGTTTGCGGGATGAGCTGTCCAGGGATGATGACGTCCAGCCACCCTTCCGTCTCTTTGGCGGTCCTGGTAGTCTATTGCTACTGGGGTTTTCATTTTTTGTAATTCTTGCACGTTTCAAAATCATTTTTCGATAAACATAGAAAATAAATGGCGGATAGAATTGTTATGAATGCAAGGAACAACAATAATGCAAGGAATACCGATTATAAGAAAATCGAGAGTTACCGAAAAATATGATACAATTCCAAATATAGAACACGTGCGTGACAACCTTTAATAATACGATGTATGTATAGTGAACTCGATGTTTTATTTATTATGTAAGTTTGTCAATATATTGCCATAATTTATACTGTTTTGTTTAGGAAGCTTCTCTGGCTCCAGCTATTTAAATTTGTACACTGTTCACATTTTCAATTTTTAATTTATTCAAAAAATTATAAACATTACAGAATAACAAATCCAAATCGTTTATAATCACAATATAAGCGCCCTCATTGAGGGCGCTTTCTGGAGTTCTTCTCCTCTGTCATCCCCACCAAAACAGTATGGAGGTCGCATTATGTGGCCTATCCATTTAGTCTCCTTCGAATGCTCTAGATACGTCTAATTCTAGTTGGTTTCTCTCTATATCGTATTACATTCCATCGTAATACACCTTTGCCAGCCATTACGCTTACAAAAACCCTAGAACGATTATTTCATAAATTTGTACATTGTATTATTGTTCTGTGTGATCCAGAAGACTAAACGTTTTAAAATAGTTATTCCTTTGTATTTTGATATATTGTTTATTTGAAATATGAAGTTAATTAATTTATGAGTAAATAGTAAATAGTTGTCATCGCAAACAAAAGCCTATCCAAAAAAGCCAAGATGGCAGTGCACAGTGGTGTTCTTGTGCCGACCCTTATGTATGGAAGTGAAGCATGGAACTGGCAAAAGAAGGATGAAAGTAGAATAAATGCAGTAGAAATGAGATCTCTAGGACGAATGTGTGGCAAATCTATATATGATAGAGTGACAAATGCAAGTATTATATAAGAAGTGAATGTGGTGCGAATGAAAGTGTTATGAACAAAATAAGGAAAGGGTCATTAAGATGGTTTGGACACATGGAAAGAATGAGTGAAGACAGAATGGTCAGAAGGTATATGTAAACGGCGTGAACGGAGCTAGAAATAGAGGAAGGCCGAGGAAAACGTGGCACGATCAAATCAATCAAATATTGAATGTCGGTCACGTGAGGAGTCGAAGAAATTGACGTGCGCGCATGACAAGATGTATGAATGTAGAGGAAGTGATAGAAGTATGTCAGGACAGAACAGTGTGGCGTTTCATTCTTTCTGCCTATCCCTCTGGGGAGACGGCGTGATGGTAAGTTATTTAGTTAGTTATTTATTTAAAATATTAAGTTAATTTAAAACATTTACGAGTAAATAGTACACCTGTAACTGTTGTTAATTCAAATATTTTTTGACCTTTCATCTTTGAGATTATATTTAGATTAATTTCGTTTCTCTCAAACGTGTCTGGGAGTTATTTTTAGTTCGATGCCTCGCCGAGTTTAGACTGTATATCGATTTCCCGGTACAAACTTCCACCGAGTTACTTTATCCATCACTTGGATGGTTTCGTTATGTTACGACAAACTCCAAGACACCTGATCTGAGTCCAATTGTAACTGGCAATCGGGACGCTTCATAAATATTTTATTTTTTCAAAGTCAATGAAAAATAGCCAACTTTGTACAATCGACCGTATTTAGAAGGAAAATTTTACTTACTATAAAACCATTTTAAATGTATTTTTAAAATCATAACTAACTAACTAACTAACCATCACGCCATTTCCCCGGAGGGGTAGGCAGAGAGGATGGATCGCCACAATGGCCTGTTCTGGCATACCTCTCGGGATTCCTCTACATTCATACATCATGCCATGAACGCACGTCGAATGTGGCCGCCTTTTAGTAATTGATTAATTTGGTCATGCCATGCTTTCCTCGGTCGTCCTCGGCTTCTTTTCCCACTCACGCTGCTTGTGTACAACTTTTTAACCATTCTACTCTCATCCATTCCTTCCATATGTCCAAACCATCTCAGGGATCCTTTTTTAATTTTATTCATGATGCAGTCATCTGCCTTACATTTCTTTCTTATTTCATCGTTCGGTATTCTATCATACAACGTTTTCCCGGACATTCTTCTTAGTGATCTCATTTATACGGCGTTTATCCTGCTTTCATCATTAATATATATAATATATATACAGACGATCGAAGTGTGCGCGGGAGATGCCTATTATAGATACCTAGTAAAATAACTTACAAGGGGAAAAATGTTAAATATATTTTTGGGATGTAATTTTGCTGGATTATAGTACCCCTGTCGCACATAATCAAAGTAAGAAAGCGCAAAGACAAGCTAATTTCCAGAAAAAAATCACCATTGCTGTATATTAGAAGAAAAATAAAACGCATGACGCGGGATTTGAACCAGAGACCAGGTCAGCAGAATAGAGAAGACAAGCTATCTGCTTAGCTATCTAGCAATCGAAACTAGTGGCGAAATTTCTTATATATAATAATATAAGCCACGGTGAAAAGTTTAAAGGCTTTTTAAGAAAGTGGATGAGGAAGACTGGTTAAAAAGATATACACAAATAGTGTGAATGAAAAAAGAAGGCAAGGAAGGCCAAGGAAGACATGGCATGGCCAAATTAAGTAATTACTGAAAGGCGGCCATGTTCGAATTAGGAACAATCGACGAGCGTGTGTATCACGATGTATGAATGTAGAAAAGGCGTGAGAGTTATGTCTGGATAGAAATGTGGTGGTCCATCCTCTCTGCCTACCCCTCCGGAGAAATTGAAAAAAAAGTTATTTTCGGTTAGAAAAATTTAAAAGTTATCATACTTCAAAATAAGATATTTTATTGTTCTTACTATGCGTGGTAAATAGTCCATTGCTCTCTGAAACGTTATTCATAACATTACGATAGCGATATCAATTGTTTTATACAAAAATTGAATATAATGTTAATGTTCTGTGAACCATGGAAATGTCAATACAGTTATATAACATCTTATTATGAACTGTCACTGAACTATCTTTAGTACAATTCAGGCGGAGTAATTGCGGAAATACAAATTAATTGCATTAATTGCGAAACAGGATATATCGAATTGTCAATAATTTGACGTTCATTGTACTGGTAATTTTAGCTCTATTCATAATTTATGTGAATAAATTCAGACACTCGAAATGAAAAAATTGAAATTCTTAATTTATTTCTTCTATATTCGCCAAAACTTAATGTTTCCCTTTTTTATATACAAAGTATACAACACACACATTATTAAAAAAATAAATATTAAAAACGAAACATGTTTCGGGCAACAAACAAGTATATGAGAACTGACACTAAGGTCAGAATATATAAAACCTGCGTAAGGCCTATACTGACGTATAGCATTGAGACCAGAGCGGATAACACAAGAACGAAGGCTAAAGTGCGGGTGGCAGAGATGCGAACGCTGAGGATGATAGCAGGAAAAACTCTCTGAGATAGGGTGAGGAACACGGCTATCCGCGAAATCTGCAAGGTGAAGATGTCGTGAGATGGGGCAGCAGAACATACTGGAATGCGAACGTCCAGAGGATGGATGCCACCAGAATCCCACACGCCGTGAGATTCTGTGCAGATTCCTGCCGGCTACCGTCCATCCGGAAGACTGCCAAAGAGATGGAGGGTTAGCTGGGAGTTGACTTCCTGATTACAGGAACATACCAAAAGGTCTAAAAGTTCGGTCTTTATTTCTTCTTCCGGTATTCATTATACTTATACATCGTTTTCCCAAACAAAATATTTTCAGCTGTCTTTGACATTTCTTTGACATTTTCTTTATCCTACTTTAATCCTTCTTCTGCCAGCTACAAGCTTCACTTTGATACATAAAGGTTGACACAAGAACTCTATTATGTACTGCCTTAGTTTCAGTGGATATATTTGCAGTGCAAGTGCACAATTTGTTTTGTTCCATTTTATTAAAGTCTTGACATTGGAGAGTTCGATATTTTCAACAAATAATCTTTTGTTGAAGGTCATTGATGTTAGTATTATTGCTAAGTTTGTATGAATAATCTGGAATGCCATTAATTTATTATTTGAGGCTTACTACTTATGCTACCTGTCTTAAAGTGTTTGTTCTACAAATTTAGCGGCTGTTTTTCACGAATAAATCTGTAGTGGTGAATTCTTGATAAAGCTCATATCGTTTGTATGCACTGCACACTGTGTTATCTTGTTCAAATATTTAATTATGTGATTATTACGTAACGAAATGAAACGAAAATTCCATTATCTTGTTCCCTAAATTCCACGTGATTGCATACTTCGATTTTCATACTAAAATATTCATAACGAAACAATAATAGAAAAAACAATGTATTTAAACAAAACACTCAATAGTTTGGTTTTGTAGAAGTATTATCTTATTTTATGGGGGTGACGAGTTTTGCCCTGTTAAATTAATTTTCAAGTGTTTTCATTCCTTTAATTGTTAAATTCAAGAAATAATAAATAGGTTTCGTTTCACACAATTGTATGTATTATTTAACATCACTAATCAGTTTTGTTCCAAGCAAAGTTCATTTGGGTAACAATACAATTTGATTGTATGATCAGTTTGATTTTTTGCCCTGATGAAGCTCTGTTGGCGCGAAACCGGTTGGTAGTGTTAAAAAACGCACATCAAAAAAACTACATTCGAAATTGACATCCTTCTGGACACCCATGTACTTGAGAATTTTTTTAAAATCATAAATATAACAGAACACTTCATTTTTTTTCTTTTATTATTTTATTGAATTATATCACTTATAAATACCGTATCACAAGAAAGAAAGTAACGTGGCAACATTATTTATTCAAAATAACTAACTAACTAACTAACTAACCATCACGCCGTCTCCCCGAAGGGGTCGGCAGAAAGAATGGACTGCCACACTTTTTTTTCCTGATATTTTTCTCTCGCTTCCTCAACATTCATACATCGTGTCATGCACGCGCGTCGATTTCTCGATCTTCCTCGATTTCTGTTTCCATTTACATCGTTAACATATATATTTTTTTACTTTTCTTTTCTCATTCATTATTTCCATACGTCCAAACCATCTTAATGATCCTTTCATTGTTTTGTTCATAACACCATCATTCGCACCGCATTCACTTCTTATATTTTCATTCGACACTCTATCATACACAGAGTATCACACATTCGTCTAAGAGATCTCATTTCTACTGCATTTATTCTACTTTCATCCTTCTTTTGCCAGTTCCATGCTTCGCTAAAAATAATTCAAAATAATAAATAAATAAAATGTTTTCACGACACGGTTTTGCCTTGTGTGAATACAATTTTATTAATTGAATTAAAAATAAGATGTTTAAAATATAATTTAATATATAACTTTAAAAAAAATCCATATTTAAACAAAATACAGTATATTCCTTACCTGCAACGATTACTACCAGTACTAATTTGCGACCTTTCGCTTTACGGACGATTGCCCAATTGAGTCAACCGTGCCATAATGCGTCAAGATTTCGTCAGAAACGCGGCGTTTCTTAAAATTCAAACAATTAAATTTCTTACGATTATTACCTTATTCTCAATTGTCAATAATGCGTCTATAATTTAACACACGATTTCTAATTAACTAGCCATCACTAACCATCACGCCGTTTCCTCGAAAGGGTAGGTAGAAAAGATGGAGTGCCACACTGTCCGTACTTCTATCGCCTAATAACTTTCATACATACTTGAATGCGCGTCGTTTTCTCGCACTCATTGCGTTGCTGACATTTATAATTTGATTTATTTGATCGTGCCACATTTTCCTGGGTACAACTCTATTTCGAGTTCTATTCATAATGTATTACATACATCAAACCATCTTAATGAATATGTAATTATTTTCGTAATATTGCTTCCATTCGCACTGCATTCAATTCCTCTATGGGCATTTGGCACTTTATCATTGTAGAAACTACTTACGAATTCATCTAAGAGATCTCATATCCACCGCATTTGTTTTACTTTCATAATTGTTATGCCAATTAACTTCCATAGATATAAGATAATTTCGTTATTACATAATTTTATTTAGCTATATTTAAAATAAGCGCTCAAAATCGATCTTCCTTCAGAGGAACACTCCGGGCCACACAAATAATCCGGGCCCTCGCACAAACCAACAACCCACCAAATCACCTTCATCAGACGTAAGGGGTGTTCTAACACCCTATTCCCTAGACCCGTTGTGGTTGGGACTATAACATATTTAAAATGCTTACTTCACTTCCTATGGCCATACAACTGTTGAAGAGTTTTAGCCTCCTTGATGATTTTTCGCCATGCTCCTCGATCCTGCGCCTTTTGCTACCAGCAGTCCGATTCGCCCAAGCTAGCCAGGTTAGCCAGAACACTGTCCATTAGGCGCTGTCTAGGCCTTCCTAGAGGTCTTACTCCAGTCCGGTATAGACGCGTACAGGGTCTTGATTGCTCTGGTCTCATCGGGTCGGCATACGTGGCCAATCCATGCTAGGCGACCGGCTCTCACGGTGCTCGTTATAAGGGGCTGCTGGGTCATCGTACGGATCTCTTGGTTGGTCCTATGCCTCCAAGTTAAATAATATTGAAATATTTTAATATATTAATTTTAACTAACTAACTAACTAACCATCACTCCGTCTCCCCGAAGGGGTAGGCAGAAATAATGGACTGCCACACTTTTCCTTCGTGACATATTTCTCTCGCTTACTCAACATTCATACATCGTGTCACGCGCGTCGATTTCTCTGACTCCTCACAAGGCCGACATTCAATATTTGATTTATTTGATCGTGCCACGTTTTCCTCGGTCTTCCTCTATTTCTGGTTCCATTTACATCATTAACATATAATTTTTTACCATTCTTTCTTCATTCATTCTTTCCATATGTCCAAACCATCTTAATGATCCTTTCATTATTTTGTTCATGACACCATCATTCGCACCGCATTCACTTCTTACATTTTAATTCGACACTCTATCATACACAGAGTATCCGCACATTCGTATAAGAGATCTCATTTCTACTGCATTTATTCTACTTTCATCCTTCTTTTGCCAGTTCCATGCTTCGCTTCCATAAATAAGGGTCGGTAGAAGAACACCATTGTGCACTGCCATTCTAGCTTTTTTGGATAGGTTTTTGTTTATTTTTATATATTAAAATATTTTAAATAATAACTCAATATAATTGTTAATTATAAACGAATATAATAAGTTACACAATGAAATGCGTCGTCGACCATATAAAACTCCAATAGAAAGATGAGAAAAAATATTTTGCTCTCTGTATGAAATTCTGAATAGGTCTGATTCTGGGTGGAGGGGGTATCTCTATATAAGCTAAATGAAACAATGGTCTTCGGACTGTACAAAAAAAATATATCTTAAACAACCCGTAGGGCTGAATACATAAATCATTATAAGACATGGGATAAACATCCGTAATACGATTCCTTAAATGTGAACAATAACATTGAGCGAATTGTTATACGCCTCTAATGAAGCATACCATATTGTCCTAATTGTATTGTCTATGAGAAATTGCGTCCATTGACATGGACCCCGTAAACTAAGAAAATGTTATCCGGTTACAAGCTTGGGTTCACTTGACAATAAATCTTAAAAGAAATGGATATCACATTTTGTAATAAGGAAGAGTTCTCGACAGAGGAATAGCCACAAGAGCTGAACCTCTTAAGTCTAACTCCAAGTTCAATTATGAATAATACAATATTAATTGAGGCATTCAAAGGAAAAGTGGACTAACCCACATGATGGCCAACATTGAGTTAACTATGGGAATGTGTCTAAAACATGTGTTTCTTCGATTTAAGAACGGACTAAACTTAGTTTCAACAATATTCTTTAGATGGAAGTGTTTTTTTTGTTTTTGCATTTAAATATTTAAATATAATATACTCTCAATGCAAAAGTGGACCATAATGGTCAGTCCAAAGTATTAGTGCCGAAAATGAAGTTCATGTATATTGTGTCCAATTCTGATTATGTGGTGAATGACATTGACTACAAATTTTTAGTGAGTGGTCATTCCTATTTACCGTGTGATCAGGTTTAATTGAAAAACCAAAATGATTTTTTCTAGATATTTACAATCCGGAACACTGAATTCAAGTAATACAATCAGCCAGGAAAAGTAATCAATTGAAAATAATCTCAATGGAAAGGGATATTTTTTATTCAACAATTAAATTGTAGAGTAACATAGTAAATAGAAAGGTCTCACTTGATGGATCCAAAGTAGAGTGGTTGAAAATACAGTGGTTGAGGTATACAAAAACCGAACCATTTCAAATATATTTCAAATACTCAAACAACATTGAAGTGATTTTCTCCATAGTGGATGTTTCAAAAAGATTGTCAGTCTCAATCACTACTCTAGATGCATTGTATCCACAAGGAAATACTATCACAGCGATGAAGAAGAAAGATTTAATTTCCATCTTGACTTCGTACCGACAATTTTCCACCATTTTTATAATAATTTGAAGATCAATAATATTCAGTCAGATGAAATAGACGTGTCTGATTCCGAAAGGGATTAAAATTATAATAGATATATTTTCTTTATACCTTTAATTTCATTTCACTTTTCTTCTATCCTAATGAATAAATGGACTAAACATAATAACACTTCAACGCAATAGTGGACCAAGCCACCAAAAAATAGGTATTTATTATTTTTTTGGCCAAAAACGGATCTACATTAAAATTAACCTATCTTTTTTACCAAGAATCTTTCTTTACGATTAGTATTCGTTGTAAAATTTACGTAACACAAAGAGATGAAATTTGATAATTTCTAAAATGCGCCATTACTCAAATCTATGGTAGATGGGGTTAGTCCACTTTTGCTTTGACTGCCTCAATTAATCAAAACCAAATAACAAAAGCTAAGACGGCAGTTCAATATGGTGTTCTTTTATCAACTCTCACGTAGAAGCAAACCATGGAAATAAAGAATAAATATAAAATAGTTGAGATGCAAATAAGTCCAAGTCCATTAAAATAAGTTATGTAAGCAGTTGACATACATTCTAAACGTATGAATTTAAATGACAAAAGATCTCTAATTACGCAGATGTCACGTGATAATAGGTATATGTATTATAAATTAATATAATAAGTTACACAAGCAACTGAATAGACTGCAATCCATTATGAATGCTGCAGCAAGATTAATTTTTGGTGCATCAAAATTCACCCATATAACCTCAATGCTTTATCGACTTCACTGGCTAAGGTTACCTGAGCGAATCGACTATAAACTGTGTCTACTTGTTCATAAGGCCTTACATGGACGAGCGCCCCACTACCTCACAGAACTTTGCCAGCTGACAAATTTGAACCCTCGGCAGTCAACTCTACGATCCTCGAAGGAAGAAGCAACACACAAACTTCTCGTCCCGCGGCGCCAAGGAGCTTCAAACATCGCAGATCGCGCTTTTGGCATCGCGGGACCGACGGCGTGGAACAGGCTGCCCTACAATATCCGCAATCAAGACGACGAAGGAGTGTTCAGAAGCTCTCATAAAACTTTTCTTTTTAAGAGAAGCTTTCTGGACGTTGAGCGCCCTTGAAATGAATCTTTCACAAAAATGGCGCTATATAAATCATCATCTTCATCATTCATCAATGAAATGCGTCGTCGACCATGCAATAAAACTTCAATAGTAAGATAAGAAAAAATATTTTGCTCTCTGTATGAAATTCTGAATAGGTCTGATTCTGGGTGGAGGGGGTGTCTGTATAAAGAAAATTTCTTATGAACTATTTCACTTTTCACTATTTCCCCCCACTTTAAAACTAAATGTGTTATTTTTAATTCCATAGTGTAAACGCGTTAAGTTTATCAGAAAAAAAAATCAATTACTTATTTTTATGTAATTAAATATTTAAATTTAGAACATTCGTAATTAGACCCCTTCCTCGCCTTCTTCGGAGGAGCACTATGGGTCACACATCTACCCCCCGCATAAAACAACTACCAAATCACATTTCCAACAATGTTTCCTACAGACGTAAGAGGAATAGCAATTAGAGCTGAACCTCTGTAAGCCAGAAGATCCAAGTCCAAGTCCAGATAGAGTATATCAACTTACACGAATGTAATCTTTTATTATGCCTTCGATTCCAGACCAACATAATTAATATATACAATACGACCTTTACGAGAATTTCGCGTCTTGATTTACTGAAGGTATTGTTACAAAGGACGCACCGTTATTTTTATGCGTGAAATTTCACACAGTTCATTAATTTCTGCCATTAGCCTCTGCTGACACTCTGATGCTACCTAGTGAAATAAACCCAATACAAGAAAGATATTTAAAATGTTAATTGTGTTGCATATATAAAAAAAACATGCACTTTGGAAATTGAAAAAAATATCACGACATGTTTCGGATGAGACCTCCATCTTCAGGTGTAAATATATTTAAAAAAAATAACCAAAGAAAGACCTATTAAAACGTATTTAAGAATCGATACAATACAAAGGAACACTACATTTGAATTTTTAAAAATCAACCCATACTCATGATATTTAAAAAAAAATTATTTGTAACAGTAAGAACTAATAATAATTTATTATCAGTAAGAACTTACAAGAATTTTTTAACGGTAATAATATATTGTGATAATATTAAATTGTAATTTGGAATAAATATATATTTTTCCTAGATTGATTCATTTGCTTTGAAAATATTATTGTGAATGGGAGCTTGAACGACTAAAAGTAGAAAGGGTATAGGATAAAGGAGTACATGGAGGAATCTGATTATTAATTATGTTTTCTCCCAATTTCACCGACTAGAGGATTTCCAAAGATTTCAGTTGGTTTAATATTTTAGTGGATAATAAACAACTTTATTTTTTAATTTCCAAAGTGTATTACAATAGAATTCAATAGCAATGCGTCAACTTTCAATGATAAAAATATGTGGATTGAATTTAATAATTAATTTATAGATGAACACAATGTTTTTCTGAATTAAATGTTAAGGCAACACTGAAATTCCACTGTTAATTTCTATAGAAAATATGACACTGTAAAACCATTATTTTAACTTAATTTATATTTGGCATAACCTATTCATCAATTATCTTTAATCGTTCGTCATATTGTTTACTTTTTCTTTTCAAATTTTTTTTTTTTTTTTTTGGGATTTTGTTTATTTTTATCGACAAGTTTCAAAGATATTTGATTTAAGTAGTTAATCTACCGCAATTTTTTTGTCATATGAATTCTACACCAGACCAAAGAGAGTGTGACAATCACACTGCCATCGCCGGGAATCGAACCCGGGGCCTTCGATGTTGCACTCATGGCTCTTGCCACTCTGCCTGCATGACATATGTATCCACAGGTAATAGAGAATATTTCTTCAACTAAAATATTTTTCTCCTTTTTCATAATGCGCTTGTAACTCTATCTCTTTTTATCGTTAGCTTTAGATTTTCTTCATTTTTTTACTACGTACAGTGGCAATGTAAACCCGGTTTATGGCGTGTTTAATTCAAAGCCATTTGCGTGGGGGAAATTGCTCTTTGATTATCAATTCATGTGCCATAACAGAATATCTCATAGACGTAACACAAAAAATTTATTTATAATGATTTTACGTTTTTCCTTCACGTATGTGAGCGGTATTCCTGCCTAGTCCTACATATGTGCAATGTGCAAACAAATACGAATGCAAATACAGAAATCGATATAATTACTAATTTTATCTTGATTTGAACATTACCAACACTTCGCTTACCCACACCTCGGCAATAGGAAGATTAGTTGAGCCAAAGCGTAGCCATAATACAAATTTCGGGGATTGAGCGTTTGCGGTAGCCGGTCCATCAGCTTGGAACAATCTTCCTTCACACCTCAGATGCATTAATGATCCTACAGGCTTCAGATCTAAGTTGAAAACCCATCTTTTTCATATTTCATACCCAATTTAAAAATTGCATATTTTGTTCTATTATACTTTCTAATCGATCGCGAATATCAATCAGATGCAGCGTTCACAATTAGATTAAAGACACGTCTTTGCGCCCTTGAGGTGATAACATCACAAAAACGGCACTTTAAAAATTAGCATGTTATTATTATTGTTACCTATGTTATTAGATTAGTAACTTGTACGTCACGATGTGTAAATGTAGAAGAGGCGCGAGAGTTATGTCAGGATAGAACAGTATGGCGGTCCATCCCCTCTGACTACCCCTCTCTGTCTAAAAAGATATGATAGTCAGTTGGTTAGTTAGTTACGTCTTATCAGATATTTTTTTAGAAAATCCCTTGTATTCTAACAGATGAATTACTTTTCAAATTCTTGAAACAAGGAAAACATCCATCCTTTTTCACCTTTTGGATGGCTATTAATCAGATTCAAGTTGACAGTATCTCACTCTCTAGGGAAGTAAAGTTTAAAAATATATATATCCATGTGAACTTGTAGACAGAGTTTATACAGGTTTCATGTTACGATTTTAGTTGTAACACTTGACAGTTTATCACTCAATTCCTTGAAATGAGAAACCATCTATCCTTCCAGGATATTGAAACGGCTATATCATTTATTCAAGTTGACAAGTTAGGCTATAAGAGCGCACATTTTGTTGACTTTAAGATGTCCCTGACAGACAGGGGTGTGATTTTAGCATCAATCAAAAAAGGGGCCGGTTTTCAGATCGGAGAACTCGGGACCCGTTTCAAAAATATAAAAATACAAAGATATTAATTTCCATTAATTGGTGTTGTTTTTTATTTTATATATATTTTTTCTGATAAAAACTCACTTTAGAGTCCGTTCATTTCCTCATGAGTTGTATACAAAATAAAAGTCATCTTCGAATATTAATTCCAAGTTATATTCTTTAAGGGGTGAGGGGCAGTCAGAGGTATGAAAAAAACTAGTATTTTATGTACATAAAAATTGTCAGTAATTTAATTAATTTTATAAAACCAACATTATAAAATTATTATATTATGTTTTTACTTGATTTGACCCAAGATTGAAAAAAATATATAAATTATATTAAGTTATTGCAATATCGTATTACTTTTATCTACTGCCTGATCGAAGGATATTTTTCTTTTAAAAATCTTCTATCATATATGTTGAGATTGAGATGATGCAAGTATAATGCAAGTATAATAAGTGAATGGGGTGCGAATGAAAGTGTTGTGAACAAAATAATGAAAGGGTCGTTAAGGTGGTTTGGACACATGGAAAGAATGAGTGAATACAGAATGGTGAAGAAGGTATATGTAAACGACGTGAACGGAGCTAGAAATAGAGGAAGACCGAGGAAAACGTGACACGATCAAATCAATCAAATATTAAATATCGGTCAAGTGAGGAGTCGGAGAAATCGACGTGCGTGCATGACAAGATGTATGAATGTAGAGGACGCGAGAGAAGTATGTCAGGACAGAACAGTGTGGCGTTCCATTCTTTCTGCTTACCCCTCCGGTGAGACGGCGTGATGGTTAGTTAGTTAATAGTATTCTATTTTTTTTAAACAATTAACTGTTATTTAATTAATTTTACTTGAAAATCCGTAAGTAAATTATCACAGGCCGGCATTTTGTTTATTTAAAAAAAAAAGCTTCGATCAGGCACTAGATTAACTATTAAAATCACATACATTTTTTTATTAGAATGATTTTAGATGAACCTGTAAGAAGTTAAAATGGTCACCTCAAAACACCACTTTTGGAACAGGGTCGAACAAATATGGCGATAACTTCATACATAATTAAATTTTGTTTTTCAAATTTGGGTCAAATCAAGTTAAAACATAATACAATAATTTGATATTGTTGGCTTAATAAAATAATATTACAATAAAATAACATAATATTGAGTTACTGACAAAAGAAAATTTAAAAATCCTTTTTTTTTATACCTCTGACTGCCCCTAACCCCTTAAACCTTTTTGTATCAAGCGGTCTTACGATGGCGCAGAGAAAATATTTGTTTTATCATATTTACTCTATGCGTGCGTCCAATATTGTTTCATTTTTATTCTCACACGCGTAATCAGTTTATGTACACATCCAAAGATTACTCTTTAGCTATATTTTCAATGCTGGCATACATTCGGAATACAAAAGATATTTAAGTTTATGTTTATATTATTTTAAGGTAACAACCAGTGTTTAATATAGACACATTTAAACAACAACAACACCATCACGTAGTATTTCTAGAAGGGTATGCAGAGAGAATGGACCGCCTCTTTACTCTATCGAAATCGTATTTGGGGAAAATTTGCCATTTAGCTCATTCGTTTCGATCGGCAGATTTTCCCCAATGAGCTAAAAAAAATTCCGAATTCCGGATTTTTTTTGGCCTGATTTAGCTCTGTGTCAGCTTCAAAAACTACTTTTATAGTTTTACAATTTGTAAAAAAAAAAACAATTTTAGGAAAAAGCAGGGGGTCTCCACAAAATAGAAGAAATCGGCAAGGGGTCTACGGGACAAAAAAATTGGAACCTCTGGCTTAAACCAACGCAGTGATCCTTTCATAATTTTGTTCAAATTATAATATTATACTTTCTTCTGCTCTACATTCCTTCCTGATAATATAAGCATTTGAATTCCTCTCTCACGATAGTCCGTTAACATATGGTAGAGGTTTTATTGCATGTAGTTATAAATAAACTTAAGCGAACTGTTCGGATCTACAACATGATTTGGTACCACCTGGTGTCTTGATCATGCAGTATCAAGTAACAAAAAATATTCTAGACCTAGCATGCTTACAATGTGCCCGTTGTATTACACAATTTGTACAAGGGCACATGTGGCGTACGTAGGAAACAGATGAAGAAACACACTTTACAAACATAAATTGTACTAAATTAAAAATGCTAATATTGTATTGTACACAAACTGGTCGTTATTGTAAATCGATAATCAATTCGTTATTTCAATCCTGACTTTGACCTATGCCGTGTGAATTTATTTATTATCAATTCGTTTACAATAAATACTTAATCTTTCTTCTTTTCCTCACGAGTACTTAAAACAAATCGAATTCGATGGTTAAGGTTGCCTGAGCGAAACTAATATAAACTATGTCTACTTGTTCACAAAGCCTTACATGGACAAGCATTCCATTGTATCACAGACGTTTGCAAGCTAATCGATCTAAGCCCTCGGCAGTCAACGCTATGATACTTCTTGTCTCGCGATTAAAATTTCGCGGATCGTGCTTTTGGCATCGCGGGACCTGTGGCGTGGAACAGGCTACCCTAGAATATCCTAAACCAGAACAACGAAGGAGTATTCAGGAACTCTCTGAAAATTTTCCTTTTCAAGAGAATATTTCCAGACGAAGAGGGCCCTTGAAGTGAATCTCTCACAAAAATGGCGCAGTAGAAGACATCAGCATCCTGCAATAACCTGGTCACATAACCGCGCAGGAGTTCTGCGTCTACTTCTCTTGCTTGAAACTTCCTGTAGCAATACTTTTTTATAAGTCACCCAGCTGTTTCCTGGCAATGTGACCAAAGAAACTCAAATTATAGAGTCTTTCTGTTATTTTGAACTCGTTAAGGACTGAGTCGTTCGTCCTTTTTGCAGTCCACGGTATCTTCAACATGCACAATAAATTAATGTAGTTGAAATAAACTTTACATAATGGATTTCATTTTAATCAGATTAATCTAAAACAATCGAATGTGATAGTATTCTTTAAAAATAGTTTTTATATGCATAATTCATGTAGCGGATATCCAACCACAACGTATTTACAATTGGCGCCAAACGTACGTAAGTGTGTTCACGTGTTTTCGATGTATAATTATTACGTGGCTGATAATCGAATTCGTATATCGAAATGTAGATTTTAGCGGAATAAAAATACCGGTATTCGAAAGATAACAATATTCGAAGATTTTAAAGTGAATTTGACCCTCGTGAACTTTGGATTTACATAATCAATTATTGTTATGATTTATACCTGAAATCTAAAACATTTTTTATTGCTTTATAATTCATTGCGCTTAAATGAATGATGAATGAAATGAACATTGTGTTTTCAAAACAAACGAAAACATATATTTAAAAAAATTAATTCAATGATTTTTAAAGTTAAGTTATTTAAAAATTGAATCCACAGCCAAAAGTGATGCCAACTACTGAATAACTTCATTCATCTCTATACGAAATTTGACGGACGTTCTTTCCATGTAATCGCTAACTCTTTAAATAAGGAACGAACGTGAATTTAAATTTAAATTTAAAATTTAAATTGAAAATAAAAAAATGATGATAAAAATAGGTTTAACCGAGTTCTATTTGATTTGTTTTTATTCATGCGATAAGGAAATATTGGTATTGGAAAATTCATATCAAAATCGAGTAGCTCAAGATCACATTTGTATTTTAAAAGCCGATTTAAAACATACGTTTGTGTTTTGGTGAAGAGATTTTAGGCAGAAATGATTAACTGAAATAATTAATCGGTTTGATTTTCTCCAAAGACTTTACAAAAACCCATTAACAGTTTCAGTCATATAATGAGATCAGTTTACAAAGGACTTCCTTCACATCCTAACCCCACAATAAAATATTTCTCAAATTACGACCCAAACACATCCAACCGCCACATGCGTCCAAAATCGCTATTCTGGGCCACACAAATCAAGCCCCATTAAAAACCATCAACACACCAAATCACCTTTCCAACAATGTTCCCATTAGACGTTAGAAGAGTAGTCACAAGAGCTGAACCTCTGTAAGCCAGAAGAGTCCAAGTCATTTCAGAGCATGTAAAATACCAGGAACGCATGAGAGATGGTTCGACTTTAGAAAGACAAGACACTCTCTGAATTATCAGTAAGGAAGCATTGATTTGATTATATACTTAAATAGTATTTTTTTATTATTAATGATGATTTATCTTTTAAGTGCGCCGTTTCGTAAAGTCAATTACTCCAAGGGCGCACTTGGAACAGACTGACAGTAAAGTTTTTAGAAGTTTCTTAAATTTAACGTCACTATCACAATTTATTTAGTTATATTTTTTACTCCTGAAGATGGAGGTATCCTCTGAAACATGTCGTGTTTTTAAAATATTTTTTTATTAAAAAAGTGGTCTAAACAATGTTTTTTAATTCCCAAAGTTGATTGTATTTTTTTTAATTATCTGGTCCGAATTATTGTAGCTTCTAGTTTACAAAGACAGTTAAATTGTACTGTGTATACTTTTATATTTTTATTATTCTGTGTACTTTGTAACTAACTATTTTTAACCTATGAACTGTCTGTACCCCACGTAAGATTTTTTTTAAATGTAAGCGTGCCTAAGAATACAAAAAGTAACTGCATTCGTTGACGAGACAGTCATCATTGTTCCATCATTTTATATTTAGCTATGACTAAAATAGACGAATGAATAGAGAAGACCCGACTGTAGGTCTAGAGTCGTTCGGAATATATTGTAATTGCTACTGCTGGATTTTACATAAATTAGCATTTAAAGTGCATCAAGACAAATTCTAAATAACTAATCCATCCGTTTCTCCGTAGAGGTAGGCAGAGCCGATGATGATGATAATGTTGAATTTTATAGCGCCATTTTCGTGAGAGATTCTCTTATGATGATTTTTTTAAGAAGAGTTTCTGAAAACTTTTTCGTTGTACTGATTTCGGATTTATTTTATTTATATATATATATATATATATATATATATATATATATATATATATATATATATATATATATATATATATATATATATATATATATATATATATATATATATATATATATATATATATATATATATATATATATATATATATATATATATATATATATATATATATATATATATATATATATATATATATATATATATATATATATATATATATATATATATATATATATATTTATATATATATATATAACTAACTAACTAACCATCACGCCGTCTCCCTGGTAGGCAGGAAAAATGGACTTTTAACCGATGCGGCAGTCCATCCTTCTCTTTCGCCACGCGGCTATATATATATATATATATATATATATATATATATATATATATATATATATATATATATATATATATATATATATATATATATATATATATATATATATATATATATATATATATAACTAACCATCACGCCGTCTCCCCGAAAGGGTAGGCAGAAAGAATGGACTGTCACACTTTTACTGATGCGGCACTCCATCCTTCTCTTTTCGCTCCGCGGGAGACGCCATGTGATGAGTTGCGAACCTCATCGCCACCAATAGGCATATCCCGCGCACACTTCGATCGTCCGACACCCACAAAATAAATCTAAAACAAATAATATAATTCAATGATATAAAATAAAATAACAAAATAAAAATAATTTAACATAAATGACACTTGAAGATGTCCTCATAAGACGAAACACGTGTCGTGAATATTTCATATCACTTATAGAATTTTTAGATCTTCTATTTTTAAACAACTTTTGTTTATTTTAATAGCATCACTATCAATAATCATGAGCAAAATAGAGGGACAGGAATGAGCGGAGTTGAGAACCTGTTCCAAGTGGCGCAGGACATAGATGCTTTCGCCGCAGTGATTCTCAACGTTATGGGGATGTGACACGGGACAAGTAGAAGAATACGAAGACCGATGACGCGCTTATCATTCTATAACGACAAAAATATTAATAAAATTCCTCTAGTACATAATGTAGTTATCCTTAACTTTTTTAAAACTGTCAGACATATTACATTACTTCCTTAATAAAAAAATCTCTAAGTTAAGAGCTGTATTTGCTTTCCTGTATTATTAAAAAAATAAAAATGTAACGCGCTATGTTCATATTGATTTATTATTTTCAATTCTTTTCATGAAAAGTTAGGCGTATGGGTCAAAATTGTGTAGTTGGTTTCAAATAGCTATGTCTGTGTTGTTGGTTGACTAACTAACTAACTAATCAACACGCCGTCTCCCCGGAGGGGTAGGCAGAAAGAACGGAACGCCACACTGTTCTGTCCTGACGTACTTCTCTCAATTCCTCTACATTCATACACCTTGTCATGCACGCACATCGATTTTTCCGACTCCTCACGTGACCGACATTTAATATTTGATTGATTGGATCGGGCCACGTTTTAATAGCATCTTCACCATTCTGTCTTCACTCATTTTTTTCATTTGTCCAAACCATCTTTATGACCCTTTCATTATTTTGTTCATAACATTTTCATTCGCACCGCATTCACTTCACTTGCATTTGACACTCTATCATATACAGATTTATTACACATTCGTCTTAGAGATCTCATTTCTACTGCATTTTTATTCTATTTTCATCCTTCTTTCGCCAGTTCCATACCTCACTTCCATACATAAGGTTGCTGGTTGAGTTATTAGTTTTGTAAAACTATATTTTATTTTATAATAGTGAACATGATTGTTTCATACTTTTTTACTTGGATTTAATTTATATAATAAATTATATATATAGTATTGACAAGTTTGTCTCGCCTTGCGAGGGCATTCTAAATTGCAAAATTCACGGGTCGCAACTATTTATACTAACTAACTAACTAACTAACCATCACGCCGTCTCTCCGAAGGGGTAGGCAGAAAGAATGGACTGCCACATTTTTCTTTCCTGACATATTTCTCTCGCTTCCTCAACATTCATACATCGTGTCATGCACGCGCGTCGATTTCTCTGACTCCTCACATGGCCGACATTCAATATTTGATTTATTTGATCGTGCCACGTTTTCCTCGGTCTTCCTCTATTTCTGGTTCCATGTACATCATTAACATATAATTTTTTTACCATTCTTTCTTCATTCATTCTTTCCATATGTCCAAACCATCTTAATGATCCTTTCATTATTTTGTTCACGACACCACCGCATTCACTTCTTATATTTTCATTTGACACTCTATCATACACAGAGTATCCACACATTCTTATAAGAGATCTCATTTCTTTTGCATTTATTCTACTTTTGCCAGTTCCATGCTTTGCTTCCATACATAAGGGTCGGTAGAAGACTATTTAGATGTATTCGTTAATTACAAATTATCACTACTAGAAGTGAAAATTTCGCTTTGTATGAAATCGTCTATTTAATTACCTACTTTAAAATCGGGTACTCTAGTATATACGTTGAATTCTGCACTTTGGAATGTAAATACGCTGCAATGAACCGATTGACAGTGTATTATTATCAATCATTCAGTTAATTCAAAGCCTGTAATTACGCATTACGCGAATTACCGAATATAATTCAAGGACAATCACGGGCAGATAATTTCTTGTGATTTAAAATTACGCATACGGACGTTCACTGCAAATTATGGCGGCATTCGTCATTCAAAAATGTGACATTATGTAAGTTGTTTGGCATTGGGTGAATACTTGTGATAAGTGGAAGAGAAAACATTTGTCGATACGCCATAGTATGATAGATTGAAAACCATTTAAAAAAATAAAAAAACAAGTTTTTCCGATTCCTTTTCTATATGACACAACAACTCAAAGAACTTCACTGGCTTAACCTTTTGGGCTCCACGTTTTTATCATTAAAGTTCATAGTAAGTAAGTTTTCATAAATATTTCTGGAGTATTCATTTGATTCTTACATAATATATATAGATATAGAATAGCTATGTTACGCTATAGAGTAGAATGTTATAGAATGGCTATGGTACGCTATAGAGTAGAATGTTATTTTATTTTATATCATTGTATTTTATATTATTTGTTTTAGATTTATTTTGTGGGTGTTGGACGATCGAAGTGTGCGCGGGAGATGCCTATTGGTGGCGATGAGGTTCGCAACCCATCACACCGCGTCTCCCGCGGGGCGAAATGCGAAGGATGGAGTGCCGCATCAGTAAAAGTGTGATGGTTAGTTAGTTAGTTAGAATAGCAAAACCATATTTGGAGTTCATAAAAAATGTCTGAGAAAAAAATGGCCAAACGTAGTGGACATAGGAGTTGGTGGGAAAAACCCAATGGCCACAACGTGTGGACATAGGAGCTGTAAGGGTTAAGAGTCTAGAAAGAATCCAGTATAAACTATGCTGGACAGTCTTCAAAGCGCTATGTGGAATGACTCCAAATTATATATCCGAACTCTGTATAACGGACAGCCTAAATACAAGGAAATCCACACTTCCCTAGGCGAACTCCTCGGCAATAAGAAGAATAGTTGAGTCAAAGCGTTGCCCTAGTACAAATTTCGGGGATTGTCCGTTTGCGGTAGCCGGTCCATCAGCTTGGAGCTATCTTCCTTCACACCTCAGATGCATAAATGATCCGACAGACTTCAGATCTAAGCTGAAAACCTATATTTTTCATATTTCATACCCAATTTAAAACCTGCATATTTTGTTCTATTATACTTTCTTATCGATCGCGAATATCAATCAGATGCAGCGTTCACATTTAGATTTAAACCACGTCTTAATGCGCCTATGAGGTGATTACATCACAAGAACGGCGCTTTAAAAATCAGCATATTATTATTATTATTATTATTATTATTATGAGGGAGTATGGTGGTTATCCGTGGCTCTATCCCATGGCATTTCTTTAGGGAATGCTCGGGACCAATTCTCTGCAGCTTCGAAGGGATGAGCATCTCATATCCCATTTCCTTAAATTAATCTATATTATTATTTGGAGAACTCGGCCGTGCTGGAGAATGTTGGTCTCTTTGTCCCTGAGAGATATATCCGTTCCACAGTTGTTTATTGTTTTACCTACCGGCCGTCTGAAACAATTTGCCTCTGGTGACTCCAGTGGGAAAAAAATTAGTCTGCTGAACCCAGTCTCCTGGGAGATCGATGTCATTCATATTAGTTATTATTATTAGTTTCATATTTTTAATTATTCATTATTACTAATAGTTTTCTCTTTATCTTATCAAAGTGTTACTTTATTACTCTTATATATTTAACCTTATGTCAGTTGTTATATAATATTTGTGGTAGCATGTAATTGGCCTTGTTTTGTTGTCTCTTTGTGTTTATACTCATATACTGTAATTGCTGTTTGTTACCCTGAATAATTAAAAATTAAAAAATAAAATAAAAAATTAGTGAAGGTACGTTCAAATTACGTCATGTTCTCACTTCCAAAATACCACAATGCCTCAAGACTAAAGTCTTCAACGTACGGAGCCGAGACGTGGACATTGACAAAAGGTCTAGTCTACAGATTCAAGGTTACCCAGCGCGCCATGGAAAGAGCCATGCACGGAATAACCTTGAGGGACAGATATAGAAACGAATTTATTCGACAACAAAGCAAGGTGACTGAAGTGGCTCTACGGATAGGCGGGCTGAAGTGGCGGTGGGCTGGTTATATCTGTCGGAGAACCGACAGCCGATGGGGAAGACGGGTTCTGGAGTGGAGACCGCGTACAGGATTCCGTAGAGTTGGATGTCGCCCTGCCCGCTGGACTGACGATCTGAAGAGGATTGCTGGACATGGATGGATGGGAGCGGCAATGGATAGGGGGCGGTGGCAGGCTTTGGGAGAGGCCTACATTCAGCAGTGGATGACAGACGGCTGATGAATAAATAATTGTAGAAATTGTTCGTTGTCGCGTCGCGTCGCGTCGTGCCGTCTCGCGGCGTCGCCGTCGCGTCGCACACGCGTCCTCGCGCACGAACTGTAAGTGGGACATAACTGTTTACATGACGCCGCAATTTTGAAAGTGATCTCCGAATATCCGCCGCTGACCCATTTGGAATTTAGTCAAAATTAGATTTAGCGCAGCGTTATTTTTCACCTTTAATTAAGGCAAATTCACAGTCGGGATTTTATCGTTCACCGCACGACAGTAGCGCCGAGTGTTTTTTTTGTTATACCATAGGTAAGCATGTGTAACCAACACTACAAATAATTCAATTTAAGTTCCCTAGACTAATTAAGACGCACTATTACATCTGATCTGATCTTGGAGAGTGGATGGGGCTAAGGACTGAGGGGGAGCTGTTCCGAGCTGCCCAGGACGGGGAGGCCTACTCAAGGGTGATAGTCAACGTTGGGGAGACCTGACAGGACACGGGGAAGAAGACTGATTAATGTAATATTGCATAAAATTGGATGAACTTGTCTATTCAGTCATTAGCATATTTGAAAAACATTTAATTTGACGCTGTCCTACTTGCTGACAACGAGCATGAACTACAAGTCCTGGTGAATTGTATGTATGAGGTATGCATGCGAAATGATCTGATGATGAATGTTAATAAGTTCAAGGTAATGATTTTTGAAAAGGAAGAAATCATGACAGTCTGCAACATTAGCGTGAATGGTGAAAACTTGGAGCAAGTAGTTGAGTTTGTGTATTTAGGTAGTATGTTTACAAGAGATGGGAGAGTGGAGAGGGATATTGAAAGAAGGGTTGGGGCAGGCAACAAAGTGAATGGTGCACTTAAAGTTGTCATCGCAAACAAAAACCTATCCAAAAAAGCTAGAATGGCAGTGCACAATGGTGTTCTTCTACCGACCCTTATGTATGGAAGCGAAGCATGGAACTGGCAAAGAAGGATGAAAGTAGAATAAATGCAGTAGAAATGAGATCTCTTAGACGAATGTGTGGATACTCTGTGTATGATAGAGTGTCGAATGAAAATATAAGAAGTGAATGCGGTGCGAATGATGGTGTCATGAACAAAATAATGAAAGGATCATTAAGATGGTTTGGACATATGGAAAGAATGAATGAAGAAAGAATGGTAAAAAAATTATATGTTAATGATGTAAATGGTACCAGAAATAGAGGAAGACCGAGGAAAACGTGGCACGATCAAATAAATCAAATATTGAATGTCGGCCATGTGAGGAGTCAGAGAAATCGACGCGCGTGCATGACACGATGTATGAATGTTGAGGAAGCGAGGGAAATATGTCAGGAAAGAAAGGTGTGGCAGTCCATTCTTTCTGCCTACCCCTTGGGGGAGACGGCGTGATGGTTAGTTAGTTAGTTAGTTAGTTTGAATTTGTGGCCGGAAGGCAGGAAGTCAATGGTAGAGTGGCGAGGTAAAGAGAGTTGTGGAAGAAGGGAAGGGAGGGCTAGCTTTTCCGAATGAGGGAAAAAATTGTTTTCGGATGTTTTAGGCCCAAATGAATAAAACAATAGCCTATGCATTGTAAAATTAAAACTTTGAAAAATAAGGGACACCCTAATACATATAGATTGTGAAAAATGCCTCCCTAGAACGGGTTACCCCAGTTGGGAAGTATTAAACCATGCACTTGGTAAATGATTAATAAATAATTAACGATGCCGACATTTACATGTACATACAAGCTATCTCTAATGGATTCTCTTACACTATATTTATATTTGTTTTTTCTGAAAAAAACCTTGTCTTTAGCAATTTTCTTTGAGAGACGACAGTCATTAACACACTGTTAGACTTGCTAAATAATGCATTTTTAAGCTAAGAACAATTTTAGAGTAATCTTTGGCTACAACTCAAAATAAATATGATAAAAATAGTTAATACGAATGAAAACGTCTGTTTTCAAGAAGTTTTATTGTAGTTAATGGGAATGACATGTTTCGCCTTTTTAAAGTATTATCAAATGTCATGTCGATATTTGATATGGATTTTTACATCAATGTTAAAAAAATAATGTAAATGATAAAAATAGTATTAAAAATTAAAAAAAAAAGAATAACTTACTATCACACCGTCTCTTCGAAGGGTAGGCAGAAACAATGGACTGCCACACTATTATTTCCTGGTATATTTCTTGAGTTTCCTCATCATTCGTACGTCGTGTCATGCACGCACGTCGATTTCTCCGGCTCCCCACGTGGTCGACACTTAATATTTGATTAGGTCGTGCCACGTTTTCCTTGGTCTTCCTTTATTTCTTATTGCGTTTACATCGTTAATATATACCTTCTTTACCATTCTTTCTATGTGTCCAAACCATATTAATGAACATTTCGTTATCCTCCTCATTAACCTTCCTAGAATGGGTTACCTCAGTATTTAAACCATGTATTGGTCAATTAATATCTGATTGATTTGATCTTGTCACGTTTTAATCGGCCTACCTCTATTTCTTGTTCCATTTACGTCGTTTACATATTGTGTATTTGAAGTTTGCTCTTTAAAAAATTCTAAAACGCACATATTCGTACTCGTACACACTGAAAACAAAACAAAAAAAACTAACTATCACGCCGTTTCTCCGGAGGGGTAGGCAGATGGGATGGACCGCCAAACTGTTCTATCCTGACATCTCTTGCGTCTCTTCTACATTCTACAACACGCGCGTTCGCCGATTGTCTCTACTTCTAACATGGCTGCCGTAACGGAAAACAAAGTATTCGTAATATTAAGTTATTAAATGATAATTTCCAATCCCTTCAATTGGATTAGGAAATATTTTGTTATTTTGTCACTCGAAATTAAAACAGAAATGAGACGATTAGATCTATTTGTGGTGTTGAGGACATACGAGTAGTAAGATGGGGAAGAAGCAGAAGGCACTTTTGGAGACCACAGAGAAAATTCACGAATTGCAAAAATGTTTTTTCTTATTCTTCTTCTTTTAATAGATCTGACGATCTGTGATATCGAAATCATGTCTCGTCGGATAATGAGGTCCAGCTGTCCTTTCACCTCTTAGGCGATCTTCCAGGTGGGCGGTGTCCGGAGGGGATTTCATAAGCGGCTGTATATGCAAGTCGTCTGTTACCATCCATTCAGCCTACATGGTTCCTTCAGTATCTTCTTCTGGATCTACTCCACTGAACGATATCCTCTATTTCGCAAGTTTTTCTTATGTCTACGATCTCGGAGAGTTTTTCCAGTAATTGATCTTAGAACCTTCATCTCCGATGTTCTTAGTAGTCCCTTGGTTCGCACAGTGTTGGCCCGCGTCTCTGCAGCGTACGTCATGATAGGTCGTTGCCATAGGTCGTACGTATACCATTGATAGGTCGGCCGCAAAAATTGTTAAAGAAGAAAACCCCAGCAGCAAGAGATTATCAGGAAGGCAACCAAAAAATGGAGTAATAGCTGGACATCATCATCTCAGGATAGCTTACCATCATAAATAGGTCATACGACCTAAACAAAGTAGAATAAGACTTATTTTTTCTTTTATTTGGCCATTTGATCAGAATAACACGGGAAGGTTCTATTGGAAAGACCAATATTTATAGAACCAATCAATACGCAAGCTGTCAATTTGCCTCTTTAATGACAAACACATAAAGTGTTCTTGCCATTAGACACGCTAACACGTTTCTTAACAACTCAAATCTTCATTCCGCTTACCAGGACATATCTTAACTATTGCCGAGTATAATTCATGCATTAAATTAATTGTCTTATATATTAGTATACATTAGTACATATGTAGAATATTAATTTAAAATTATTACACTTTAAGATACGATTTGTTCCCCTTGTTCATAAATGGTAGAGAGTATCTTGTATTATGTTTATTTCGCCATTTGATCAGAATAACACGGGAAGATTCTATTGGAAAGACCAATGTTTATAGAACCAATCAATACGCAAGCTGTCAATTTGCCTCTTTAATGACAAACACATAAAGTGTTCTTGTCATTAGACACGCTAACACGTTTCTTAACAACTAAAATCTTCATTCCGCTTACCAGGACATAACTATTGCCGAGTATAATTCATGCATTAAATTAATTGTCTTATATATTAGTATAATATATATTAGTATATATGTAGAATATTAATTTAAAATTATTACACTTTAAGATACGATTTGTTCCCCTTGTTCATTAATGGTACAGAATATCTTGTACTCCTAATGTCGAACCAGCCTTCATGCGTTCCTAGTATTATTATATTTGTATGGTAAGTATTATATTTTACCTGTACTCAATAGATGACTTAAACCACTGATTCCCAAAGAGGTCTATATAGACCTCCAAGAGTCTACGACTACTTGCAATGGTTTGCTACTTGGTCCATGTCACCGAAAAAAAAATGGGGGTGCACGATAGTGCATCTCATCTCGGATGGTCGAAATCGTTGGCGACCTTTTTTTCTTTTAGCTTATTTGTTTGGAAATATCGTGGGTTCGAGATCTTCGGCGACCTTTTTAGCTCATTGGGGAAAATCTGAAGGTTGGCGAACTTTTTTTAGCTCATTCGGCAAAGATCGGACATTCGATTTTCCCAAATGAGCTAAAAAAAAAGAAGATCCAAATTTTTAATTGTATCTCAATAGAGACGAAGACGCAAACTGGAAACTGAATATGGATGATCAAGGTGTTTACAGGACTTATGACCTGTCATTGGTTGGGTTAAGCGCACGCTTTATGTAATTACAACATTCCCCATTCCACCATTGTTATTATGATCATGAATGATACATTTTTGGAAGTTGTATATATACTCCAAATCCATACCTATCTTCACGTGTCAGTTCCAGTCAACCATCTATGTAGATTTGATTGTACTAATTAATTTTTTAAGATTAATCTATACAATCCACCCACTAACGCCATCTATGGAGAAAATGATTGTTTAGCATTTAGCAAACTACTTTATTAACACAATGCGAAGAGGCTACCGCTTAACCCAACCAATGACAGGTCATAAGTCCTGTAAACACCTTGATCATCCATATTCAGTTTCCAGTTTGCGTCTTAGTCTCTATTGAGATACAATTAAAAATTTGAATTAACCACCCACAGGTGAAAATCCAGGATTCGTATACAGATATAAGTATACATTTCACAAATATTTGTAATTATTCTGGTCAATTCTTTGGCGTATAAAATAGGAGTGATACTCCAGGCGACTTCTAAAACAGTGCGCTAGGAGGCGGTAGCCTCTTCGCATTGTGTTAATAAAGTAGTTTGCTAAATGCTAAACAATCATTCTCCATAGATGGCGTTACTGGGTGGATTGTATAGATTAATCTTAAAAAATTAATTAGTACAATCAAATCTACATAGATGGTTGACTGGAACTGACACGTGAAGATAGGTATGGATTTGGAGTATATATACAACTTCCAAAAATGTATCATGCATGTTCATAATAACAATGGTGGAATGGGGAATGTTGTAATTACATAAAGCGTGCGCTTAACCCAACCAATGACAGGTCATAAGTCCTGTAAACACCTTGATCATCCATATTCAGTTTCCAGTTTGCGTCTTCGTCTCTATTGAGATACAATTAAAAATTTGAATTAACCACCCACAGGTGAAAATCCAGGATTCGTATACAGATATAAGTATACATTTCACAAATATAAAAAAATAAAAAAAGAAGATCGTTTATTTTGTAAAAAAATCTATTTTAGGAAAGCAGGGGAGACGGCGTGATGGTTAGTTAATTTATTAACCTTGTGATACAACATAATTAATTTTTAACACACCGCCACTGAACAGTTGGATAGTACGTTACCCTTAAGGAAACAGCGAATAAATTTCTCGTGATGGTCGGATTCATTAAATTTATGGTCCAAACTTTTTTCAATCCTTTCCTGTATGATCTGCCAACTTCGAGCGTACAACACCTCCTTTGTTACTTACTTTTATAACCGATGCATTTGGCAAAATGCTATTTCAGGAATCAATTTTTAGTCACATTAACACGGTTCCAATTCACAGATACATTTTTTTCCTGGTTGATTCTTTCTTTCTTTTCGGCGTTACATCCCGGTGTAGGATTTATCCTCCTCTACATCAGTCCTTCTTTGGCTCATGTCCCTGGTTATCTCTGTTCATTTTCCAGGTCTTTCCAGTTTCCTGTAGTCTTCTTTGACGCAGTCAGTCCATCTTTTTATTTGTCTTCCTTTTTGCTTTGTTTTGTGAGATTGGGACATAGAAGTGGATTGAAATTAAACTGGATGAAATGTGGCCTAGATACCCTTTTTGCCTTTTGATTTTTTTCTGGAATGGTGCATTCTCCAGCTAATGTATGTCCTGCATGAATGGGGGGCGAAGCTGACGAAGGGGCGCTGCTGCGTCCTATAACAGCTTCGGGAAAGCGGCCGGTAACCTTCTATGCCTTTATTTAACTGTAAGTTTGTTAATTTGTATGTGTATTAACAATCACTGCATGTTACCATACAATAAATAAATAAAATGGTCTTCCTTTTGAGTGCTCCCCTCCTTCGGCAGTACATATACTAAAATTGGTCTTCCTTTTGATCTCTCATCATATGGCACTCATTTGGACATAATCTTTGGTGTTCTGTCATCTGGTGTTTTTTCCACATGACTAGCCCGCCGTACTAAATCGTTCAGTAGGAAGTATTTACTAATAAGAACTTAAATTTCCACGGTTAACATATATAGGAATATTTTTCGGGGTGAAACCGTGTTCCCTCCACCAACGTTTCGGAGGCCCTTGCGGCCTCCATCATCAGGGTGTTAAATTTTTATTGTATCTCAATAGAGACGAAGAAACAAATTGGAAACTGAACATGGATGATCAAGGTGTTTACAGGACTTATGACCTGTCATTGGTTGGGTTAAGCGCACGCTTTATGTAATTACAACATTTCCCATTCCACCATTGTTATTATGATCATGCATGATACATTTTTGGAAGTTGTATATATACTCCAAATCCATACTTATCTTCACGTGTCAGTTCCAGTTAGCCATCTATGTAGATTTGATTGTACTAATTAATTGTTTTAAGATTAATCTATACAATCCACCTACCAGCGGCATCTGTGAAGAATGATTGTTTAGCATTTAGCCAACTACTTTATTAACACAATGCGAAGAGGCTACCGCCTCCTAGCGCACTGTATAGAAGTCGCCTGGAGTAAACACTCCTATTTTATACGCCAAAGAATTGAAGATATCCTCCCCATAGAGTAGTTGGCTAAATGCTAAACAATCATTCTTCACAGATGCCGCTGGTAGGTGGATTGTATAAGATTAATCTTAACAATTAATTAGTACAATCAAATCTACATAGATGGCTAGCTGGAACTGACACGTGAAAATAAGTGTGAATTTGGAGTATATATACAACTTCCAAAAAATGTATCTTGCATGATCATAATAACAATGGTGGAATGGGGAATGTTGTAATTACATAAAGCGTGCGCTTAACCCAACCAATGACAGGTCATAAGTCCTGTAAACACCTTGATCATCCATGTTCAGTTTCCAATTTGTTTCTTCGTCTCTATTGAGATACAATAAAAATTTAACACCCTGATGATGGAGGCCGCAAGGGCCTCCGAAACGTTGGTGGAGGGAACACGGTTTCACCCCGAAAAATATTCCTATATTTACTAATGCTTCAACATAAAAGCCCACGTAATGTCGGTGTGGTGGTGACGTCAGCAGCGTTGCCTGAGCCTATGAGATAACCTCCCGTGTCTTCGACAGCTCGGGAACTGATCAGGGTCGTAACAGGGGTGACAGATGGGGTTTTTCTGACATCCTTTCATGTTTTTGAAAAGAATATCCAATATTTTTTACATATTTTGATAATGGTAGATAAAATATAAGAACATTATAAAATAACCCAACCCGAGTACTAAAAGTATTATTTTGAGTATTACTAGATAAGATAGACCAAATAAGATAAACTGATGGTTTCCCTAATGGAATATTATTTGTTTACTACGCGGTTGTGGTATAATTAATTTATCGAGATACCAAAGCGAGGGAAACAGAAGTTCTTTTAGTTGTTATACAAATAATGTTTCAATCACATGTCAATAATAATAATAATAATGATATGCTATTTTTTTTTTTTTTTTAATTGTATCTCAATAGAGACGAAGACGTAAACTGGAAACTGAACATGGATGATCAAGGTGTTTACAGGACTTATGACCTGTCATTGGTTGGGTTAAGCGCACGCTTTATGTAATTACAACATTCCCCATTCCACCTTTGTTATTTGTGATCATGCATGACAAATTTTTGGAAGATATATATATACTTCAAAATCCATATTTATCTTCACGTGGCAGTTTCAGTCAGCCATCTATGTAGATTTGGTTGCACTAGTGAATTTTTTCAAGAATTAACCTATACAACCGACCCACTAACGCCATCTATGGAGAATGATTTTCGGCATTGATATGCTATGATATGCTATATTTTCATGATATGCTATATTTTTTCTTCTCATAACTTTTGATGCGCCGTTTGCGTGATGTAATCACGTCATGACGTGTTTTAAATCTAAATGTGATCGTTGCATCTGATAATCGCGATCGGTTAGAAAGTACTATAATAAAAGTAATAAAAAATTGGGTATGAAATCTGAAATTTATTTAAAAAAAGTATTAGATCTGAAAGGTATGAAGGAAGAATGTTCCAAGCTGATAGGCCGGCCACTGCAATAGCTCGGTCCCCGAAATCACCTAATCCCCTTCTTCTTCTTCTTTGCTAGCCTTCTTCTCTCCACTGCTGGATATAGGCCTCTTCCAATTTTTTCCACTCGTCTCTATCCTGCCCCTTTTGTATCCAAGATGTGTTTCCAACCCTTTTGATAATATCATCGGTCCATCTCATCGGTGGCCTTCCGACACTTCGTCTATTTTCCCATGGTCTCCAACTGAGTATCCTGGGTGCCCATCTGTTGCCACCCTGTCTAGCCAAGCGTCCAGCCCATTGCCATTTCAATTTTGCCACTCGGTCCATGACGTCAGCAACCCTGGTGCGGCGTCTGTTTTTTTTTTTTTTTTTTCTTATGCGGTCATGCAAGCTCACACCAAGTATCTGTCTTTCCATGGACTTCTGTGTACACTTGAGCCTGTGGACACTTTTTGCTGTAAGTCATCATGGGCAGTATACACATATCGTAGACCTTTCTTTTGAGACAAACCGGTATTTCAACATTTTCAAAGACAGCCAACCTAATCCCCTATAACTAACTAACTAACTAACACGCTTCTTTCGCTTCTTCACATCTATACATCGTGTTACGCACGCACGTCGATTTCTCCGACTACTTACGTGACCGACATTTAATATTTGATTGATTTGATCGTGCCACTTTTTTCTCGGTCTTCCTCTCTTTTTTAGCTCCGTTATAAATACTTTTTTCGCCATTCTGTCTTCATTTATTATTTCCATGTCGCGAATATCAGATGCAGCGTTCATATTTCAATTTTTAGATTTAAAACACGTCTTAATGCGCCCGTGAGGTGATTACATCACAAAAATCGACGCTTTCATAGTTAGCATATTGATATTATTATTATTATTAAAATTAAATATGAGTTCGAACCATCTTAACGACCATTTCGTAATTTTGCTCATAACACTTTTATTCGCTTCTTATAATTGCATTTCATCATCATCAGCCGTCTGTCATCCACTGCTGAATGTAGGCCTCTCCCAAAGCACGCCACCGCCCTCTATCTATTGCCGCTCCCATCCATCCATGTCCAGCAATCCTCTTCAGATCGACGGGCCAGCGGACAGGGGGACGTCCAACTCTACGGAATCCTGTACGTGGTCTCCACTCCAGAACCCGTCTTCCCCATCGGCTGTCGGTTCTCCGACAGATATGACCAGCCCACCGCCACTTCAGCCCGCCTATCCGTAGAACCACCTCAGTCACCTTGGTTTGTTGTCGAATAAATTCTAAATCTGTCCCTCAAGGTTATTCCAAGGATGGCTCTTTCCATGGCGCGCTGGGCGACCTTGAATCTGTAGACTAGACCTTTTGTAAGTGTCCACGTTTCGGCTCCGTACCTCATGACTGGCAAGACGCACTGGTTGAAGACTTTAGTCTTGAGGCATTGTGGTATTTTGGAAGTGAGAACATGACGTAATTTTCCAAAGGTCGCCCAACCCAACCGAATTCTTCGGTCGGCTTCTTTCTCGAAATTGTTTTGTCCTAATTGTATGATTTGGCCAAGATATGTGTATTCTTGTACCACTTCGAGAGCCGACCCATCGATGGTTACTGATCTCGGGATAATATGTTCATTATACATGACTTTCGTCTTGTCCAAATTCATCCCGAGACCCACTCGTTTGGATGCAGTGTTCAGTTCATCTAGCATGCCTTCTAGCTCCCCCACAGATTCCGCCAGAATGACAATGTCATCCGCAAAACGAAGGTGAGAAATGTATTCGCCATTTATGTTGAGGCCACGTTCAGACCAGTCCAGAGTTTTAAATATGTCTTCTGGTTTTGGATTTGCACGGACATTGTGGCGTTATTATAAAGGCATTTCAACACCTGTACGTAATTCTAATCAATCTGGTTTCGCTGCAGAGACTCCAGAACAGCCCAGGTCTTGACAGAGTCGAAGGCCTTCTCATAGTCCACAAAGGCAAGGCAAGTGCAATAATTGCATTTGATACCTATATATTGAGTAATGATACATTCGTCAAGGAGATCTCATTTCTACGTAAATTCTTCTTTTGCCAGTTCCATGACCTATAAGTATCAATTCATTTAATATCTACATACAATAATAATAAACAATTCATACAATCATTTCTCGGTCACGTTTCGCGAGATTTTTAATATTTAAATAAACTTTCCATGTTATATTTAGTTATGATTAAAAATAGTATGAAAGTGTTTTTCAATGGCGAATACTTGGCAGCAAGTACGGGGTATTTTTATTAAACTATTGTAAATAGTAGCTTAACGTATTATGAATGATAATTTTAAATGTTTAATGTATCAAATATATTTTACAACCATTCGAATATTTAAAAAAAACTAAAATATCGATTTTCCTCATAATTAAGTCGTTAGTAAATATCGTAATAATAAGGTTAGTGAAAACTGACTTGTTTTCTTCATTACAAATTCATTTTCCCCCATTACATACATTCTATCGATTTCAGTTCAAATACAGACATTAATAAAATAATGAGCGGGAAAATGATATATGATAGAATACCGAACGACGAAATAAGGAAGAAAAATAAGGCAGATCATTGCATCGTAAGTAAAATTAAAAAAAGGATCCCTGAGATGGTTTGGACATATGGAACGAATGGACGAGAGAATAATGGTAAAAATGTTGCATACAAGCAGTGTGAGTGGAAATTGAAGCCGTGAGAGACCAATGAAAGCATGGCATGACCAAATTGATCAAATACTGAAAGGCGGCCACATTCGATCCGCGAGCGTGCATGGTACGATATATGAATGTAGAGGAATCTAGAGAGGTATATCAGGACATAGAAGTATGGCGGTTCATCATCTCTGTTTACCCCTACGGAGATACGGCGTGATGGTTAGTTAGTCTAAAATACGATATTTTCATGACATGGCAATATTTACTAAAAATTATTTGTACATTAATTTTGCCTTAGGTTTATAATATCAATTTAAAACACATTTATAACTGGATACTCCGGATTCAGCTCCGTGAGTAATGTATTAATTTACCACAGTTAAGCGAGTATAAAGCTACTGAATAAATGTGGCAAATATTCTAAAATAATTTGGCTAAACAACCTTAAAACGAATTATTTTACTTTTATTGATTTGAATAATTTTGGTGTATTAAAAAAATTACAAAATAGCTCATATCAACACCCCCTTTGCGCCGCTGGCTTCGTTTGCAGTAAAAAATGGTTTCGAAAAACGTTACAGCTCAGTCGAAGTTCATCACAATTAAGTAGTTAAAAAACTAAATTACAAGGGTTTATAGTCTTAAGATACATTGAAATACGAACTGCAAATGTGGTCGGTTGCACTATATAGGTTAAATTATCAATATCATTTTGAAAATGAACCCATAATCAAGTCAATTAAGATTGTTATGAAAAATATTCGTAATTGGGAAGAAGTGAATTTTTAATCCATTAATTCAATCAGGCTTTCAACCGAGTTCTATTATAGACTTTGTGAGTAGCTTGCAGTAGAACATTTATCAAACGCGATATGCAAACATTCGCGGTGAAGCCATCAAAGAGATTGCTGTGGTCGCACCGAGGTTTGATTACGAGTGCCGTAATTATTAGCCAGTTCGTGGAGCTCTAATAATCCGATCGACACTATGCTATGAGCTAGTGGGTGCATAAGTTATTATGGCTCATTAGCCGTATTCACTCGACAAGGGGTGGCTACGTAGTGACGCTTTATGTACTATTTTTATTAACACCAAGTAACTTAAAATAGAATGTAGACGACGTATTTAAAATTTAAAGATTTTTGAGTAGTCACTGATATCATTCACCAGGTAGCGACTTCTGCCACCGACTCTTAAGTGGCAATGGCCAGGTCACTTAGCCAGAAGCTCGGACGAAAAATAGACAAGAAGACTGCTGACTTGGAGACCATGGACGGCAAAGAGAAGTGCAGGGCGGCCGCAACTACGGTGGAAGGATGATCTGAACAGACATTTAAATATTTTCATAATTTGTGTTTTCATGAAAATAGTATTTTAAAAGTATTCCATTATATTTATTAAAATTCTTTTGTCACAGCCGCCCTCATTGACTACCTCAACGCCCTACTTGTTTGATTTATTTCTGGACCTGCTACCGCCCCCACGAAGGCCCCAGCGCCTCCTGGGGGGCGGTACGCCCCCGTTGGGCGCCCACGTTTTAGAATTAGATTCGATGACAATTCGTAGTGATAAAATTGTTATGAAAATAGCTTTTCCAAATTAAATATAAAGTGTATACAATTTCAAATATCTTCAAATTAGATATATGAAAATCCTGTTAACATTAGCTTATTTTTGATACTTTTCCTGAACATTCTATGCATCGAAAAGGAATTATTTATATTAATAGCGCAGAAGATAGCGGGATCAAGGCTATATTTTTTTATCGTACAATAATATTTCGTCTATGGAATTCAAATCCACATTTCTGCAAGTAAACACAGTTGGTAAAATATCTAATACACTTTTTTTTAATTTTTTATTATTATTATTATTATTTTTTTTTTTGTATACAACAGGTCGTTTGAACCTAATTACTGTATACAATATTTTTTTTAGCTATTATATTGATTCTCGTGAGATGTGATAGGTAGCCAATCTATCGCCATTTTATTTTCACGTGAATTCTACACCAGACCAAAGACAGTGTGACAATTACACTGCCATCGCCGGGAATCGAACCCGGGGCCTTCGGTATGAAAGTCAGAGCTCTTACCACTCTGCCACGAAGGTCTTGCTCTTTGGAACTAACTAACTAACTAACTAACCATCACACCGTCTCCACGAAAGGGTAGGCAGAGAGAATGTACCGCCACACTACTCTATTCTGACACACCTCTCGAGCTTCCTCCATACAGCGAGCCAAACAAGTACGTCGATTCTTCCGACTTCAAACATGGCCGACCTTAAAAATTAGATTGATTTTTATTTTCATGCCATGTTTTCCTCAGTCATCCTTGACTTCGTACTCCATTCACAACGTATAACGTATACTATCTTAACCATTCTTTCTTCATCCATGCGTTCCATGTAACTAAACCAACGCAGTGATTCTTTCATAATTTTGTTCATAATATTTTCTCCCACTCTACATTATACACTATCCTAATATCAGCATTTTCGTACATCGTTTAACCATACATGCGTCTTATTGCTTGGCAAAGTCGCTGTAACCTTAATTTCTTCTTATTCTTCTTCCTCAGCCTATTCCTGTCCACTCCTGGACAAAGGCCTCCTCCGTTTGCTTCGTAGTTGCGGTTGCCCTGCACTTCTCTTTGCCGTCCACGGTCTTCAAGTCAGCAGTTTAACCGCAACCAGCAACCTTAATTTATAGTCATTCTATATCTTTATACAGTCTCCTGGACATAACCTTCCCCTCTACTTCTTTCCATATTCCTATTTTGTGTCTGATCCAGTCATCATCATTTAAAAAAAATGTCATTAGCTCATAGTGTGGAGGGGTCTTCCTCAGCCTTCTCTATCCTCCTGAAGTCTCCATTCCACCACGCTTCTGTATTTTAAATGAACTATTTATGTACGTACTATAAATTAATTAATGAAATTTGGATAAATGAACTGAATTTTTTTGTAATAATAAAAAATCGATACACTTATTTCCATTATTACTGACCTTATTTGATAAGTGTTAGGTACGTAATAGCTTTTATTATGATAGAGATAAGAGCTAAATTACGTCTTATTTCATATTGAATAACCGGCCAAGAATCTTAAAATAAATAAACAAAATATTTTCGCATCGCCGAACGTTTTGCGTACGAATTTTCCAAGATATCGTTACCACTAACACAGTATCGCAAAAAATGTTAATGCATCGGTTATGACTTTAATAATAAGCGTTTAATAAACTCTGTAAGCAATTTAAACAAAACTCAAAAATAATGCGTAGAGTTATTATTTTCCTAAAAAAGAATATTTTTAAATTAAAATTGTACTGATAAGTAAAAAATAATAATTACTTTTTTTGTTTGTTTCAGATTTTCGTGAAACTGGTAGAGTGAACAAGTCAACATGGTCAGCGTAAGAATATATTTTACTCTAATTATTTTATGTTATTTAATCTGTATATCGTGGTTATTTAATCTGTATATGGACAAATGTATGAAAGAGCTGAAAGATGTAGGTGCTAAAATGAGCGGAGTGTCAGTAAGCTGTCTCTTGTATGCGGATGACGCTGTCCTACTTGCAGACAACGAGCATGAACTACAAGTCCCGGTGAATTGTATGTATGAGGTATGCATGCGAAATGATCTGATGATGAATGTTAATAAGTCCAAGGTAATGATTTTTGAAAAGGAAGAAACCATGACAGTCTGCAACATTAGCGTGAATGGTGAAAATTTTGGAACAAGTAGTTGAGTTCGTGTATTTAGGTACCTGAGGATGGAAGTCAAAAATGAAAAAAGTGACTTCATTTATAAAAAGTTTACAAAACAACAGATTAAATTCAATGTAATTCATCTTTAATACAGCATATAAAATAATTAGAAACTAACTAACTAACTAACTAACCATCACGCCGTCTCCCCGAAGGGGTAGGCAGAAAGAATGGACTGCCACACTTTTCTTTCCTGACATATTTCTGTCGCTTTCTCAACATTCATACATCGTGTCTCCTCACATGGCCGACATTCAATATTTGATTTATTTGATCGTGCCACGTTTTTCTCGGTCTTCCTCTATTTCTGGTTCCATTTACATCATTAACATAATTTTTTTTACCATTCTTTCTTCATTCATTCTTTCCATATGTCCAAACTATCTTACTGATCCTTTTATTATTTTGTTCAGGAAAGAAAAGTGTGGCAGTCCATTCTTTCTGCCTACCCCTTCGGGGAGACGGCGTGATGGTTAGTTAGTTTTTTTAGTTTTTTAAAAGTACATATGATTTGGGAATAACGCACATTAGGTTAAGTAGAAATGTTTTACGTGTGCAAAAATTGAACAGATTTTTTGGAAAAAGTTGTGTTTTAATTCATAAAAAAATAAAAATAAAAATTGGCGAACCGCCTTTGGATTTCGTTAACTGTCGCATTGGTTACGCCAACTGATATTTGTTGAGAGTACAAAATAAGTGGTATTGTTGTACGTTGGCCAGTCGCGACTGTGAGTTATGAAGAGACGAAGAGAACATATAAATACTGGAAATGAATTTGATTCATTTCAGGAGTCGAACGGCAATTTGCAGCCCCCACAGGAGCTAGAGACGTTCCTGCCCTCAGATGGTCCCAAGCACAAAGTGGTCGCTGGGGCAAAGTAAGTATAAGGGGTTGTTTGATCATTTATAATTTTATCTTTCAAAACCCAATTTTAACCAGTACGCCTCCATGTTTAGCCTTTATGATAGTATTTAGTTTATAATTCCGTAAATTGTGTAATTTTAAACTATAATTATCATTAATTTTATCTCAATAGAGACGAAGATGCAAACTGGAAACTGAATATGGTGATCGAGGCGTTTACAGGACTTATGACTTGTCATTGGTTGGGTTAAGCGCACGCTTTATGTAATTACAACATTTCCCATTCCACCTTTGTTATGACCATGTCTGACAAATTTTGGAAGTTGTATATATGTTAAAGTACACCAGATTTCACATATCAGTTTCAATGTGCCATCTATGAAGATTTTGATTACAAAATCTTCATAGATGGCACATTGAAACTGATATGTGAAATCTGGTGTAGGACTTTAACATATATACAACTTCCAAAATTTGTCAGACATGGTCATAAGAAAGGTAGAATGGGGAATGTTGTAATTACATAAAGCGTGCGCTTAACCCAACCAATGACAGGTCATAAGTCCTGTAAACACCTTGATCAACCATATTCAGTTTCCAATTTGCATCTTCGTCTCTATTGAGATACAATTAAATCATGAATATAATGAATTATTTCAATAATTAAAATATAAATATTTTTGTTTTGGGATAAATATGTCATTTATACTTGGATTTTCTGGCATATGAAGGATTAGATCTTATGCTCCTAGTACTCAGTTAGTTAATCACAATAGTTTAAAAATTCCAAGTTTTAACAAATACGCATTTTTTTTTAAACTTATTTCTTGTTTTTCGAACAATTATGTAAAACTTTCCTAGACGTTTAATTATATTTTATGTGAATGACATAGTTCGCCAGTCTATGCCTTAGACATGCGAAACGTGTCATTGATTCGTATTAATTACACCTCTTTACTTTATAAGGATTAATTGATTCTCTATAGAGACGAAGATGCAAATTGTTTTCTGGGAACAGAATATGGCGGCCGAGGCGCTTACAGGACTTATGATCTGTCATTGGTTGGGTTGAGCGATCGCTTTATGCTCAACAACATTCCCCATTCCTCCCTTCTTACGACCACCACGGCTGACAAATTTTTGGAAGTTGTATATATGCTAAGATGCCGCGCCTATCTTTACATTTTTTTAGTTCACTCTACACCAGCGTCATTTATTAAGATTGGGAAGCATTAAGTAGAAAAAATTTATTAATTTTAAAACCTTTTTACGTTTAATTTGAAGAGCAGTGATTTGAAAACTATATATTTTTTTTTTTTTATGAATTGAAAGTGTTTCAAATCAAATCAAATCATTTGAAAGTAATTTCAAATTATTCTTTATCATTTACAATTAATAAAATGTTTAAATGTACGTGGAAGAAAACTCCGTATAAAATGTCTCTAATGTAAAAATATATTGTTGCGCCAATAATAAAACAGTTGCACCATGCCAGTAAAAAATCTAAATTTAATTTGTGCAAGTGTATCGGTTCGATATTTGCGTTTGTCAAACAAGAAATAATGAGAAGTGTTAACATAGTTATTGTTTATTTTAACAATTTGAACAAACATAACCTTACATCGTATAATTCATCAATGTTGCTATTATATCCCAATAACGGTTGTTACTTGAGTTAGGAATCGATATTAATGTTTTCGAATAGTTGATAACGTCCTCACATCTCATCATCATCTTCAGCATTACAATCCTTCGGACCTCTGCGTGACACCCATGCCAACGGAAAGGCAACGTTCACTCCGATCAGTAGAAACAAGTGCAAACAACATAGCGATTCCAGTCAGAGCCAATAAAGCATGTTTCTATGATCGTGCTTTCAGCGTTGCGGGTCCGTTGGCGTGGCCTCCATGTTAGTATTAAGTATGAGGATAGTGACGTTAAATTTAAGAAACATCTGAAGACTGCACTGTTCGGTCAGTCATTTCCTAGTGCGCCCTTGGAGTAATTGATTTTACAAAACGGCGCACTTAAAATACAAATCATCATAATAATAATATTAATAATAATAAAATCCTTCATAGGGTTATAACGCTGACGATGATAAGGGTCTGAGGATTTTCCTTTCGAAGCAATTTAATTTTGTTTCATCGCCTTTAGTAAGTGTCCGGGTATACGTTAAAACTGGTCTGATCAATGTTTTATATAAAGTGGTATTTTTTTATATATATTATACTTAAGGTGTTAAAACTTTGGGATTACACAATGATGATTTTTATTTAATTTGAAACACTGTATTTTCCCATTTTTTTAAAGTAGAAAAAAACAGTGTTTTAATTCACAAAAAATGTGGCCATTGTGTTTTTGGATAGTAAACGTCACATTATTTTTTAATGAGAAAAAATATTTTTTAAATGTATATTTGGTTAAAATCCACTAATGTTTGTGTCTTCGACTGGTTTCGGCAGCTAGCTGTCAACTTGTGGTACTTATATCAAATTCTGTTAGGTTTGTATATGAAATAATGGTAGGGGCAGAAGATGGCAGTGAACTGCCAAACCGGTGGAAAACACAAACATCAGTGAAAAAAAATAATTCCAATGTTTACAATGAACTTCTATCATAAAAATAATATCACAAAATTAATCATTTTTGTTATTTAACTCAAAGATAAATAACAATACCGGTTTCATCACAGTAATTAAATCATTCAGTTTTTTGTTTATAGTCTAGCAAGTGAATGTATCCCAATTTTAACATCTGATGATGTAAATTTTTGTAATTTTTATTTATTATTTTTAAAATCTTTTTTTTTTCATAGGTACAAAGTCTCGGGAGATCCAGAAACTGCAAATGATTTTGATCCATTCGCTGAACGAAATGTCGCGCACCCTACTACGTAAGTACATAGTTTGTTTTTTGTTATACGAGTACACCGTTTAAAATCGATTTTTGTTATTTATCGCCTATGGTATAATAATGTGAAAATAGCCTTGTTGTAAAATTATGTGTACATATTATATGTAAGGCGATTTACCTAAACGAATGCGTTATCCCATTTAACTTCTAATTAAAACAATCTCATGGTTAACATTTTTTATGCTGTCGATTTTTTTTTTAATTAAAGCGCTGTTTTTCCATTTTTGAGTTTTTTTTTCTCGATATGTTTCAGAGGCTTAACACCTTCATCACCAGGAGAACGATATAAACGTGTATGTCGCTCTCCCGATGATGAAGATGTAAAACCTTCGAAACATGCCGAGAAAAATAAACTTGAAAGTGGAAAATAACCGTGTTTTAATTTATTTAAAAAAAACGTTATTATGGAGTTCACCGCCATACGTCCAGGTTACTTTCCGAGAAATATGCAAAAAATCGCATTTTCTATTAATTAATTGTAATTACATATTAATTTAAAAAAAATTAATTACGAAACGTCAATAACTCGACTGCACACTTCGCCTGCCCCTTGTAAAACTATCGTACTTGTGAAGACTTGTAATCTTATCCCTAAAGGTTTTTACATTTTAGGTATATGTAAAACCTTTAATGTTTTTCAAGCGCGTACATGATACGGGATAGCGCAGAATGATACAGTCAAAGTTTGCGTATCACGTACGTTCATATGCATAGGGCGGTTAAATGCTATATGTACGTGCAAATCTTGATATCTGGGTACATTACATTTTAAGAAGAACGAAACCCTGTTTGACAGTAAGTACGTACATGTAACATACTTAAAATATTCACAAAACATGATATCTTCATCACCCATTGAATATTTAAATTAAACCGTTTTCAAATTGTTTTCACTGAAATTATATTTGTATCCACCACAAAAGCTCTAACACAAAGTTCCAATCCGATAACAACTCTTACTAAATCTGATTGTTTATAAATATTAAAACTTCATAAACTTATGTTGTATTTCAATATTATCTTCTGATGTAATAAGGATAATGTTTTCAAGCATGCTAAGAAAAGTGACCCCACAATTAAAACTGTTTTATCTTTCTTTTATCTTCATTAATCAGAGGGACCATGATACTATATTTCTGCAGAAGTAATGAAATGTTTGGAACTAATAAAGATAATGTAATAATATATTGGATGATTTATAGAGCGCTGTATTTATGAATTAATCATCTCAAGGGCGCTGTAGAAAATGCATGCAATAGAAAAACATTGTTATATGCACGTTGAAAGATATGTATAAATTATTTTAACTTTAATAATATTATTACATACATTTGTATTTTAATATTCGTGCGATTGATGCAAAATTAATTCAATATTATAATGTATACATAACTGAGCCATTGCACATATCAATAGTATCTACATATAATATACTTACCGACTATTTAATTGAAAAGTGATTCAATTTATAGTTTTATCTATTTATGTTATATTTTATCTATTTTACCTATGACATATATACATACTATATTAATTCTTGATTTAAATAAAATTGATACTTCATTGCCCTCTGGTTATAAACACATTTTAAATAAATTAATACTTATGTATCTATCATTTTTATTAATTACTGGTCTCTATCACCGAAGTTATTTATTATTGTTATATTTGATTCCTTATGTATGGAAGTGAATCGTGGAGCTGGCAAAAGAAGGATGAAAGTATAACAAATGCAGTAGAAATGAGATCTCTTAGATGTGTGGAAAACCTGTGTTTAATATAGTGTCGAATGAAAATATAAGAAGAGAATGCAGTGCAAATGAAAACGTTATGAACAAATTAATGAAATGATCAAGATGGTTAGTACCTACAAATGAAAATAATTAATGAAGAATGAATATGTTAACGATGTAAACTGAACTAGAAATATAGGAACCGAGGAAACATGTTAACTCATCTTTATGTAAAATAAGAATGTGTTAATATTCTAACAAAACAGAAAAATATTTTAAGGATTAATTGTATCTCAATAGAGACAAAGATGTAAATTATTTGGAAACAGAATATGGTAGTCGAGGCGTTTACAGGACTTATGACCTGTCATTGGTTGGGTTAAGCGATCACTTTATGTTAACAACATTCCCCATTCCTCCCTTCTTACGACACCACATTTTTGACAAATTTTTGGAACTTGTATATATGCTACTATTTTTCAATAACTTCACATTGTTGTAAACTAGCGCCATCTATTAAGATAATTTGTATTTGTCTATATGTATTTGTATACAAAAAAAACAAATTCTATAAAAATGTTTGTATATATTTTTTTGCTTTCTATCCAATGTAAGTGCAATGCGAGTTTTAACTGTATCATTAATATTTTTATGTGCGAACTGCGACCATTAATTCCTTATCTCTCTTGTGCGTAACATGCTTTCAGACAGAAATAATTACTCAGGTGCCTCATAAACCCGAATCACGATTCTCTGAGACACTTTGAATATATTTTTGTCTATTTTCACTAGTGCATGTAACCAAAATGTTTATTTTATTGTAGAATATACACATAATAAAAAATACAAAAGTGGAAGTAGTTAAAAAACATCGTTTTATTTCATTATTATTTAAAATGAACTTCCATCAAGAGATTTCAGTAAAATCATTTGATTATATATAGTATTGTTTATATTGTGTTTGCACATGATTTTTATATTTAATGAAACAATATCATTGTTTATTTGTTCATTTACATAATAATAATAAAATAATTATATAATTTGGAATAAATAAAAAATATGGTATTCAATGCATTCATTACTTAAGCAATTGCAATAATATTTTAGCAATTACAAACAACAACTATAGTTTAAGGCATCTATTGAAAACAAGTACAATATAATACACATTATAATACCAGGAACGCATGAGATGGTTCGGCTTTAGGAATACAAGATTCTCCCCAAAGTCAGAAGTATTTGTCTTGCATCAACTTTATTTACTGTTTCCATTAAAAAAATTAAACATTTAATTTTGATTGCACCAACATATCGCACGTTGAAAACAAACACTATTCAGAAATCTCAATTTTTCAGTACGGTCATTTAAAGTTTTGCCTGCTTATTAACCTAATTAAAATCAACTAGATTCGGATAGAATAATATCTAAACTAATATATAAAATAACAACATTAGATATATTTCTTCTCACAGTCAAGTTATTGACCTAACAACAACTTTAAATGACCGTACTGAAAAATTGAGATTTTTGTATAGTGTCACTTTTGTTTTCAACGTGCGATATATTCTAAGAAACACCAAGACTAGGTATGTTTCTTTGTGTTAATAGGTTAAACACATAAAGTTCTCTAAGAAGCAGATTCTTGATCAATCCTAGATTATCTTGTACTTTCATTGTTACAAGTTACAAGTCACATTAACTCACAGCTGTTTTTTTGTGTTGTTGAAATATTTCCAGTTTTTACATAAGCTATTTATTTATTAATAAAATTATGCATACCACACCAGTTACATGGTGATCTAGGAGGCAGAATGCTTGCCTCCTGATACAGAGGACATGCCATGTTTAATGTTGCCATTTCAAATGCCATGTTTAATGTTGCATACATTTAGATATAATAACCTTGTTTAATGTATATCTATTGTATATTTTAAAGAAATTTAAAAAAAAAGATGAAATAATAATTATATGAGAAACATCTCATGGACACATTATTGGCTTTAAAGGGTATTTGATAAGAGTTATCTAAGGAGGCCAAGTGAAATTATATTATGTGATTGCTAAGATAACTACTAATCTATGAAATGATCTATGAATAAATCAAGATAGAACCATAGTTTAGTTTTACGATATTTTCAACAAAATTTTAGTTTTGTGATATTTTCTAATAGTTGTTTAGAAAATATCCCAAAACTAAATTGTTGTTGAAAATATCATTTTTATGATACTTTTCACACAGTTTTCTGTGTGAACAATTCACAAATTCATTGTGTATAAAAAAGTTCAGCAAGTTGAAAAATTGTTATGAAAAATTGGTTTTAAAGTGTTGGAATGAAGTGTTGTTTTGTGGTTACAGGGACTGTGATACTCTCACACATTTGCTGAAAGCTTCCCTCGGTACCGGCATTCTGGCGATGCCATTTGCATTCAAAAATGCTGGCCTCGTAATGGGAATATTCTTCACCATACTTGTGGCTGTGGTCTGCACGCACTGCTCATACGTTTTAGTAAGTTTAACATTATATCTTTCTCATTTAGGGCAATTAACTTAAAATACACACAAACTATTGTTTAAGATTACACGCAATGGTATGGTATTTTATAATAAGGCGAGATATTCGCTCATGTTAAAGAAGGTTCAGAAAAGATTTCTGAGATATCTCTACATGAGGGAGTTTGGTAGCTATCCGTGGCTTTATCCCACTGCATTCCTCTTGGGCATGCTAGGGACCAATAGTTTACAGATAAGAAGGGATGGGTGCACACTTACCCATTTCTTCAGACTTATCAGGGGATTCTTTGAGAATTCCGTCATCTTGGAGGCTATCCATCTTTATGTTCCGGATGGATATCTTCGACAGCGTCAGCACAGACTGTTTTATCTCCCAGTATGCCGGTGGGGAGAGCAATCAAACTACTGAGATCGATGTCTTTCATATTCGTGAAAGTACGTTCAGAAGACAAATACTCTTGACTTTGGAGAGTATCTTATATTCCTAATGTCGAACCATCTCTCATGCGTTCCTGGTATTATATATTTATTATATTTTACCTATTCTCAATAGATGTATTAAACTATTAAAATTGTTTGTAATATCTTTTGAGAGAATAAACTGATTTGATTTGATTGATTTAACTAAGTAAAGCAAAAAAATGATTCTCAACAATATATAAAAATTAAATAATATGCATATCATTAGCATGATCATGACAAATATATTATAGTAAAATAGAATAAAAGTGATTTTAAGATAACGATATGTGTGCTAAATTATGATTAGCCATTTACTGTATTTGCTTAATTTTTGTATTATATTTTGACTACTTATGCAATAGGGATACGCATCACAATTATGTACATATAATTAAAAAATGACTCATACATCATATTGTTTAAAATAACAATATCAAAAATAATGTTTAGCGTTGCGTAATGTTACAATTTTGCTTGCAGCGAGGATATTTGTTGTATTTAAAGATTCACGTTAATTATTTTAAATAACAGTTACGCTAGCAGAGTGTTGTAACGGCATTAACAATGCGCATTGAATAATGTATTAATCTTTATAACGCTACCTGTATAAATCTGCTGCTTAGCGGTTACTAATTGTTTATAATTTGTATTTCAAATATAACTAACTAACTAACTAACTATCACGCCGTCTCCCGGAGGGGTAGGCAGAGATAATGGACCGCCACACTGTTCTATCCTGACATACTTCTCTCGCTTCCTCTACATTCATACATTTTGTCATGCACGCACGTCGATTTCCGTGACTCCTCATGTGACATTCAATATTTGATTGATTTGATCGTGCCATGTTTTCATCGTCCTTCCTCTATTTCTAGCTCCGTTCACGTCATTTACATATACCTTCTTCACCATTATGTCTTCAGTCATTCTTTCCACATATCCAAACCATCTTAACGACCCTTTCATTATTTCGTTCATAGCACTTAAATATGCACCGCATTCACTTCTTATACTTGAATTTGACAGTCTATCATATAAAGATTTACCACACCTTCGTTTTAGAGATCTCATTTCCACTGCATTTATTCTACTTTCATCCTTCCTTTGCCAGTTCCATGGTTCGCTTCCATACATAAGGGTTGGCACAAGAACACCATTATGCACTGCCATCTTAGCTTTTTTGGATAGGCTTTTGTTTGCGATGACAACTTTAAGTGCACCATTTACTCTGTTGCCTGCCCCAACCCTTCTTTCAATGTCCTTCTCCACTCTCCCATCCTTTGTAAACATACTTCCTAAATAACCAAATTCATCCACTTGTTCTTGATTTTTTATTTCAAATTTTATTTCAAATATTTTATTTCATTTATATATTACGGTATTGTCCTTATTAGTATAAATAATCTATTAATTAGTGCTTACAAAATGAATCGTGCAGCCACTTTTACTGCTTCACTTTGGTAAACACAATTGACCGACAATCTATTTAGTTCCGTATACAAATATTTGTTTTGTGATTTGCTTATCTGGCATACATAGCCGCCATGTTACAGTACACTATACTTGACCAGCATTATATAAAGTTTTATCAATTTCATATGTCACGGTTGCTCCTTATACTAAATTATCTTTTAAATGTAATATACCGATATTTTTCACACTCATATAATATATGTTATGTATTCATGAGACAGTGATTTTTACCACTTAAAATAAAATATTAAATGTCGGTCACGTGAGGAATCTGAGAAATCGAAGTGCTTGCATGACATGATGTATGAATGTAGAGGAAGCGAGAGATGTGTGTCAGGGCAGAACTGTCTTCTTCTTCTTCTTCCTTGTTGTAGACCTACGTGGTCTGTTCTCCAGAGTGTTGCTCCTCCTGTGAGGAAGACTCCCAGCTGTCCTTCCATCTTTTAGGAGGTCTTCCACGAGGACAAGTCCCATGAGGCTGATTATGTAGTGCATTATAGGGGAGTTTGGTGGTGTCCGTTCTTTGAACATGACTGTACCAGTCCCTTTTTCGCTGTCTGCTCCATTTTATAATATCCTCAACCTCACATATCTCTTTTATTCTGGTGTTCCTCACGCGATCTCTCAGTGCCTTGCCTGCTATCGTCCTCAGTGTCTTGACATCGAGGACGATAGCAGGCATGACTCCTCATTAAGACACTAACGACAGAACTGCGTGTTAGTTATAATGAAATTACAATTTTACATCCAAAAACTGAAAATATAGTTACAAAAGTGTTTGTATGTTTGCAACATGTGTTATATAATAACAATATGTGAAATAAAATGGCGTTTCCGATGCGTTTTGAGGTGTTGAAAATAGTATTCATTTAACAGGGAATTTGCAAGACAAGAACAGTGGTTTACATGCAGTTTTTTCAGATGGCAATGGAGTATTGATTATTACTTATCTCGCTTTTATATAGTAGATCTAACTGCAACGTGTGTACCGAGTAACATACGTGTGTATTTGTTATCTTCAGCACTCCATTTTTCACACAAAAACACATTTGTATATGTACCTATTTGTTAAGGATTCTATGTACTTATCTGGTTAGTTATCAATTTGTTCATTCAACATTACATCACTTTGTTGACATGACTTTGGTGGAGCATCTGATAGTGTCATTATAATATAAATCATCTTATATTGGTGACTCACATGAAAAATGTTTTTGCATTGTAGTTCTTTAAAGTTCTGTAAAGAATGTTAGTTTTGATGATGTTATTTCAAGCTTCACGATCTTGCATTTTTGCTCCCAGCATTAGATTTCGCCAACTCAGCCAGAACATCATCCATCTGGCACTGTTTAGGCCATCCTAGACATCTTACTCCGCGTGTTTGCTCTTTGGTGTAGATACACAAACCAAAATTAGAATATCAGTAATCTTAATATATTTGTTAAATATACAACTGCAAATAGACAACAATAATTTTGATTAAAATGCACACTGTGAATCATTTAAGGTCAAAGAACTAAAATTCAATTTAACTTTCATGATATAATGAATTCAAATTCTATTTTAAATACATTCATAAACTCCTTATCAAACTTATGCTTATTGAATTATTATAGAATTTATGTTCTCGGCTTTGATTGACATGCTAATGCTGTTATTTATAAGTCATTTTAAAACCTAGTACAAATTTTCAAGGCATATTTTGAAATGTTTAGCTATTGTATTGTCTACGCGACTAAATAATAATAACTAATTGATTTCGTATGAACACTTGTTTTTATTATAATCAGTCAATTAATACAAATTAGATTATTCTTCAACACATCTCATGTAAATTGAACATTTATTTATTGTCAACGATCTTTCTAAAACATAATTACTACAGTGTTAATAGATTCTGGATAAGATCTTGTTTCAGTAACTAATTTATTTTTTTAACCTAGAAAGTAGAAAGATACTACAGGCACTTTGAAACCTTGTTCAATTGGTAATGTAATTAGCTGATAAATGATTGAATTATAATGGATTTGTTGTTAGTCCACAACCTGACATAAAGTGGGAATATTTGACAAATAATATTCTTCTTATTCTCTCGCTATCGTGTCACGTCTTCCTGACATTGACACTCCTGTTCATAGTGATGACTTGGGGAATGATATACTGCCTTCTCTGGAGGATTTTCTGCTAAGGTTACCTTCGCTTAGTCGGGTGAATACAGTTATATGGCGCCGGAAATTCCCCATTCATCCACTCTATATTTACTATGGCACTGCTAGTGGTTACATTGCCAAAGGTTCGCGTGGTCTAAGACAGTGCTCCGCAATCTTTTCTCACCTACGGCACACCCAAGTTCTTCCTAGAATTCCGCAGCACACCAAAAGCTAAAATTCGGTCTGGACGTGGGCGTCCATCAGTTCAGTTTTTTTTAGCTCATCGGCGACTTCCGGCTAGTAGAAATCAGCAGCGACGTTTTTTTTTGCTCCTCCGGAAAGATCGAAGGACCAAATTTTGCCTACTGCCCGGAAGTTGCTGTAAAGTTGAGGTGGCCAGCAACTTTCAGCGAGTAGAAATCAGCGGTGACCGATTTTTCAAAAATGACCTATAATAAACAAAAGAAAAGTCACCAATGTCTCCTGAACTGATTTACGAATGAGTCGACTCTTTCGCAATTCCCGAGTTCCGACTATAACTAAATATTATTTTTCATTATGCATTTGGCCGCGGCACACCTGCATCCGGCTCGGTTGCGGAGCACTGGTCTAAGAGACCTAAGAACTACTTTATAGAATTGGACTTGGCAGTGGTGTTACTGGTGTCATTGCAACATGGCACATTATAACATTTAATAGAAGCAAACTTCCCGGCAAAGCATACCACATTGTAGCCCTACTACCCGTCAGAGCCCTTTGATTTTGTATGAGTAAAATTGAGATATAATCACTGCCCCCCAAACATGGATCATATGCTACATGACTCAAGTTTGGGGTGATATGCACAGAGAGGTTAAAAAGTAACAAGGTTTGCTTTTGGCTAATAGGCAATGGTAAAAATGATATCATTGGTCGAAACAAGGTATCAATCGGAATATATAAGTTTTGTTATTTATTGTTTCGGCATTCACTTTGTGGTAGGACATGATTAAATTGTAAATAAAACACTTGTTTTTCACCACTTGAGTTATTATATTTTACACGACTAGTTTCGGAAGCTACAGATGTTTCCATCTACAGGTTTAAATATAAACGGTAAAGTTTATATTTAAATCTGTAGATGGAAGCATCTGTAGCTTCCGAAACTAGTCGTGTAAAATATAATAACTCAAGTGGTGAAAAACAAGTGTTTTATTTACAATTTATATAAGTTATAATATACAATCACAATATTCATATGCTTGTAATATTAATAATATTACGGTATCATTAGATCAATTTAATTACATTAGATTTAATCATTAAACTCTCCCTAGATATGATTGCGAAAATAAAAAATATAATATAGGTATAAAGTAAGAATAATTTTATGAAAATAAAATTGCGTATTTGTTTACTGAATAAAGAGAAATTAATGTTGGGAGTCCTATCTTTGCGAAAAGAAACTTTATCAAATGATATAAGCCTTGATTGTACATATTTATATCTAATAAATTAGCAACATTATTATAATGATCAATTAACCTCTTATTCATAAATAAAAGGTTAATTAGTTACTTGTATATTCATCGTGATTAAATCTATTGAGTATTTTTAAGTCATATAATTTAAAAACCATTAAGTAAAATGTTCTGATGTCAACACATACTCGTAAAAAATATTATCTATTATATAATATTTTAATTTGGAGTCATAATTCATAAAAATACTATTATTCTATGTTTGTATTATATTCTATATGAAAACCACTCATATTGATCTATAAAAACACTTCTACGTTTGTAATATATTTGATATGAAAACCACTTACCATATATTGTTTATGTTATTTTTAGGTGAAATGCGCACACGTGTTATACAAGAAGACAAGAGTTACAAGTATGAGCTTCTCGGAGGTGTCTGAAGCTGCCTTCACCCACGGACCCAAGTGGGGGCGGAGATACGCCTTCACATCCAAGTTAGTACTAATATGTATAAAAAAAATAAACAGTATTTATCTCCTTTGCATTAAATTAATACTATATTTAAATTTTATAATAAATACAGTGCTAGTTTTTTTCTTCATAAAGTAATCACCATTTGATTAAAAATTTATTCAAGAACAAAACATGAAAATGAACAGTCTGTCGATGCCAGCTTGCCTGGCGAAGCCGGTCCCTGTCGAGTTAAAGACAAAAAGTGGAAGTTGTAATAAAAAAAAAAAATGTTTTATTGAATTATGTTTAGTTTCAAATGACTTCCATTCAGAGATTTAAGTAAAATTAATTAATCGGGGTTGCTCTTCTAATAACACTTAATTATCTTAAAAAGAGTATTCCAAAAATCTAATTTTGTAAATTTTATTATTTTATTCTTCTACTCTGCCACTTTGTGGATTTCCCTCAAATATGTAATACTGCATCTCATCTGCCACTCTCAATCATTTGTTGCCGTATCTGTGGATGCCATCTGTCTCTTTTAAATATCTATTCCCCGCTATCTATCAGATGTCATCCGTTTGACGGGTCAGGTGACATACGGTTTTTCCAGTCACCTGTTCTGCACTTAACATTATAATTTCCATGACTATGCCCTCTACTATTATTCTTTGAATTGCGTTATGCTTTTAATATTGTCATTGCATTCAGTAAAATAGGGTTATCTTTGTTATTTCAGAATATTGATCCTCGTCTGCTTGTTTGTGACTTATTTTGGTACCTGCAGTGTGTACACCGTCATAATAGCGAAGAACTTTCAAAAGGTATGTTTCAGATGTAAAAAAATATATTCCAATTGTTGTTTAATTAGCAATCATCTGCTGTCCATTGCTGAATGTAGGCCTCTCTCAAAGTACGCCACTACCCCCTATACATTGCCACTCTTATCAAATCAAATCAAATCAAATCAAATCAGTTTATTAACTCAATAGACATTACAAACAGTAAAATATTTAAGGCATCTATTAAGTACAGGTAAAATATTATTATAATACAACAAAGTACCAGGAACGCATTAGAGATGGTTCGACATTAGGAAGACAAGATACTTTCTAAAGTCAATAGTATTTGCCCCCTGAACGTACTTTCACTAACATGAAAGACGTCGATCTCCGAGGAGACCGCGTTCAGCAGACTAATTGCTCTTCCCACCGGTGTCACCAGAGGCAGATTGGTTCTGGCGGCCGGTAGGTAAAACAATCTGTGCTGTCGCTGTCGGAGATATCTATCGGGGACAAAAAGACCAACATCCTCCAGTACGGCCGAGTTCTCAAAGTATCCCCTAATTAATCTGAAGATATGGGTTATTAGATGTCCATCTCTTCGAAGCTGTAAAGAATTGGCTCCGAGCATTCCCAGAATAAATGCCGTGGGATAGAGCCACGGATAACTACCATACTCCCTCATGTAGAGATACCTCAGAAATTTTTTCTGAACCCTCTCCAGCATAACGGAATATCTCGCCTCGTGAGGACTCCATATCACAGAACCACTCTCGAGCCTGCTCCGAACCAATGCGTTGTATAGGACTCTGAGCACATTGGGATCCCTGAAAACTCTTCCGGTCCGGACGATGAACCCCAACATCCTCAGTGCAATGCCACAAATCCTCTCGATATGTGCACGAAAAGTCAGCCTACTCTCATAGATGATTCCGAGATCCTTCATCGTAGATACATGTGCCAGTTGCTGGTTGTTCATTGTGTATCTATGATATACAGTTCTCAATGCTCTAGTAAATGATAGCATAACGCATTTAGAGACATTGAATTGCATTTGATTACTGTGACTCCAGTTAACAATATTATTGATGTCCGACTGGAGGCGAAGACAGTCTTCAGGATTTTTAATTTCCATTATCCATCCATATCCAGCAATCCTCAAAATTAAATACAAAAAATACGAGTATATATCCAAAATATGGTATTTGGAAAGGAAGAAATTAAAAAATAACTAACCATCACATCGTTTTTCCAGAGGGGTAGGTGGAAAGGTAGGACCTCTACACTTCTCTCCTGACATCTCTCAAGCTTCCTCTATATTCAAATATCGTAACGGGCTTATTTCTTCATTACTCCGCTTGTATACAACTTTTTAAGCATTATTTTCTCAAACAATTGTTCCATATGTCCAAACCAACTATGTATTCCTTTTTTAATTTTTCTTAGGATGCAATATTTCTTATTTCATCGATCTGTATTCAATTGTACATCATTTTTCCGCATATTATTCTAATTCATTTCATTTCTACGGTATTTATCCTATTTTCCTCCTTCTTTTGCCAGCTCCAAGCTTCACTTCCAGAAGGAAGAAAGTATGACATCCGACTTGATTATAGTATTAGTAAAAGAATTGTATCAAATTTGGGTAGTATACTTATAAGTAAACTAACTGAGAAATATGTATATTGTATCAAAAGTTATATAATAATAAATATTGTCATTACTATAGAACAAAATGATTGGTGATAGTGTTAACAATATGTGTATTCATGGAAGATTATATATACATAATTTCAGAATGATTTTAACAAGTAAATTTTTTTTTTCACGAGAGTAGTGTACAGTTGTCATCAATTTGTTTAATATATCATCTGTAAAAGATTCGGTTTTGGGCCACATTTTCTAAGTGTAAACATATAAGTAAATGTTTAGCTGTTTTGTGTATTTTATCTTACATATTGTTTATCATTTTAGGTAATTGAGTATTACACCAAAAATACCATGGATGAAAGATTAATGATTGCCGCATTGTTGATACCACTAATTCTTCTGTCCTGGGTTCCCAACCTCAAGTATCTGGCTCCAGTGTCCATGGTAGCTAACTTTTTCATGGGAATCGGACTAGGAATAACATTCTACTATCTGATCAGAGACAGGCCAGAAAGTTTATCCGAGTATCCACTTGTGGCCCAACCATCCATGTGGCCAGATTTCTTCTCGATAACTATATTTGCGATGGAAGCAATTGGTGTTGTGATGCCATTGGAGAATCATATGAAGACACCTCAGCATTTTGTCGGAATCTGCGGAGTCTTGAACAAAGGCATGGGAGGAGTGACACTTGTATACATCATGCTTGGTTTCCTGGGATACGCCACATACGGAGATAGTGTTGATGGCTCCATCACTCTAAATCTGCCTCAAGATGAAATGTAAGTTACCACATATAAATGTATTTTTCTGATTTTTTTTTTTTTTTTTTAATCTATATTCAGTCTGATTATCTTTATTAACTCTTTGGCTGTCTCTAACCCTGATCGGGGTTAGAGGCTACTCAACCGAAGCGCCACGAACCCCGATTGGGGTTGTCAATGTAGTAAATTACCTATCTAGCAGTACTTCAACGGCGTTCACGTTGAACGGTTGCGGAATATGTCGGCAGTCAACAAGTTAAGGATAATTTGGTCTTTTTGGGCAGGATTTTACAAAATGTTTTTCTTTCAAATGGTATCTTTCTTGTAATCTTGGCTTCATGCATGTCCCATGTTATTCTCTTCAATCATCGTTTTCGAGATCGTTGTAAGCTCCATTGACCGTAACAACTATCCTGAAGATTCAATATCTGCACCGAAGTTTATTTTTAAAAAACAAACGTAATTTTGCAAAAATTACGTTTGTTTTGTTGTGCTTTTATGAATGCTCCCCTTTTCTATTAAAATACTATTGACCAGAAGATGGCAGCGAGCTGCTGAAACCGGTCGAAGAGCCAAAAATCAGTGGATTTTAACTAAATTTACATTTAAAAAAATATTTTTTACAATTTTTTTATTATTTTCAAATAGACATTATTAAATAATATACCGGAACTTCTAAATTGTGACATAATAGAAAAAGGGGACATTTTTCATATTCTTGAATAATTCCTTTGATCACTAAGCTTTTATGATTTAAAAAAAAAATTTAGCAAAGTGATTAAATGATTTTTAAACAGTATTTAATCGAGTTTGCTCTATCAACATATATTTTATGTGTATATATTCTACATATATATTCTATGCATACATTTTAGTACATCTAATTATGACGAATTTTCCTGATATAAAAAAACTGTTTTCCCATTTTATGAAAAAAAAAAGTGTTTTAATTCATAAAAAAATTGTCATTATGAAATTCCACATTGTTAATGCCTTAAGTTTATCTAAAATCATATCTAATTACGTTAATTTATATTTTCAGTCCAGCTCAAATTGTGATGGTTCTAATCGGAGTGGCGGTATTCTGCACATTCGGGTTGCAGTTCTACGTGTGCTTGGAGATCGGCTGGGATGGTGTCAAGGACAAGTTCACCACGCGGCCAACACTTGTCAACTATGTCATGAGGACCGTCCTCGTCACGGCTGCTGTTCTCCTGGCCATTGCTGTCCCCACGATATCCCCCTTTATTGGACTGATCGGTGCCTTCTGCTTCTCTATACTGGGTCTCATTATTCCTGCCATTATAGAAATAGTCACCTACTGGGATGTCGGATTTGGGAAATTCAACTGGGTTGTTTGGAAGAATATTGTTGTTGGCATTTTTGGCGTATTTGCGCTTGTGTTCGGTTCTCTGAATGCCATTGGAGATATACAAAAGCTCTACACAAATTAGAGTGCGATTGCTGTAACATTACTTAAGTTGTCTATCAGGCTAGAACAGGGGTTTGTACGACCCATGGACCAATGTTCCTTGAATACAAACATCGAATCACCAACCACGAAGTGTTATTTACAGTTGGTGATCAGTCAACAAGCATACTTAATTTATAGAAGAATTTTTTACTCCCAAATTTTTTCATGGACATCATACACAATATTTTTTTTTTATTGTTCAATGTTATTGTTTGCCAATTCAAAAACAGTTTTGTATTTTATTTGTTTTAATTTTAAGAAAAACTTTCTTAATTTACTGTAGAAAAAATAAATTGAATTTTATTTGACAAATATAATTTTATTATTTTTCCTTTTTTTAATTTCATTGTTTTTTTTACATTCCTGTAATTTGTTTCAAAATAATACATATGGGTAATTCCATTTAAAAAACGAATCTTAGAAAATGATATAATATTTATAGTCAGTTTAGTAATGTGGTTTTTCATTACAATGGACTTGACTTGGATTTGGACACTGGCATTTTGGGAGTCATCAGCCCGGAGGCTATTGCTCCACCTATTTGGAGGTTATGTTGTTAGGTTTGAGGTTAATTATAATGGTGAATATGTTATTTATTTACATTGGTAATATAGTTTTTCTTTAAAACAAATTGCAGTCCAGTAAATAATTCAATTTAATCCAACAATGCAGCTTGAACATTTTGGAAACTTGTAGTTTATTAATATAAACCAAAAAGTGAGCGATGCTGTTGTAGAATGTCATGTTTCGTGCTACAGACCAAAAACTATAAAAAACAAATTGAGTTGGTAATGCCTCATTTTAACCTGGCAGTGACATCTGTTACCTAACAATTGTAACTACACTGAATAATGAATGTTTGAATGTTGGCTGTGTTTTGATTTTTTATGCTCACGCTAGCTTAAATAATATTTTCTTGCATCCATCTCTGACAGAAAACAGAAGACAGTTAGATTATGTCAAATGTAGTCAGGTTTGCAAGTGAAATCTGCTCACAATATGCTATGCATTTAAAATATGTAAGCTTTAAGTATAAATAATATATACTTTATATATAAATATTAAAATGCAAAAAAAACTTGTAGTTTCGTGGTAACGTTTTTAAAAGACTTATGTATACAGAGTCTTAGGTGTATTGTTACAATTTTAATCAAAAGAAAGTATTGTCCGAATGAACAGTATTTTATACAATTTGATTATTAAAAAACAAGATTCTTAAAATATGTACATATTTAAATAGCTATTCGATGTTTAGATTATATCGAAATTAAACACAACATTCACGACTATATGTATGTGCTGTGATTTGAGGCAAGTTAGAATTTATAGAGATGTTATCATTGTTGAATGGGTCTTCAGATTATTTTTTTTTTGATTAAGATTAAGAAACTGGCTTGATTAAAATATATACAATGGCAAGTCATTGTTATTTAACACTTGTGACATTTTTTTCACACATTGGCTGCCGTGTATCACCGTGACATATACTATTTTATTTAAATAAAGTACGAGGGTCACAGGTGACCGAAAAGTAAAGCTATTTTTTAGTACAACAACCTATTAAAATAAACTAAAAATTTGTTTGAATTAATAAATTTTTAATTATTAATGCAACGGTTAACATTGTTTTTTGTTTCTCATGGTTTGAAATCTCTTTTTGTGGCATGTGTAAACACATTATTTTTTACATTAGTAATGTAAAACTTTTATAAATGTTTAATTATTGTAGTGAGACAGTCGCAACATTTTTTTAAGTAATATTTTAGGAGTCACAACACTAAAGAGGTTGAGAAACATTGTCCTAAGATTATGATACATTAAAAAAACATAATTTTCAACCATTATATTTTAAAAAATCAGTTGGCAGTCAATGTGTTGTCATTAGAAATTTAGTTGAAAATAGATGATGTTTTCAAATCATTCTCAGAATCTATCATCAAACTTTGGAAGTCTAGTTTACTCTTTTTATATAGTTTATTTACAGTCTGGAACTCTTTAGATATATGTTTTTTTTAGTTTTAAACCTAAGGATTGGTTTGCAGCAAGTCTTACATCTTTGCTGGTTCACGGGATGCCAAGGGGCCATTTAATGTGGTAGTTTCCTGTTGCTTTCCACATTTATAGATTCAAGTAGATTATATATGTATGTATATTATATATCGCACTGCACCAGGGTTCCTGATATATTTGAATAAATATTTATTATATATTTATAATATTTGATGTTTACAATGTGTTATTAAGTATCTGTTAGTAACTATATAACTAGGGATAGTCGAGTTTGCACTTTCAAAGTTATGAATAATCCTTCAAAGAGTTGTTTTTATTTGTAGTACATGATGTCTATTGATTCACTATAATCAAACTATGCCAAGTACCTCAGAGATATAAAAATTTACTGAAGAGTATAAATGTGACTATGTTTTTATTACAAGTATACATTACCACCGAAAAAAAACTATTAGGCAGTTTGAGGCTGATTTCAGAAGTGTCCATTGAAGTGAATTTAAATTAATACCATCAACATTGAAACATCTTTAGTATTTCTGCCTAGTCGATGGAAAATAAATTAGATCAGAAGACATCTAGGCCTATACTGCCAATGTTGTTCAACCACTTATTTAATTTATGATATTATTTATATTCCTTTAACATCCATTGTGCGGTTGGCTATGAGTGAAGTTCAAAAACGTATATTGAACTGCAGTTGGCTACATTCTTTGATGACCTCTGTAACCGAGTGGTAAGTGCTATGACTGCCACACCGAAGATCCCAGGTTCCATTCCCGACGTTAGCAGTGTGATTACATCGATTTGGCTCGCGCTGTAATATAAAGGGTGATTCAACAAAATATTATTGAAATATAATAATTTGTAGCTCAGACGGATTGGTCCAGCTCAAAATATATACATATAACCCATAATTAAAAATAAAATAAAAAAATAAAGAAAAACGTGTGTACTTATGTATTCTCATAAGAATTTGTACTTTCTGATATAACAAAACAGAAATAAATCCAATAATTTTATCCCGCAAGCCAATACTATACGTTAGTAGAAAGGACGATTATACTAATTTATTTGGTACAGGTTGTTTCTTTCTATTAAAAAGTTTTTACAAATAATAAAGCGCAAAATAATCTATATAACCTCACTAAAATGTGACAGTTCGTTGGCACTTTTTAACACTTTTTACATCAACATTATTCATGACATGTTTTCGCAAGCCATTAATAATTAATAATTCATGGCCAACTTCATCATGTCGCACTTCTGTAAGAGGGTGCAGCAAAATGTAGCCAACTGTGCCACAGTTACAAATGTATTTTTTTCGATTGCAAACATAGTCAGCTGCAGAATGTTAGTTAGAATATTTATGATATAAAGCATCTTCAGATTTGAGATGTGATTACCTCTCCTTTAACTGGACTGCTTTATGATAGACAAATTTGAAGATTAAAATGACTTACAGTGAAGCGATTTTTGAAATATCGTTCAATGATCGCTGTGATAACAAATGTTGTAAACCGTGTCTTTGTGGGATAATTTTTAATCTGTAAATACACTAAGTCAATGTTTATACAATGAAGCCCTCTCAAATGTACCTGAGAACCCCTTATATTGGTAAACATATAATATATTTCAATATATACATTTTATATGATGTACTACCGTATTCTTTGTTATAAGCTTGTTGGGAAAATAATTATCGTATTTGTGTCCTGTAACACCCTATGGTGAGTAGGGTCACGAAGATTCTTCTCTAAATTATCCGAAAATCTCCAGGCTATTATCGGAATGAGACTACCTAGACATTTATTATATACAAATAGTAGTATGCGTAGTAAATACCCGTAGAAAAATTATGAACACAATGAAGCAACAATGTTGTATCCACTACAGCAGCGCATTAGGAGCGACTCAGTAATAATAAGTAAAATTAAAATTTTATATTTTTCAGGTTATTTTTGGCACTATTAAAAAGATCATTGTATATTTATCTCAATATACATAAAAAGATAATTTACTTTTATAATGGACATTTAAAAAAAAAAAATGTATAGAGAGCCATTTCAACAAATTGTAGTTTTCAAATCTTTGTAAAACAAAAATTTTGTTATAATTAACATGATTTTGATGAGTTATTTTGGAATCTTCTATTTTATTATAATAATATAATTAATAGATGTAACATAATCTAAATTTTGTTATTTTGGCACCTGGTTAAAAACAATTATTTGAAAATCACATCTGATATTACATATTACTGTATTATTTTCACAATCTATCGATAAAATGGGTTTAGGTGACCGATCGCTAGATGATTCAGTAGATTTTGAAAGAAAGAATGTTGGCAATGTGATATTTTGTTCATTGCACAACGTGCCTTCAATTGTTGAAGAAGTAGATGTCTAGCTTCGAGTTTATCTATAAGAACGTGTACACAAAATACAAAACTGTTGTATTTCTTGTGCCTTGAAAGAAAATACATTGAATTTTTTTTTTAAACAATAAATATTTTTTATATTTGAAATAATGTTGTAGACACATTGTTTGCGGGAGACAAACGTTTCTTCACTTGACAATTACTTGAGAATGTGAGATGCCAAAGAGAGTTATTGTATTATACAATTTTAATATAAGGTAAGTCAATGAAATTTTTATTTTAAAATGAGCAAGTTAAGAAGATACAACAATTTTATGTGTTTAACCTAATTTAGTGTGCAATTTGAAAAAAAATGTCTGCTTCTAGAGTGCAAAAAAACTAACCGAAAGCAATGTGTTGGGTAGTAGTCAAATTGAGTTAATTCAAACTATTATTATAAATAAGTTTTTAGATTAAAATGTTTATCATGCGAACACTCAATGAAACAATATTCATGGATAGTATAATTAGTGTTTGTCCAGAAGGCATTTGCATGTGGACTCCGAGTAACTCAACTCGCAAAAGCACACCTCATCTGGACAGGAACTAAGCATTATGCAGTATCCAGCCATTGTTTGTGTTCTAAATCTTGATGTTGTACAAAATTGACAACTTAAATGTCAGTTCAACAAAATGAATTATTTTGTTTAAGATTAATTCAACAAACTTAATTGTGTTACAACCTGTAGAAATTCTCGATTCATATGAACGCACTTATAAATAACATATTTCAAATTCCATCTAGTGGAGTTTTTCATCTATTAATAGTATGAAAATGATTTGGGGCGAGCTGGGAACATATACAAATATGTATTTTCTAGTAATAAACCAGCTGGGTTTGATGGTTGATGTGGAGGAGAAAGTTTCATTTTGAGGTAATTATTATAACATACATTAACATCTTTATTAAACTTAAGTTAAACATTTTTATTGACATTTCACAGCATGTTTGTATATTTGTTGTATGATTGTACTTAATAAAACAATTAAAAACAAAAATATATACATGTATATCTTATTTATAATTCTATTAACGTACATATTTTTTGGTTACAAGTTCATTGAATCCAATTTGCTGTACACATTTTGTTTTAGCTATTATATTGATTCTCATGACTAGGGCTCGGATTTATAAGCGCTAAAATAGTTAAAAATATTATTTTATATTCTCCAACCTCATATTTACTGTTAACTAGAAAAAAAAAACAAGGTCTTGTGTGTGACAAACTAATAATAATAATAATAAATTGGATGATTTATAGAGCGCCATTTTTATGAACTAATCATCTCAAGGGCGCTGTAGCTCCATTTTATGAACTAGTTAAAGATAAACATTTTAGTTAAAGTGAACATTTTGTTAACAATAAACATTTTGTTAAAAATAAACATTTTGTTAAAATTTAACATTTTGTTAGAAATAAACATTTTGTTAAAAATATTAAAAAAATAATTAAAATGAACGTTTTGTTAAGAATAAACATTTTTGTAAAAAAAAAATATTGAGTAAAATCAACATTTTTGCTAAAAATAAACATTTTGTCAAAATAAACATTTTGTTAAAAACAAACATTTTGTTAAAGATAAACATTTTTGTTAAAAATAAAACATTTTAGTATGGGGGCTGCACTTGACGCAGTCGGTCATTTGCATCAGGATAGGATAGTTTGAACAGGTGCGTTTTGAGCCTCGATCTAAACTCTGACGGGTTTTCAATGCACTTTAAGTTTGCAGGGAGACCGTTCCAGGCTGAGGGGCCAGCTACAGCAAAGGCCCGGTCGCCGAAATTTGTACGAGGATAACGCTTCGGTACGTACAATCTATCCATCGCAGGAGACCTTGCTGATCGCAATGTAGACTGCCTCGCATTCAGTTTCTCGGTGATGCAGAGTTCAGATTATGTAGGCGGGTGCCCATTCCATGCAGTCTGCGTTTATCTTCTCAACCCAGTATTCGGCTCGTCTGACCTTAGTAAGTTCCTTGTAGGTATTTGGTCTGTGCAATTATCCATGCTTCTCGAGAGACAGAAGTCCGCATGCGTCTGTATGCCCTCTCCAGTTTGCGCATTCGGTTTTTTCCTTCTCGACATTCTTCGTTAAACCACGCATTCGATGCACGAACTGGGACTGCTTTTGTCGAGAATGGAGCATGAATGTTTAGGAGCGATGTTAGTATATTGTTATAGTTTTCGACTAGACCAATAATAGGGGTTTCAGAGATAATAGTGGGGTTACACAGAGATGTTGAAGCGAGGTCTTCTTTAAACTGTTCTAAGTTGAAGTTTTGCCATGACCTTTTCGTGATCTTTTTATAAGTCGGTCTTGGGGGATTCAAAGACACTTCTGTGCATATCAGACTATGATCAGAAAGACCAATATCTACAACAGAACTTAAAAGTTTCGGATCATCATTCCTGGAGATAAGCAGGTCCAAGGTTCCTCCCGCAGTATGTGTTGGTTCTGAGATCCACTGCTTACACCCATAGCACTTCAAAACATCCAGGAACCGTACCGCATTTGATGAAGTTTGTCATTCCAGTCTGATATTGAAGTCCCCGGTGATTATTAAATTGTCGACGAGACTGACCACTGATTCCAGCAGTCTCTCAAACTCAGTAAAAAAAATGTACTTATTGGTTTGGAGCCAGGGCGGTACAGAGTTATCAGCAGAAACCCAGCTTCTCCAGACGATATACGACAGGCCAGATATTCAAAGGTGTCGTACTCACCTAATTTTAATTTGGAAACCCGTAAGCCTTGACGAGCAATTGTAGCGATCCCCCCATGGTTAATGAAAGTGATATCATTCACAGGCTCGCTAATGTGTCTGGCTTTTTCCACGATTGTGTATCCTAAAGACTGAAGCGATTTTATTGATAAGGATTCAGAATTTTCGTGCCAGGTCTCGGTCAAGGTAAGAATGTGTAGGTTTTGGGCTTTGAAAATATTGTCTAGCTCATCTGCCTTATTTCAAATGGAACGGGCATTCCAACTTCCAATACCAACTTGCCTAGCTGTATAGTTGGAATGTCGATCTTTTGGCTGCTGTTGAACACAGGTCGATTGATTTTTGTTACTATTAAGACAATCCTTAACTTTACGGCCCCCGCGGCAGCCTCTATATCTCTAGCGTCAGAGTTAATAGTAAAAATGGTGTTAGATCCCACTTACTTACTCGTACGTACTCCGCCAAATAAAATGGTCTCACGCAGGATGCTATCTCCTACCACAACTCCATCCAGGCACTGCTCCTCTTATCTTCCCCTCGGGAACAGACTTTTTTATAAATACAATCCCAACCCTAACTGGTCTTCCATTCCTTGACAATAATGTAAGACTTTATCATAAACCCTAAATCCCCCCTCGCCCTCTTTCGGAGGGACACTCCGGACCATACATTTAGCCCCATCATAAAACAACTACCAAATCACATTCCAACAATGTTTCCTACAGACGTAAGAGGAATAGCCATAAGATCCAAGTCCAAGTCCTCAGTCAATCATTTGAAAGAAATTTTAGATGATACAGCGACCTCTCGAGATCAGTCGAAACAATAATTAACAACTTGTAGATTTTGCAATCAATGATGACATCGTCCACATGTTCTTCTTGTAGGATGAATGATTTTTTTAATGTCTTCTCCCAAAACAGCTTCCATATTTTTCCTAACAAAGTCTACCTTTTCTCCTGGCCACGTCAACGATTGTTTTTTTGTAATATTGTATCTGTTGAACAATTTCCAAATTATGTGCGATCCGCTCACGAGTTAACTCAAAGAGTCGACTCACTTTGGTGAGCGAGTGAGCGAGGATTCATAAAAAAGAGCGGCAGCTCAATGATCCGCTGGATGAATCGTAAATTATTGCAAAAGGGTTGACTCTTTTTAGTGAGCTCTTTAAGGGATCTGAGCTGAACGGTTCTGATCAGCAAAGTGAGCCGACTCTTTTTAATAATTCATGGTTCACTATTTTGAGTCGTTCGTTAACTGATACGAGCAAAAAAATCATCACGAACATTTTTTTAGTCAATGAGCTAAAAAAAAGGTCGCTAACGATTTGCATCGTAATTAATTAAAAAATATATAAGCTATTTTATTCAGCAGCGAACGTGTTAAGTGAGGTCAGTCCTCCTGACGTGATTTCTCCAGGACGGTCAGCTCGCTGTCGAGTCCACATTTCTTGAGAGTGGCTTGATAGACGACCCCCTATGCAGTTCAATGTTAACAATTGGAAAGGCAAAATGCAACAATTGCATAATCATGTAAAAAAAATTAATACATACATTAAATGAAACAAATGTTACTTTGAAAAACATTATTTTATTAAGTTCAAAATGTGTTTAACAGAAAACTTAAGGCACTCCGAGATCATATATCTATTATCTAGTCATCAGTGGAGGATGTGTTCACATCTTTAATAGCCATGAAAAAAATCATTTCCTGGATCCAAACACCGGAAGCAGCAGTAAAAAAAGTAGAAAAGTAAGCAAGAGACAAAAAGCAAATACAATAGTGAAATTAAAACACCACGCTATGTGTAAAACACTCTTAATATTTATTTCACTACTGCAAACTACAAATATCAAACCGTTTTCCTTACTGTAGAAAGACTAATTACTATGTTTTAGTAAAAAAAAACCTAACTAGGTCATAATGTTTATCATCCATATCTGGACCAATAACTAACAGTTAATTAAAAGTTTAACTTACATGACAAATACTCATTAATTGAGAACATTACTGTACGTGAAATCGTCTTAGCTATAGAACATTAATACCCATGCATCATCCAAAGTAGAGAGGTTTAATGTTACGCTTACTCAACAAGTTTTCATACTACTTCTAGAGAATACCGACATCTAAAGGATTAACAATATGAACAATGTTAATCGAATTTGGACAACAATTATGTGTTACATTCAAAGACTTACAAATAATTTGAATGGCAAGTATTCTTACATTATAAAGCAAACAGATATACCTACAGTGCGCCCTTCAGTATTGGCATTAAAGTAATCCTCATATTGAAGATCCTTTGTAAATAACTAATTAACCACCATTTTCCAATGAAATGTGTGGTAATAAGCTCAAGGGAAAGCTGAAAACTAAATAAAATTAGTTTTGTGTTTAAAGAATCACAGAATAACTTCTCACTTATCACATCTTATATTAATTTGTGTCACAAAAATATAATAAAATAATTACAACGTGAAAACGACAATTTATAAGAAATTAACAATAATTTTGACTAAAATCAATCAAACCATAAATAAAAATTTCAATTCCCTGTACCCATGAATCAAAATAAATACAGCTTCTGCAAAATGTCTATATGCAATAATGCAACCAAGAAGAAATGATGCCAAGAGGTTTTCTATGGTTGTTTCCCCTAGTGCCACGCACCTCTGAATCGAGATTTTTTTATCATAACAAGTCATCGAAGGAGTAATGTTACAGCGGAAAGAATGGAAGTAACAAATGCCCATAATAAAATAAATAAATGACAAATTGGAACAAATTTACTTGCCGCATTCTATGGCCCATGTGCTGGCACTAGCACAAATCACAACAATTTGCATTTATATATATTGTATCTTGAACATTAATGTTAATTCCAAATTAATTATTTTATTTGTATGAACATTATAGTTTTTTAGAAGTTTTATAATATTTTATGGGAGTAACATGTTCCGCATTGCCGAGTCATAATCAACATTTCATAATGTCCTTGTAAAACGAAACATTTCACTCCCATAAAATAAAGTAACTAATAATTAGTAGAAAACTGTCATTTTCATAAATACTGAATATTCACAATATGTATGTAGTATGCACAAAAACATTTTAGTATGCAGATGAGATTACACTTTCATCATTTTGTTTCATTGGGACAGGTTTATAACCAAATTATACACACATGCTTTACCTTATAAAATAAAAACAGAGTACCTCTCATATTAACGTTAAATTATAATACTTATAAATGAAACTGCATATTTCAAATGCAACATTGGAATATTCATTATGGCTAAAATTTGGAGTTAAACGCACCCACGGCACACAAATCACGACTCTAATTTAATTGGTCAAATACATTTCCGTATCATTATTTTAGTACCAAGTTTTTAATTTTTGACTTTATCATTCTCACTTTGGTAATGACTAGAGTCCGGGATCGTAGTAGCAGAGTGGGAAATTCGCAATAAAACTTTATAGCCATTAACAAGTCAACAAATATATACTGGATTTCAAAACAAATGATTTAACTAATATATACATTTTCTCAAAACCCTGTCCCATATTGTATACAATAATTATACTCATAATCTTTAAATTCGATCCCCGCTATACATAAATGCGTAACTTAGATATCTAATTGATTTGTAAAATAATAGAAAAATAATAGATTTTCCATAAATTGATTAAAACATCTTTTGCTACCTAGACTCCGGACCCTAGAAATGACAAACATAAATTATACTCTTAATCAGGAGTTCATACATAATAAAATTTAATTCATTAAAAATTTAATTAAACATTATATACGATTGAAAAAAAAATGAGATCACGAAAGTATGTTTCAATGAAGATAAATTTTACATGATTTATAAATGATTTAAAAAAAAATGAACCTTAGATTTGTGTTCTTAATAAGAATAAGTATAAAATGTCTTTCGTTCAGCTGTCTCGAGGGCTAATGAAACACTTAATTTTGGCTGTTTTGGCCTCGGCAGTTATCAAGTACATTCTCGATGTGTGTTCTGAACATCTGCCTCGTCATAATGATACTATAATTAAATGCATTATAATACTTTGATCCATCAATCCGTCCTTTAAATCAGTTGGACATTTGAGCACTTGCCGATAATACCTGTGAAAGTCTGTTCATTTAGAAAATTACAGATTAAAGTGTCACAATAAACATGACATTGAAACAGATGCACAGTGAAACCCGTGTTTTAACTATCCCAAGACAATCACATCCTTTCAGACCTGAGAGAATGATTTAAAAGATAGGTTGGATGGAGAAACAGTGACATTGTATTCAAATTGCATTGGGAGAAGTAGGGGTTTAACTGTACATCACTACCTATACTATAATAAAATACTAGCAAAAACATTGTAAAGACCACCAAAAGCAGTTCAAACAATTGTTGTTACACCAACAATTACTATGCTTAGAAAACTACCAAGTGGAGGGCCACAAATTTGGCAGTGATATGACCCATCCACACATAAAGCGAATGAGGTTAAACCCCTATCTCTATATAAATACAAAAATAAAGGAAACTGAGCGATTCCCAATTTCGGGCGGTCGCTAATGATTTGTTACATTTGAATGCAACGTGGCCAAGAGCGATTCGCTCTCCGTCCGGAATTGGTTGTGAGTCACTCGATCCCATGGGCGAAGATCATTACAAGCCCGGGGGCCAGCATCATGTCCTCGCCCACGTGCAAGTTATCGCAGGGCAGCACCAGTACGGCCTGCTTGCCGGGCACGCGCTTGCACACGTAGTTCTCATACATCCTGAAATTGCCAACACTCTTTTAAAAACTATTTGTATTTTTCAATCAAATGACAAATGAGACAAATGGATGGTTCACTGACCTCCTGTTATTCTGACGGGTCTCCAATGAGGAAAGACCGGGCGGCCAGCGGCGTTCATGGCAGTGCTCCATGAGCTCATCAATAATATGCGGCGGGCACCCCGACTCGGAGATAGAGCGCTTGATTATATTCTACACATAAAAATCAAAGACACAATTAACTAAGTATCATAAAAAAAAACAAGCCACACAAATTATATGAAAAATAAATTAACTTAAATGAAAAATACAGATGCCCTAGGGTCCAATAATACAAAAAAAAATGTCTGCATTGCACCAATGTTAACTACAAAAAGAAAAATCTAGCTTAACCTGGCACCTGCGTTCCCTAATACTTTATAAGAAAAGCACTCCACGCGGCGTATTGACAGGGATTTTATGTTTCCTGTTCGTAAGATAAATATGTTGTCTAAAAATTTATAATCATAGCCGAAACGTTGGTAATCAGATTTTTCATCTGATTGTGCGTGATAAAATAACAAAAACACTCTTTGAATAGTTGAATAAATGTAAACAACAAATTCAATACAAATCACTCAACGAAAGACGCGGCGCCATTAATTGTTCATCACGTGACACGTTCGTAAGTCCGAATTCTACCGACAGATAAGATGGAGTCCTGCGCGGGTATTACACATCGCGTCACCGTTAAACGTAAACACAATTAATATTGAAAGGGAACATTGTTTTACTACGATCGTTTTTAAGTACCTATAAGTTCACACTGATAATTTTACAAAGGACTATTCAATTCAACAAGCACAGATGTTTGGTTTTGAATTTCAAATGTTGATGTGTTATATTCAAACAAATATAATCGTCTTTTTTTATGGGACACAGAAATTACTGATTGTTTTTATTATAACTTGAAAAAATTGGATCGTAGTGATAAATTTTAAAGCAGGGCTTTAAGCAAAGGCTGACGTCACACGGAGGACAAAAATATCTTGATAGCTTTTGTTTTTTTACCTCGAACCGAGGAATTTCCACAAACATGGCAACGTCTTCGAGGGGCTTTTCTGGTACTAAATTGGAGAAGTTCCGGCAAATGTTCTACCATATCGGATACGTCGTGTCACAAAAAAATGTGATACGTCGTCGGCGTTTGTACCTTCCTGGTTTATGTAAATAAATAGAATTTATTTGTTTCTGTAACTATTTTTGACATGATATCGTGATTCAAGAAATGTTAAAAAAAAATCGCACTCAGATGAATTTTCGGAAAGGCTATTATTAGTAATACCGGATTGAAAGTCATAAAATTCGTGAATTATGGGGATATGAGGTCCAGATGTCCAATTATATAATTGCTCTTCAACGATTCCCTCAACAGATTGTTCTTCCATGTCAATATCAAGAACATGCCTCTCCCGAGACTCGAGGTCTTCTTCCATTTCATAATCTGAATCTAGTTCACCAATTATTTCAGATATATTTTCGTCAGATATATTTTGATACGCCATATTTGCATACGAAATACTCACAACTTTTTGAAATATCCCAAATACAAAATTAACTTAAAAACTTTTTTGAAATTTACTTTTTTTCAAAACAAAAAAACGATGTTATTGCTTTTTAGTATTTTTTAAAATTAAATATAGTTCGCAATACAAAACAAATTTTTGTTTTCACTCAATTTTAAAAACTTGTCCTTGCAAAGAAATCCGCGACAATAATACTAATTTAAATGTTAAAAAATACAAAAATAAATTTAGAAGCAAGCTCGAGGATCGATATTGAAAACCGCGCACATCTCCGGACTCGAGCTTCGTATGCTGAGTAGTGGGAGTGAGCGGACTGAACGCGGGAAACTTTGAATGAATACCTACTTATTACAGAGATCGCGGTCGATGTCAAGGATCCAGTAAATCCAAGTTTTTGTCAAGTTAACTCAATATTTGTGATGAATAATTGTAGATGTCGTTGGTGTTATATCCCGGCCGGTCGGTGTATCATACGTCGATACGCGCGCAGTGAACGGTACAAAATCTTATATGGGAGTTGCCGTATCATACGTCGATACGCACGCAGGCTAAGGGTTAAGGATCCGCGTTTTATAATATCTACATGAAAAAATATTCAATTTCAATTTAATATTTAACCTTACATGGGACTAATTATTAAATCTATCATTGCACATGAAGAAACTAGACCCTGGATGGCATCTTTATTATTCATGCTAAGAAGATGTAGAGATCGCATAAAAAAACGCAATAAATGAATTTTTTTGTGAAATTATACAGTATTTACCTCCTCATACAGTAACGCAAAATTAGAAAACTACATTAAAACTTAACAAGTTGGATTAATTTATTCATTGTTTCTTGAACAATGATGTAAAACTCCATATTAAATAATTAGTACGAATTAAAATGTCTGTTTTTTAGAGTTCATGTGAACTTTCCGAACACCCATAGATGAAATCAATTTTGAATTACCCATGAACCATAAATATCAAGTGACTGAATGGATTTCAGGACGGTTAATACAAGAGAAGGATGGAGTGCCGCATCGATTCAAGTGTGGCAGTCCATTCTTTCTGCCTACCCTTTCGGGGAGACGGCGTGATGGTTAGTTAGTTAATACTGTATACTTTAATTAGAAAATTGATCTTAAATTCTCTAGACAGACAAACCCAAACCTACAAAGGAAGTGTTTAGAACAGTGATACTTGGTAATAAAACATGAGTACGTTGACCAGATTTACTGTTAATGAATGTAAAAATAATAATATATGCCAAAACTTTTTTTTATAAATGCCATTGTATTTAAGTGGCATATAGGAATATAAATAATCGTAAAAAAATGCATAAACATTAGCAAGTATAATTTATTAGGTGATTAAATAATTAATAAATGACTATTAATGGAAAAAAAACTATTTACTTAGGTAAATATTTTGCATAAATAATTGGTCATAAATTATGTATAATCATATTTATAAAATATGAAAATTGATGTCTTCACAATGGCAGTCATATTAATCAAAGCCACATATGATAGAAAAATTAATAAAATTAAAAAAAAAAAAGTTATTTCAGGTTCCTCTCTGAATAACGCTTACACATTAGCCAATATGGGTAGGTAAAATATGCAAATGGTGATGGCAGTGAAGAAAATAATTAGTGCAGTACTTGTATGAAGAATGCAACACCTTGTTATTGCACATAACCTCTATGATGAAATGAACATCCTTGGCTTATAATGCAAACAATATATCTCCACTTTCATTTATTACAGAAGGGATCAAAACGAAGCTAACTCTGAATTTGATCTTGGCATCATGTCAAAATTTGTAAAGTATTATGTCTAGTCAGTGTTGCTGTATGGCATGGAGAGCTGGACTCCACAAGAGTGTCCACAATGAGAAGACTGGAGGCATTTGAAATGGACATATAGGAGAATAGTCATGATACCATGGACGGCAAGAGTGACAAATGAAACAATGCTGAAATTCACGAGAACAGATCATCAGCTACTCACTTCATTAAAAAAAATAAAAATAGAATACTTTGAGAATATTATGCGCAAGGCAAAGTATTATTTATTACAGTCGATATGTGAAGGAAAATAAAGGGAAAAAAGGCGTGGGACGAAGAATGTCATGACTGGGAGATATCAGACAGTGGAGTGGATTGATGACCGTAGGCAGCCTCATACCCTAAGTGAAGAACAGGAGTAAAATGGAGCATGTGGTCACAAAACATCCAGTAGTGTGTATGCAGCGAGAGAAGAAAATAATACAAAAAGAAATAATATGTATGTATTCCATTATGCTGCGGCAGAGGTGCTCCATGGTTGCCTCATATTTTCAACGTGGAGTTAAAATGTTTGTATTTTAAGACATAAATATAAAAGAAAAACAAATTGAGTAGAGGTAAAATACATGTTTTTTTTTAGAATTCGCCTTTATACGCAGAAACATTACGCAAAATAAATATTAATCGCACTGATGATCGCCTATGATAATGTGTATGGAGAACATGCCTGCAGAGCATCGTCGGGTGTAGAGATCATGCCTCCCCAGCGAGTGACGCGGGCGCGCGCCAGCGTCCCGCTCCAGCGGACCACCTCGTCACGCTCCATCTGGTCGGCAATAGCGCGCATGGCCGGGTTAGACACACGCATGGCACGCATGAAGTCCTGAAAATACAGCATGTCCGGAAATTAAATAATTAAACAAAACAAAAATCGTAAAACATGAAAGTATTTGAAAATTTAAATATTATTGGGTTAGTGTATTTGTACACTACTACGGTATAGAAAAATAAACCTTGACAAAAGCTGGATGCCTTTGAAATGTTAAAATATAATAGAATATTTAAAATATCATGGACAGAAAAAGTCACAAACGAGGAAGTACTGAAACAAACGAAAAAAGAAAGAGATGTTGTCAAGACCATAAAGCCTAGGAAACTGGAAAACTTCAGGCATATGTATTATGAGAAATAATAAATACAAAGTGCTGCAACTGACTGTCCAAGGTAAAATTAAGAGAAAACAAAGTATCAGGAGATGAATAAAATCCTGGCTGGAAAACCTTGGACAATGGTTCAGTTGCAGCATCCCTGTAGAGAGCTGCTGTATCTAGGAGTAGAAATAGCCGTGATATTGTCCAACCTCCGATATGAGAGTAACAAGAATAAGTATTTGTACATTGAAATCTTTGGGTTGGATACAACTATCACAAGAGGCTCCCACATAAGATATAATGGTGCAGATCAGTAAAAATAGTGGTATGTTATATTTAGTCTAAAAAACATAAATTAATATTTAATAAGATAATTAAAAAAGCCACTTCCAGATTGTATGGGAGTAACTAGTACACAACACATCATGATATAAATCTCTAAAATTTTCTAACTAACAAAGCGTTTCATGCAAGCACATTAATTGTTCTGACTTTTAACCCGGTGGATTTGGTTGTGCATCGTTTCGTTTGATCTTCATTGCTTTTGTGTTCCATTCACGAATTGAAGATATATTTTTGTTATATTTAAGACATTAACACTGGATCCAAATGAACCTTGAAACAATTTATTTTCACAATCAGGTATGGTTAATGGTTACATGTAAGTTTTTATAGCTTTCATCATTATTTAAAAATATATATGTAATAAATTTCTGAACATAGTAAATTGTTTTACAGCGAAAATACACTATTTCATGGATCATAAAAAATAATTGTTTAATTTTTGATGAATGTAAAGTGTTTTTGATAAACACTGTGGAATTTCATAAAGGTGATTTTTTTTGTTAATTGAAATACTGTTTTTCGATACTCAAGAAAAAAATACGTGTTTCAGTTCATAAAAAAATCACCAATAATTGATAACATTCATAAGTTAAAACATACGCATTGTGTTATACAACCTATTAAATGTGTTAGGAATGTTATTTTGAAAATCCCAGCCTTCGCAGAATGACGAATGCACCGCCAAAGTAAACTTACCTTTAGCAGCGTAAGCTCTCTTTTGTGTTCGTTAACTAACATCTTTAGTTCACTAACTTGCTGCTGAAAGTCGCTGATAATTATTTTCTGGGACTGCACAATGGTTCGCAGTTCGCGGATGCAGTTGTGGGCATCCAACTCATCCTTGGGGATGACCATGCCGCAGCCCTTCTCGCAGTATGTGGGGCGCTTGGGATTAAACTGGCAGTCTGCCAAGTGGAACTCCAGCATGTCCAGCTTCAGCGGCGACTGGCAGCCATAGGGTGCATAATCGCACATAATCGTGAGGCTGCAATACAACACATCAGGCACTATATAGCCCCAGATATTCAGGATGTATTAAATGTGCTCTTGTCATTAGTGACATAGGGGCAATAAAACAAAATTGTTCTCAGATAAGATAAAAATAAAATGAAGCATGAAAGAGAAAAAATAACAGTAATTATAGCAAGAGATACAAACAGATGGGTTGGAGCCCAGATAAATTTATCCACTGACAAATGATAATGGAAAAACTACAATTGGAGGATGTTTGGGATTATTTCGATTTTTAGTTTGTACTTAATAAATTAAAAATGTTAAGAACAAATCGGAGAAATCACACTAATGGTAAATCTCCTATCAATATTATTGATAATCAAATGCTACCAACATACCGCGCTAGCAGATTACGAAGAATTCTCGGCACTGCACGAAGCTGTCCGGAAGTTATGGCTTGGCGGTCCACAGGACAGGTCGGCTGGCAACTTATCCACTCTGTGATACATGTCCTACAGAAAGCGTGTTCGCATACTGGAGCCTGAAATTATTGCAAATTTTAGGGGGTGAACACGAAACCTTAGAACATTGAAAAAGAGGAAACGTACACAATTTTTTTTAATGCCATTCATTTTATATTAACTGATGATAGAAAGTTTAATTAACATTGGTTAACATAAATATTCTAAAACAACTATATTAACTCCAAATTAAATAGATGCTTTTTGAAAGGGAAGAGCAAATGACAGTTTGTAACATAAGTGTTAAAGAAGAGAACTTGGAGCAGGTGAGTGAATTTGTGTATTTAGGTAGCATGTTCACAGCGGATGGCCGAACGGACAGTGACGTCGAAAGAAGGATAAGTGCGGGTAACAAAGTGAACAGAGCAATTAAATTCGTTTTAGGAAACAAGAATTCATCAATGAAAGTGAAGCATGAAACTGGCAGAAGAAGGATGAGAGCAGAATAAATGCGGTAGAGATGAGGTCCCTAAGATGTATGTTTGGTAGAACAATATATGATAGAATCTCAAATGCTGATATAAGAAAGGAATATAGACCTGAAGAAGGTATTACGCACAAAATTATGAAAGGATCGCTGCGTTGGTTCGGACACATGGAGCGCTTGGATGGAGAAAGAAAAAAGTATACGTTTACAATGTGAATGGAATGCGGAGTCGAGGTAGACCGAGAAAAACATGGCATGACCAAATTAATCAAATTTTAAAGGTTGGTCATGTTAGAAGTCGGAAGAATCTAGAGAGGTGTCAGGATAGAGTAGTGTGGTGGTCCATTCTCTCTGCCTACCCCTACGGAGAAACTGTGTGATGGTTTGTTGTTGTTGTATTAAATAAATGGCTTATTTCATGGTCTATGCATAATCTTATTATCAACATTAATACTAATAAAATACATCTCCAAGTAATAAAGACTTTGGGAACCCCTAGGCTAGAATACAAATTATTTATATATATACATGTCAATATTAGCATGTTTGCATTTAAAACCTTACAGTTTTTTACAAAAAGTATATATAACTAATGTAATCACAACTGTATATGTAGATTCTTTTATTTAATTAAGAGATATGATAAAAATATATTATAGGAATGGATGCAGCTCATTGCAATTGTACGGTAATCGTTAAAATCGATAAAGAATGTACATAAATCACAAAAGCGTCTCTCGGCCCTACAAAAAATGGCTTCCATTTTAGTATTTCAGCTTTTCAGACGATAACCGTTAGCATGCATTATACGGCCTTATCGCGTAACAAATTTATATGAACTGCATTAACGTTTTACCTTTATAACAATAGGAACTCGTAAATAAATGTGTTCATAACAATAAACTAATTTAAAAAATTGTGATTAAAACAGGCGCAAGATGTCTATTTAGTATTGTGACATTAATAAAATATTTGGAAACTAAGAGAATGCATACTTAACAATATTTCTTGTTTTAGAGCAGTTACATAATATACAACAATGTATGCAACTAACTTATTGATAAACTATGCGACCGACTTAATTTCAAATGAAACATCTGTAATGTCTGCGAGAGAAATTAAAGTATTTCGTATGACAATAGACACTTACCTGGACAGGTTCCTCCAGAACGCTCGAGCAAATTGGGCAGATAAGCTCTTCGTCGACGTCGCCATGAAATCTATTGACTTCAAATCCCATGATTTGATTCAATCGTGCACAACTCGCGAAACAAATGGCCCGACGCTACAATGGCTTTGAAGACCAAATATTTAATTACGTAGAGGACCTTTCTGCAGCAAATCCAGAGAAAAACTGAACGGGAAAGAGAAATGAACCATAGATCAGTTTTTTTTTAAATCCGACGACGGAAACGCAGCTTTTGCGTGTGGCAAAAAGAAGAACTAATTTAATTTAAAACTTCAAAGTATTGACAAATGAACCAACTAGACGTACAATATTGTCTCTGGTTTACATTATTAATACCTGCTGGCGCCCTCACTACACGCAAATAGCACGGATTCGGATATTGCCATATATAAAAATAATAATAAAAAAAACAACATTTTATTTATTTATTTATAAACATACAATCGTTACATTGTATTCCCATGAATAGAAAATCCATTATGGTTAATTCACAAGTTAATTCTCAAATATAAATATATTAAATAATATATTTAAGGTGTTGTGTCTGAAATCGAACAAATACTATTGAAATTCAGTGCGATGGTACAAAAATAATTCGAGAAATTGATTTGCTAGTCATTATTTTCTAGATACATCGTTAACAAAAGTAGATAACAAATACTAATTTTAAGTTGGCCATTCAAATATTCATATTTAAAAGGGGGCATAGACGGCAATGTCCTAAATGATTTAAGTATTGATGGTAAAATAGATTCCTTGTAAGTTAGAAATAAAGGAATAATTATTGTTTTTGTAAATGTTTTTTTAACAATACGTATGTTGACAATACATTCTGTAGCACCATTTTCGTGGGAGATTCACTCCAAGAGCACTCTTTGTCTGGAAAACTACTTAAAAAAAAAGGTTTTAAGAGAGCTCCTGAAAACTCGGAGGAGTAAATAATAGGGCAGTCTGTTTCACGCCCCTGGTCCCGCGATGCCAATAGCACGTTTTGCGAAATTTATAGCTTCTTGGGACCGTGGGATATGAAGTTTATTAAAAGATTTTTCTCTTTTAAATCATAGCATTGACTGCCGAGGGTTCAAGTCAATTAGCTTGCAAAGGTCTGTGAGGTAGTGGGTTGTTTGTCAATGTAAGACTTTCTGAACAATAGACATAGTTTTTATTCAATTATCTAAGGTAATCTTTACAGGGAAGTTGATAGAGCATTAACTAAAACCATTTACCAAAAGTTAATCGGGCAGCGGCATTCGTTATTGATTGCATTCTATCCAGTTGCTTCTATATTTGATACACTTAAACCTTTATAACCTCTCGAGTAGTAAGATACTAATGACCTTTTCGAAACTCCGTTAATTCAGTTTGTAAAACATGTAAGCCGATAAATGATTTAATTTTTTGTATACCAATAGATGTCGCTGGTGGTCTCAATTTTACCATAATCTGGGAATCAGTGGGAATATTAGAGAAATTATAAATGAGCCACAGGCATGGGGGTAAAGATGTGTTTACTGTCGGATGTTGGTTTATTGACTGATGCTCGGGAGTAACTAAGGCCAACGAGAGGACGGCCCCTACAGGGGCATACGCTATCTGACCAAATATTCAAAGGCCACACGGTTGTGGCGGTTCGCACGGAGTTCGCACTGTTGAATTCCAATTTTGAATTTTTTAATAAGGTTATCTCTCTCATGATTACTCTGTATACAATTTTCAATGTCTCAAATTTGATCAGTTCTGAAATTAACACACTCTACAATGCGAGCAAACATCCATCACACATTTGATTCTGACTGCCAACACTTTCCGAGCCTTTGATGTCCTGTGATAAATCATCTTACATTTAAAAAAAATATACAATATTTTTTGATCCCCTTTAAAATACCATATTAACTTAAAAGTTTTAGATACATCTTGTTAGATACTCACTTACCTCATAATTATGTATGCAACCTGGTCACACAAATATTTCATTAATAGTAATAATTTCATTTTATTTATTAAACATGGCGTTAACACTATGGAATTTCATAATGGCGAATTTTTATGAATTATAACACTATTTTTTCCACTTTTGAGCTTATTTTTCTCCACATGTTTCGAAGGCTTACACCTTAATCATTGGGAGAACGATATAAACTAACCTAAACTAATAATATTTTTAAGGATTTCTTATGAGAGTCATTGGCGTAGTGCAATTTGGAACAGCAGGCGTTTGACCAACTTGAAAGGAACAAATTGAATGAAGAAACTGGCGAGGCTTCTGTTCTGAAGCGGATGGTACCGCCCATCGTCAGCTGGACCGACAGAGACAAAATCTAACCTACAATGTTTCTGGAAGAACCTGTATCCCTAAACAAATGTTTTAATGTGGCCGATCAGTTCTTGGCTTATCAATTATTTTTCTAGGGCCCATCACTTACCTTCTATAAAGCCTCCAGTAAGACCTAGTTCAATAAACACCAAGTGTGTGTATGGTATAGTTTAGTTACTCGTTTCTATTCGCCGAAAGAGATCCAAAGCCAGCCTCCTACAAGAATTAATTAATTAATTTATACATTACACACAAATGAGACATTACAAACGATAAAACATTTAGGCGACTCATATGGACACAAAACGGTATTACAAAGATAAAATAAAACAAAGACAAAACAAAACAAAACAACATGAGACCAATAAATCATACATATCAGAAGGAATCCAAATATGTCGACGTCAGTGAGGCTCTTTCCAGAATTTGCAATATTTTTTTTATGAATACTGCCTCACTGACACTGAAAATGTCCAAATCCGAGATGATTAGATTCAGCGTCCGAATTGCTCTTCCTACTGGCATCACCAAAGGCAGGTTGGTTCTGCGTGACGGAGTAAAGAACAATTGATGTCGGCGTTGTCGCAGGTAGTTATCAGGAGCAAAAAAACCTATTTGCTCCATAAAATAGGGGTTCTCACTTATTTGCTCCAGAACATAAGGGTTGCTTATGACTATAGTTTTACTTATAGTCATAAGCAATTACTTTTCTTATTGAGACCAATAGCTGGTGCAGGTGTAGGAGTGAAAGTAATTTCTGCAGGAGGGTACCTACACCACGTCAGGCCACATATGAGTATAATCATGGTCTAATTATATAGAGTATAATCATGGTCTAATTATCTTTTATTGGAGTAAACAAAGGCTCAATATAAAGAAAAATATTGAGTAAAACGTAAAACTATTATACAATAAATAATAAAGTAAAGCTATAATTAATATCTCAAATTAACAATTACAGATATAAAGGAGAAAAATGTATAGTCTTAATCTAGTAATTGAATTCTTATTCTTAAAGTGCCCTGTCGGGTCCCCTCAATGTTGGCAATCACCTCGGTGAACCTGTCCCTGTCCTGCGCCGCTCGGAACAACTCCTCCACACTTCGGATGCCAGTCCACTCCCTCACGTTTTGCAGTCAGGACATTTGTCTCCTACCGGGCCTTCGGCGTCCCTCAATTTTCCCCTCCAATAACAGTTGGAGAAGGTGGTATTTTTCCCCACGCAGTATATGACCCAGATGTGAAATCTTCCGGACTTTGATAGTTGATAACAGTTCTCTGTCAACTCTAGCTCGCCTTCAGGACTTCGGTATTGATAATCATGTCTGTCCAGGGAATTCTGAGCATTCGGCGATAGAGCCACATTTCATATGCTTCTAGTCTGTTCAGGTCAGTAATTGAATAATAATTATTATCGATTTCTCCCGCTATTTACTTACCTGACATATCGATTGATTTGATCGTGACAAGTTTTCCACGGTCTTCCTCTACATCTTGTTCACTTACATCGGTAACATATAGGTACTTTCTTACAACAACAACAACAAACCATCACTCCGTTTCATCGCAGGGGTAGGCAGAGATAATGGACCGCCACACTACTTTATCCTGACACACCTCTCTAGCTTCCTCCATATTCATACAACTAGTCATACACGCACGTCGAATCTTCCGACTTCTAACATGACCAACCTTTAAAATTTGATTAATTTGATCATGCCATGTTTTCATCGGTCTACCTTGACTCCGTATTTCATTTACATCGTTTACGTATACTTTCTTGACCATTATTTCCCCATCCATGCGCTCCGTATGTCCGAACCAACGCAGGGATCCTTTCATAATTTTGTTCATAATACCTTCTTCCGTTCTACACTCCTTTCTTATATCAGCATTTGAAATTCTGTCGTACATCGTTCTATCACACGTACATCTTAGGGACCTCATCTCTACCGCATTTATTCTGCTCTCATCATTCTTCTGCCAGTTTTTGATTTGAACTGCTATTTTTGCTTTCATTGATAAATTCTCGTTTCCAATAATAATTCACTTTCGTACATTCTTTATCATTACTTTTTCATTAATTATTTTCATGTGTCCATACCATCTTAATGACCCTTTCGTTATTTTTTCATAACACTTTCATTCGGTGACGAAATTTCTAATATATAAGCAACGGTAAAAAGTTTAAATTTCCCGAAGACAATTTCCTAAGTCGTGCTCTCATCTTGTTAAGAAAAAAATCTATTAGAAATCAAAATAAATCATGACGCCGTTTTACACAGAGAATGGACTGCCACATTACTCTGTACATATACGCCTCTCTAGATTCCTCCACATTCATACACCGAGTCACGCACGCACGTCGATTCTTCCGACATCTTAAACTATTTAATAATTTGGTCTTGCATGTTTTTCTCGATCTTCATCGACTCTGTACTCCATTCACTCCATGCAATCCATATGACAAGTGGATACAGTAATGAAATTCATTTTTTTTGTAAAAAATCTTTTTTAAATGTATATTTAGCTAAAATCTTAAGCTTATGTATGAAAGTGAAGCTCGATGTGAAACAGAAGAAGGATGAAAGTAGGATAAATGGCGTAGAAATGAGGTCACTAAGAAGAATGTGCGGAAAGCAATGTATGATAGAATATCTAATGATAAAGTAAGAAAGAAATGGGTCCTCAATTAAATTAAGAAAGGGTCGCTAGGATGATTTAGACATATGAAACGAATGGATGAGGGAAGAATGGTTAAAAATATTTATACAAGTAGTGTGAATGGAAAAAGAAGTCGAGGAAGGCCAAGGAAAACATGGCACGACCAAATTAATCAATTACTGAAAGGCGGATATGTTCGAAGTAGGAACAATCAACGAGCGTGCGTGTCACGACATGTGAATGTAGAAGAGGTGGGAGAGCGTGTGGCGGTTCATCCTCTCTGCTTACCTCTCTGGAGAAAGGGCGTGATAGTTAGTTAGATAACAATGTGTTTTAAAATTGTATTTAAAAATGATGTGAGGCGATCATTATATGGTGGGTTATGGCGAATAAAGGTTAAAAACACTTACATATTTTGTTTTTACACCACTTTATTTGTTTTAATGAATCAACCGGTTTCGCTCCCGCTGGAGGTTCGTCGTGGTTACAGAATCAACTAACTAACAAACTAACCATCACGCCGTCTCCCCGGAGGGGTAGGCAGAAAGAATGGAACGCTACACTCTTCTGTCCTGACATACTTCTCTCGATTCCTCTACATTCATACATCTTGTCATGCACGCACGTCGATTTCTCCGACTCCTTACGTGACCGATATTTAATATTTGATTGATTTGATCGTGCCACGTTTTCCTCGGCCTTCCTCTATTTCTAGTTCCGTTCACGCCGTTTACATATACCTTCTTTACCATTCTGTCTTCATACATTCTTTCCATGTGTCCAAACCATCTTAATGACACTTTCATTATTTTGTTTATAGCACTTTCATTCGCACCACATTCACTTCTTATACCTGCGTTACAGAATCAATACAAATACAGAATCAAGCTAAATAATATAAATAAAATTGATAGTAAACAAAATGTGTTTTAGAGGACATTTTGGTAGCTATCAAAAGAGTTAAAAAAGGTTAGTCCAATGTATAATAATAGTAATAATATTGAATAAATCCTATCGTCGAATTTAAAACAATCGACGAGGATGCATGAAATTGGCGTAGAGGAATTTAACTAACTAACTAACTAACCATCACGCCGTCTCCCCGAAAGGGTAGGCAGAAAGAATAGACTGTCACAATTAACCGATGTGGCACTCCATCCTTCTCTTTTCGCTCCGCGGGAGACGCGGTGTGATGGGTTGCGAACCTCATCACCACCAATAGGCATCTCCCGCGTACACTTCGATCGTCCAACACCCACAAAATAAATCTAAAACAAATAATATAAAATACAATGATATAAAATAAAATAAAATAACAAAATAAAAATAATTGAACACAAAATGTAATTGAAGGGATTTAAGAAAATGATAAAATTGTCACACGGTCCACTGAAAAATACATTATGATGTGTAAAAAAATGTGTTAAAAATCACGGGAGGTGTTTATGAATTAATGTGACGTATTCGAAAACCGGTCCGGCGCGGCGTCGATCGAAGTGGACCAAAAGCCGCCAGCCAGCCGACGCGACGGACGGTGAGCCGAAGCCGCCAACAGTTTGGGAACTGCTGCTTGGTAAATGTCAGTCGTGACTATGTAGCTCACAACATTTGAACATTTACCCAAGAAACGGACGCATAACGGTGAAAGGCAGTCCGGAGAGGGGGCCTACCGGAGAACGTTTCCAACCCAAACCCAGTCCGGCCGCGACAAACAGCCAACTTGCATGTTCGCGCCACTCACGCAAAACTCGAATGAAATCTCGTATTCGTAAATTTAAAAAAAGGAACTCTCTCATTATTCGGACATTTTCGAACCGAACACAAGGCGGTTGTCATAGGACTGTTTGAAATAATGTGACAAGTATTTGGTTTGTGATTTTGTGTTATTATATCGAATGCCGTAAATGGTAAATTTGCAGACGGTAAATGTCCGGTGCCAAAATGTGTTATTATTTTAAACTTTGCCGTTTTGTGGTTGCTGTCACTTTTGTTGGATTATTCGGAAATGTGAGATCTCAAGGTAAGATTTTTCTTATGTTCGCCAAATGCTTTTTTTATATCATATGCAAATGCTATTGTTATTCGATGGAACTGTTTTGAATTTAACACATATAATAAACATTGTATATGCGTTCTTTTAGCAATACGATTTTCGTGTATGTAACATATATCTATCTACACAAGATTGAATTTAATTGCATTGTTTGTTTTTATATTAAAATACTTAAATCACAAATAAACCATTTTACTGTTTCAATTTGATTCAGAGAGAGAATTGACCGTATAAAGCGATATTATTTTATTTATAAGGAACGTTCAAAAAATATTAACTAATAAAAGTGTTCCTATAATCAATTATCTGGCAATTGGTGACAATAGGCAAGACAAATTTGGTTTATACCGAAGTATATAATATTTGTATCTACCAACTTACTAACAAACATGTATAATATATAAATATATCATAAATATACGAAAAATGGTAAGCAGTGTTGCGCTGTAAACAAGCTCTATGTAAATCCTAAAATATTATATATTGTTCTGTTTATTTTGAAATACTGTTCTCTTTCTGTAATTTCACAATTTATTTTTATGAGAGTGTCGAGACAGCTGTTTCGGCAGCCTATGCTAGCATCATCAGGTTTTACAAACAACTCTTGTATTTAACATTTGATGATGCCGACATAGGTTGGCGAAACAGCTGTCGTGACAATCTTATTAAAATAAATTGTGATACGTATAAAAACACTGTTTCAAAATTAAAACTTAAAACTAACTAACGATCACGCCGTCTCTCCGAAGGGGTAGGCAGAAAGAATGGACCGCCACGTTGTTTTTTCTTGACATACTCTCGTTCCTCGACAATCGCACATCGTGTCATGCACGCACGTCGATTTCTCCGACTTCTCACATGGTCGACATTTAATATTTGATTAATTTGATCATGCTACGTTTTCCTAGGTCTTCGTCTATTTATAGTTTTTTTTACTATTCTTAAATTAAAACTTTTTAGAATTAATAATAAAAAAGGCAATAATTATAAAATACGTCAAGCCAGCAGCCAAAGGAAAGAAAACGGTCTTATAAATTGAACGAATCATTCTGGAACATGTTAATGCATTTTTTTTAAATCAGTTATGTTCTTTATTTAATTATCAGTTAATATGCGTTCAATAATAATTATATATTAAAAAACTTACAAAATTTATTAAATTCAAATATAAAAACAAAATTTCACTCTGAAATTCTAGGCCTAACACACGATTACATAGATGTTATCACACGTCAATCTTTTCAAACTTCTCACGCAACTCTAATTATGGTTTAAATTTCCCTTTGATGCTATTTTATGCAATTTTTATAGAAATCCTCAATTGACAATCGTTTTATTAAAAAGTATGTATTATTTGTAATTGAAAAAAAAAAATGTTTGATATTAATGGAAAAATAAGTCTACTAAATATATTGTAAAAACTAACTAACTAACCATCACGCCGTCTCCCCGAAGGGGTAGGCAGAAAGAATGCACTGCCACACTTTTCTTTCCTGACATATTTCTGTTGCTTCCTCAAAATTCATACATCGTGTCATGCACGCGCGTCGATTTCTCTGACTCCTCACATGGCCGACATTCAATATTTGATTTATTTGATTGTGCCACGTTTTCCTCGGTGTTCCTCTATTTCGGGTTCCATTTACATTGTTAACATATTTTTTTTTTACCATTCTTTCCATATGTCCAAACCATCTTAATGATCCTTTCATTATTTTGTTCATAACACCATCATTCGCACCGCATTCACTTCTTATATTTTCATTCGACACTCTATCATACACAGAGTATCACACATTCGTCTAAGAGATCTCATTTCTACTTCATTTATTCTAGCTTTATTCCAGATAACCGTATTTCTGAGATGGTTTGGACATATGTAGAATACAAGAATGGTTAAAATGTTGTATACATGCTGTGTGAGTGTAAAGAAAATCCGTGGACGGCTGAGGAAAGCATGGCATGAACAAATTAATAAATTATTGAATTGACCGAGATAAGTGTGGCACGATAAAATAAATCAAAAAGTTGAATGTCGGCCACGTGAGGAGTCGGAGAAATCTACGTGCGCGCATGGCACAATGTATGAATGTTGAGGAAGCGAGAGAAGTAGGTATGCCAGGAAAGAAAAGTGTGGGAGTCCATTCTTTCTGTCTACCCCTTCGTGGAAAGGGCGTGATGGTTAGTTAGTTCGTAATGGATGTTCTTGGATAAAATGCACGATTGACAGGACATCCATGATTTATTATAAAAGTATGTTATAAACTTCGTTTAAAAAAATATTGAGTTCCGAGTACAGCAATTGTCTTTATATATTATACAGGTATATAAAGATAACTACGTGTTTATTATACCTTATAATATAAAAGGTTAAACTAGATACTAGTATGTTTATTTTGAAATGCAGCCACACTCGTCTTGCATTCAAAAAACGTATAGGTACATAAAGAATATTGGATTTTCGATAGATAGACAAACAGATACATTAATTCTATAAGCATCAAATATTGATATGTTAAATCTCAATTTTACCATTGTATTAACAGTGATTACATAACGAAACATATTTGAAATAATCATTGTAAAACCCAAGTACTATTGATACATTTAGTATATAAATACTATGATTAATCGCTATTTTTTTTTTCAATAAAATATTTTAGGGATAAATTAATAACGGATACTCTCTATAATAATATTTGAAGAGAAATTATAAAAAAAACAAAAATTGAAGTAATTAATACGAATGAAAACGTCCGTTTTCTAGAAGTTTTATTATAATTTATGGGAATGACATGTTTCGCCATTCTTAGGCAAAAGAGAAATATGTCATCCCTTAAGTTTCTTTCATTTAACTTGTTCTTCTATTTTCGGTCCGTCCTCTGGTGTAGATATTATATCGTCATTCTCATTAAGTGAAATTTTGATCAAAATGAGATTTTTGCATTTTCTGTATCAGATTTGTGAATTCTACGTCAGGAAATAATCATCAAGTGTTTTTATTAAAGAATAACTGTTATTCTTTAATAAATACGCTTGGTGATTATTTTCTGACGTAGAATTCACAAGTCTGATACAGAAAATGCAAAAATATTTTTTTTTTTACCGAAATGTCACTTAATGAGTTTTACCTTTGAACCGACGATATCCTAGCGCGCATTCGTGGGCGCGCACAGTGCACATGAACACACGAATTCAATGTCAAAGTTTGCAGGTATAATATTCAAAATTTAATTTTAAATTCGAATCGTCGATATGCACCATAAACATTATACTGGCTTTTAGGTTCAAATTTACATAGCACGGATGTGTCTAATGGAGTATTCGTAGTTTGCGTTCAAATTCTTCGAGTTACGCTTAAACACACGCTGAGTGTGCATACCTGTACTCGAATTTCGAAATTTGAACGCTTAAATTAAGCAAGGTAATTTTTCATATTATGCATTGATTCTAAGTGTCCCTTGAACTCGTAGCTGCAAATGGGACATTCTAATTATACGAGTAATTAACATATTGTTATTTTTAATGATTCTTACGATAAAAACACTTACAATTAACCATCAGTCCGTCTCTCCGAAGGGGTAGGCAGAGACGATGGATTGCCACATGCTCTAGCGCATCTTCTACATTCACGCGTGACATGCACGCTCGTCCATTGTTCCTTCCTCGAACATGGTCGCATTTCAGTAATTGATTAATTAGGTTATCCATGCCGACTTTGGCCTTTCTCGACTTATTTTTTCATTCGCGCTAGTTGTATATATCTTTTTAACCATTCTCCCCTAATCCATTCGTTCCATATATCCAAACAATCTTAGTGACCTTTTCTTAATTTTATTTTGGACGCATTCATCCGCCTTAAATTTATACCACATAAATAACTCAGATATTTTGAATGACTTTGTTGACAATTATCTGCGACAACGGCAACATAGGTTTATTCACCTGCCACTATGTAGAACCAATCTGCCAAAGGTAATGCCCATGGGCGGGGCAATAATCCTTCTAAACCGCATCTCTTCGGAAAGCAATACCTCTTATAACATTATAAAATGATATTTGCTTTTCTTATTTTTCTAATTGTAGACTTTTCCTTTTTACTTCTTTTTTAAAAATTGTAATTGAAAATGTAATGTCTGTAATGTTAAATATATGTTTTTTAATAAATTGAATTGAAAATCATAAGACGCGAGTTTTGTTTTAACCGCTAGTTGCGGTCTCTTCACACTGTTTGTAACAGATTCCTATTGGTTGCTTCCTACTCACGAGCAAAATTGAAAATTTGTGTTAAAAATGTTAGTTTAGTTATGTATTCGACTACGAATTAGTTGAAAAAAATGATCACTGAAATGGATAGTTCGTCTAATTTCATGATTGGGGTCTAATTATTACAATTTCACATACATAATATGAGTTGGGAGTTTATACCGCACCCGCCTTATTCACCAGACATGGCACCGTCGGACTACTACTTGTTCAGATCCATGACGTATGCCCTAGAAGAGCAGCAATTTCATTCATATACAGATGTCAATAATTTGATCGATGCCTGGATTACCTCAAAAGACGAGGCGTTTTTTCGATGGATTCATCATCTATTGCAAGAAAAATGCAATGGACAATATTTTTATATTGTAGATGTGTTTTTATTTATTTAATCTTTCAAATACGAGTGTATGAAATTTTTATACAAAAAAAACAGACTGAAGTTTCCGAAACACCCAATATTAAACACAGTCTTCTACAATAAATCGACCTGATCTTTATTGAAAATACTCTGGACATCTGGAACTTTTGATAAATATTACAAACAGTAAAGTTTGTTTCTTATACGCATGACAATTTATTTTTTATTAGATTATCGCAACAGCTGTATCGCCAAACCATGTTGGCATCATCGGGTATCACAAACAACTCTTGCTTTTTACACTAGACGGGTTAGCAAAACAGCTAAAAAATAAATTTTGATACGTATAATAACAACAGTGTTTCAAGTTTAAACATTTAGTAAATAACAGATTAAATACATCAGGGACATTACATATCTACCTACGGCTGTGATTTAGTTATGCACATAATGCTTATATGTATACATATATTTACATAAACTGACAATGAATTAATTTTAACACCGGGGAATTGAAAATATCATTTTGAAACATCGGTGTAGCATTGTCGGTCATCATCTTTCCTTGGATATTATAACTACGAATTTTGTTGTTTGCTGTATATGGGTATATGTTATAATAATGCGTGCCAGTCCGCAGACCTTGATGCTAGATTTTAAATCAGAAATGGATGAGAATAGACTTTTAGAAATTTACATAACCCGAATTTGGCATAAAAGAATTACAGATCAATGGATGATAAAAAAACGGTGGATGCGAGTAACATAAATCTAATAATCACAAAAGTCCGGATCGTCCATGTCAACAAGTGCACCATCTAAAATGAACATTATGTGGATATATTTTTATTTTGTTATTTTATTTTATTTTATATCATTGTATTTTATATGATTTGTTTTAGATTTATTTTGTGGATGTTGGACGATCGAAGTGTGCGTGGGAGATGCCTATTGGTGGCGATGAGGTTCGCAACCCATCACACCGCGTCTCCCGCGTAGCGAAAAGAGAAGGATGGAGTACCATATCGGTTAAAATGTGACAGTCCATTCTTTTTGCCTACCCTTTCGGGGAGACGGCGCGATGGTTAGTTAGTTTTTTTTTTGGATGATAAGAAGCTTGAACGCAGGAATGCAAAATGTTTAATGACATCAGATTTTTGTATTTATTAAAACTCTGAAATAATGGACTGCCACACATTTCTTTCCTGACATACTTATCTCAATTTCTCAACATTGATATTATACATAGTTACCTGCGACAGCGCCGACATCAATTGTTCATTTCTCCGTCATGCAGAACCAACCTGCCTTTGGTGATGCCAGAAGGAAGAGCAATACGGACGTTAAATCTAATCGTTTTGGATTTTGACATTTTTAGTGTCAGTGAAGCGGTGTTCATTAAATTCATTGACATATTTGGGATCCTTCCGATATTTTTTATGTTTCATATCATTATTTTACTTTTGTTACACCGTTTTGTGTCCAAATGAGTCGTCAAAATGTTTTTCGTTTGTTATGTCTCATTTGTGTATAATATAAATAAATATTAAAAAATCGTATCATGCCAACACATCGATTTTTCACGTGGTCGACATTCAATATTCGATTTATTTGATTGTGCTACGTTTTTCTCGGTCTTCCTCTATTTCTACAATAGTTTCATTTACGTAGTTAACATATACTTTTTTTTTTACCATTCATTATTTCCATGTGTCAATTTATAAATTCTTTTAATGCGACAAGTTTTTAAGTGAAAATATATCGTCTTCCAATTATGAAGGTTTGCTATCAGCTAAACATTTCTATAAAAATAAACTCACAACTTGTTGAAAATACTGCATGAAATGATAAATGTAATAAAATATACATTTCGCTTATTTTAATGTCTAAACTTTATCAACAACTAAGTTGGACATGGACTTGGATCTTCTGGCTTCCAGAGGTTTAGCTCTAATGGCTATTCCTGTTACGTCTGTTGGAAACATTGTTGGAATTATTAAAAAAAAAATTGTGTACATTTTATTTTATATTATTATTATTCCATCCACGAAGGTCGTAGTAGAGTGGTAAAGGCTCTGACTATCGTTTTATGCGTGGGTTAGATGTGTGGCACGGAGTGCTCCTGTCAAATAGGGCGAGGAAGGATTTAGGGTTTATGGTAAAGCCCTAAGAAAATGATATCTTTTTCTCAGTTAAGAAAATGATATCTATTTCAAATAATTTATTTTTAATAAAAAAATGTTGATTCCGATAGGGTGAGTTATAATAAATAAAGAGTGAGTTTCTACGGATAAAACTGTATTTGAGGAGTGAGTTTTTTTTCTATTTTTTTATACTTTTTATAATTTTATATCATAGTCAATGCTATTAGCGACATATATTCTTGAATAAAAATAATATTTGTACCAGTAAACACGATTTATATCAAAATTATTGATATTTTATTTCATGGGTAGAACAAGTGATATTTTAGAAGAAAATGTCACCGGGCTTTGATTATAAGCGCGGGCGTTCAAGTACGCCCATATTCCTTTAAGGAAAGTTTTGTTTGGACGTCCATGTACGGCTATACTCACGGACAAGTTAAGTATTGTACAAATGTGTGTAGTGTGTGACTTTTTTTATTTCAGTAGATAAGTAACACGAGTATATTGGTCATACGTTAAAAATATATAATATTGTATAAATTAATAATCACTTCGGGAAGAAGGCGTGATGGTTAGTTAGTTAGTGCAACTACCTAGCATTTGTCCGTTTATACCTTTAATTCCCAGTTCCTAGCAACTTCCAGCAAATCGAAATCAATACAACCGGCTCGGGTAATAATAATCTGCGTTGCAACACCTCATATTGGGAAAGTCTGTTCTAATACCAGCGACCACACTCAGTACATTACCCAACCAATCCAACTGCCAGAGAGAGACCGTTTTGAAAGTGTTTAGTTTTTAACTATTTATCGATTAACAGCGTCGATTCACTGCACTTCAAATTAAAATTAACTCGTTTCAATTGAAATAACGCAATTTATTGTTTATTTAATAATGATGTTAAACTCTATATAACTAACTAACTAACTAACATACATCTTACCATGCATGCACGTCATTATTCGGACTTCGAATGTCGGTCATGCCATGTTTTCCTCGGTCGTCCTAGGCTTCTTTTTCCACCCACGATGCTTGTGTACAACTTTTTAACCATTAATTATTATTGTCGGTACAGACTTTAAAATAATTCGTGTGCACTTAAATTATTATGTACGTGAATTTTTAAAAACTAACTAACTAACTAACCATCACGCCATTTCCCCGGAGGGGTAGGCAGAGAGAATGGGTCGCCACAATGCTCATTCCTGGCATACCTCTCGGCCTTCCTCTACATTCATACATCGTACCATGCACGCACGTCGATTATTCCGACTTCGAATGTGACTGCCTTTTAGTAACTGATTAATTTGGTCATGCCATGTTTTCCTCGGTTTTCCTTGTGTACAACTTTTTAACCAGTCTACTCTTATCCATTCGTTCCATATGTCCAAACCATCTCAGGGATCTTTTTTTAATTTTATCTATGATGCAGTCATCTGCCTTACATTTCTTTCTTATTTCATCATTCGGTATTCTATCATACAACGTTTTCCCGCAAATTCTTCTTAGTGATCTCATTTCTACGGCATTCTTTCTTCTTTTGCCAGCTCCAAGCTTCACTTCACGCCTACCCCTTCGGGGAAATGGCGTGATGGTTAGTTAGTTAGTTGGTTTATAAAAAGTCACGTACATAATAATTTACGTGCACACGAATTATTATAAAGTCTGTACCGACAATAATAATTAATACCAACGGATGTTGTTCAAGACATTTGGTCAAGCGATGGGTTGTTTTGTAACGAAATGCTATGCACAAGTTACTTAAGTCTACGCATCCACAGCGGGCCCAGCCATCGCGGGAGCCAGCGACTTTCGCCCATATAATAAAACTCGCGTACATTGTATTTAAAACGTGACCGAAATAATTATGCTATCGCTTATCGAAGTTGTATTGTGAGATGACGATAAAACATATTGAATAATCGAGAACTATCTATGATCATTCGTTTTGTTGACCGATGACAAACATATTTAATTATCTAATAATTAAATAAAACTATGCTATCTAACTACTTGTAGTTTTGTCTTTATTTCGACAGCGATACTGGCGAAATAAAGACAGATTGGTCTGTTGATGCCAACGAGCCCGGCGAAACCAGTCGCTGCCGAAATAAAGACAAAAGTTGGATGTAAATAGTTAAAAAATATCGTTTTTTATTATTATTTTAAAAATATTAATAATTAAATATGTTGGTCAACGGTCAAACTAAATTATTGGATCACAGATGGTTCTAGTTTATTCAATATTGTTTATCGACATCTCAAGTTAGAAATAGTTAAAAAATAAACTAACTAACTAACTAACTAACCATCACGCCGTCTCCCCGAAGGGGTAGGCAGAAAGAATGGACTGCCACACCTTTCTTTCCAGACATATTTCTCTCGATTCCTCAACATTCATACATCGAGTCATGCACGCGCGTCGATTTCTCTGACTCCTCACATGGCCGACATTCAATATTTGATTTATTTGATCGTGTCACGTTTTCCTCGGTCTTCCTCTATTTCTGGTTCCATTTACATCATTAACACATAATTTTTTACCATTCTTTCTTCATTCATTCTTTCCATATGTCCAAACCATCTTAATGATCCTTTCATTATTTTGTTCATGACACCATCATTCGCACCGCATTCACTTCTTATATTTTCATTCGACACTCTATCATACACAGAATATCCACACATTCGTCTAAGAGATCTCATTTCTACTGCATTTATTCTACTTTCATCCTTCCTTTGCCAGTTCCATGCTTCGCTTCCATACATAAGGGTCGGTAGAAGAACACGATTGTACACTGCCATTCTAGCTTTTTTCGATAGGTTTTTGTTTGCGATGACAACTTTAAATGCACTATTTACTTTATTGCCTGCCCCAACCCTTCTTTCAATATCCCTCTCCACTCTCCCATCTCTTGTAAACATACTACCTAAATACACAAACTCAACTACTAGCTCCAAATTTTCACCATTCACGCAAATGTTGCAGACTGTCATGGTTTCTTCCTTTTCAAAAATTGGACTTATTAACATTCATCATCAGATCATTTCGTTTAAAAAAATAAACGTTTTATTTAATCAATATTTCATGTAAAAAGATCACGAATACAAGATGTAGCGTTCATGCGATGATTATATAATGAAAATAGCCCATTAAAAGTTCGCATATATAAATATTATTATTATTATATGAAATTAAAAGTAATTTTTCTTTGGGACCATTTTGTATACTTGAGAAGCACAGATCATTTTATCGAAACCGGTCGGCGGTAGATAAAATATCATCAAGTGATGTAAACAAAGTCATATATATTTTAGTCAAGCGATAATGCTTGACCGCAAACTCAATGGCATAATTTAAAAAATGGTATAGTTCGTTTGAAATATCGGAAACAAAATTCATTTAAATTTAAAAAAACATATGTTGGAAGATCGAAGTGTGATCGGGAGATGCCTATTGGTGGCGATGAGGTTCGCAACCCATCACACCGCGTCTCCCGCGGGGCGAAAAGAGAAGGATGGAGTGCCGCATCGGTTAAAGTGTGACAATCCATTCTTTCTGCCTACCCTTTCGGGGAGACGGCGTGATGGTTAGTTAAATAGTTAGTTTCGTATTTTTACAACACTTCACGGACATGTTTCGGTTGTGACCTAACCTTTTTCGATATACAAAAAAAAAATATTGTCAGGGGGAACATAACATAAATATATTTAATAATAGAACGTTAGTCAGCTTAGTAGACTTTTAATTTAAATTAACGGAAATAACTAACCATCACGCCGTCTCTCCGAAGGGGTAGGCCGAAATAATGGACTGTCACATTTTTATTTCCTGACATAATTTTCTTGTTTCCTCAACAAACATAATTTAATTATTTTTAATTATTTTGTTCATAACACTTTCATTCGTACCGCATTCACTTCTTATATTTTCATTTGACACTCTGTCGTTGACAGATTTTCACACATTCGTCTAAGAGATCTAATTTCTTTTGCATTTATTCTACTTTCATTCTTCTTTTGCCAGTATCTTACTTCACTTTCATACATTAGGATCGGTACAAGAACACCATTGTGTACTGCCATTTTAGTTTTTTTTTAATAGGCTTTTGTTTGTGAAGAAAACATATTAATTTCATAAATTCGTTGTTTGCAACTCTTTTTTTAAATATGCGTTGTAAAATCTGTAAAAATTACAATACTTGAATTTAATGATATTTATTCTTTATTCGTGCAAAAGCTAGAATGGCAGTGCACAATGGTGTTCTTTTACCGACCCTTATGTATGGAAGCGAAGCATGGAACTGGCAAAGGAAGGATGAAAGTAGAATAAATGCAGTAGAAATGAGATCTCTTAGACGAATGTGTGGATATTCTGTGTATGATGAGTGTCGAATGAAAATATAAGAAGTGAATGCGGTGCGAATGATGGTGTCATGAACAAAATAATGAAAGGATCATTAAGATGGTTTGGACATATGGAAAGAATGAATGAAGAAAGAATGGTAAAAAAATTATATGTTAATGATGTAAATGGTACCAGAAATAGAGGAAGACCAAGGAAAACGTGGCACGATCAAATAAATCAAATATTGAATGTCGGCCATGTGAGGAGTCAGAGAAATCGACGCGCGTGCATGACACGATGTATGAATGTTGAGGAAGCGAGAGAAATATGTCAGGAAAGAAAGGTGTGGCAGTCCATTCTTTCTGCCTACCCCTTCGGGGAGACGGCGTGATGGTTAGTTAGTTAGTTAGTTTTTTTCTTTATTCGTATTAAAGAACGAACAGAGAAAACGACACAAGTAATGGGAAAGTATTAGAAACGAGGAAATGATACGACACATTCGTTTTGAATAGCACTACACAATACTACGGAGACGTAGGACAAATATGTTCTAATGCAGAATATAATATAATGCCAATTGCCAAAACGGTGTTTTGTTGTGATAGACTTGTAATAGTTTTGTCATAGCCGCGAACGAACACAATTTATTATTATTTACTGCGATTATAACACCGCCCGATGACGGAGTTTCACTTTTACTTTTCCAAATCAGACGGCGAACGTGAGAAGTATTCGCATTTCCTGTACGCCAGTCAGACTGCAGTATGCCTTTAGCTGCCGCGCGTATCGACTTACACTGGAATCATTCATCGTCTTCTTCTTTCTGGCTCTACAGTCCTGGGTAGACCTCGGTCGCCTCTTTCTCCAGCCGACACTATCCTGAGCTCTGGACTTTCACTCCTCAGATCTGACTCCCAACAATTATAGGTCCAACAATCTTACGACAAAAAATCAAATCAATCAAATCAAATCAGTTTATTAATTCAAAATACACAACAAACAGGAAAATGTTTAAGGCATCTATTAAGTACAGGTAAAATATTATAAAAATACAACAAAGTACCAGGAACGCATAAGAGATGGTTCGACATTAGGAAGACAAGATACTTTCTATAGTCAAGAGTATTTGTCCCCTGAACGTACCTTCACTAATATAAAAGACGTCGATCTCCGAGGAGACCGCGTTCAGCAGACTAATTGCTCTTCCCACCGGTGTCACCAGGGGCATATTGGTTCTGGTGGCCGGTTGGTAAAACAATCCGTGCTGTCGCTGTCGAAATTATATCCTCTCTAAACGAAAGAAAAATAATAAATAGTTATTGTATTGCTGCACTTGATCGTGCAAAGATGTCAGTGCACGATAGAGTTCTAGTGCCGAACCTTATGTTTAGAAGTGAAGTTTGGATTCGCTAGAAGTAGGATAAAAGTCAGATAAATGCCAAAAATTAAATCGGCGTTCTCAAAGACATCATTGCAAATAGAAATACATATGATAGGTATATCCACTGAAGCAAATATGGCAGTACATAATGAAGTTCTAGTTCCGACCCTCATGTATGGAAATGAAGCTTGGAATAGGCAGAAGAATGATGATGATCACTAAAATGAATGTGTGAAATAATAATGTATAATAGAATACCTAATAATGTAGAAGAGGCGCAAGAGTTGTGTCAGGATAGAACAGTGTGGCTGAACAGCGTGCTCTCTACCCAACCCTCCCGGGAAACAGCGTGATGGTTAGTTATTAAAGTTTTGAGAAATCAAACTGATTATAGAACAGATACGAATCACATGGATTGGATTAATCAACCCGAGAGTTTGGTCACGACTAATCAACATAATCGATTGTTTTCAGTCGATTGTTCAAAGATTTAAGCAACGAGAAGTTAACGAACTTTATTTACGCTACAGTGTGATTTATTTGAAATGAACATTATAGTAAAATCAAAATACTTATTAAAAAATTAAAAAGTATTTTTAAACTAACTAACTAACTAACTAACTAACTAACCATCACGCCGTCTCCCCGAAGGGGTAGGCAGAAAGAATAGACTGCCTCACTTTTCTTTCCTGACATATTTCTCTCGCTTCCTCAACATTCATACATCGTCTCATGCACGCGCGTCAATTTCTCTGACTGCTCACGTGGCCGACATTCAATATTTGATTTATTTGATCGTGCCACGTTTTCCTCGGTCTTCTTCTATTTCTGGTTCCATTTACATCATTAACATATATATTTTTTACCATTCTTTCTTCATTCATTCTTTCCATATGTCCAAACCATCTTAATGATCCTTTCATTATTTTGTTTATGACACCATCATTCGCACCGCATTCACTTCTTATATTTTCATTTTACACTCTATCATACACAGAGTATCCACACATTCGTCTAAGAGATCAGTTAAAGATAAGAAGAAATAATATCGCTCAGAATCGGTTTAGAACGTTGATTTGGGTGATTTAATTTATATCATTTGTCAGTCCATCCAGATATTGCTGATTGTGAAATAACCTTGATTAGTTAATACTTTAATTTAATTTAGGCGCGCATGACACAACCACTCCAGCTTTGCAAAACAAAAACCACGGGCCGGCGGCAATAACGAGCTGAATGAATTTTGTTGAATCACTTCTAAATTTAAAATATCATTGTATGTATCAATAATAAGTTACTAGTCTAGGGATTCTCTGACTAAACAGAAATTATTTACGAGTGGTTTAAACATAAAACAAATAAAATGAGAAAACCCTGTTTATTGTAACATGTGTCATGTAGCACGGATGACATCTTTGAAGGTCCCGGGTTCGATTCCCGGCGATGGCAGTGTGATTGTCACACTGTCTTTGGTCTGGTGTAAAATTCACGTGACAATAAAATGGCGATAGATTGGCTACCTATCACGTGTCACGAGAATCAATATACTAGCTAAAAAATAAATTGTGTATTGTAATTGGGTTCAAACGACCTGTTGTATACATAAAAAAAAAATAATAATAATAATAATTCAATCACTCTGCACCTTTGCACAGTTAGTCGCCTTTATAATAATGAAGTAAAACGACGTTTTTTAAATGACTGGACTAGTCTGTCGATGTCAGCTAGTTTGGCGAAACCGGTCTCTATCGAAATAAAGACAAAAATAACAGTAATTTAAAATAATCTTCAATCAAGAGATAATCTAGTAAAATCTAATAATTTTACTAGCCTTTATGTTTAACACCAATTGGGATCTAAAACTCATTGATACTCAGCCTCTTGATAATGATCAGCCTTCAATTGTTTTTTTTTATTAACAATACACAGTATAAATTTTGGGAGGTATTATATAGTTTAAAGAAAACCCACGGAATCTAACTAACTAGCCATCGCGCCGTCTCCCCGAAGGTAGAAAAAATGCACAGCCACACTGTTCTTACCTGACACACTTCTTTCGCTTCCTTAACATTCATACATCATGTACGTACCAATTGCCATTTCTTCAACTCCTCACGTGACTGACATTTAATATTTAATTGATTTGATCGTGCCATGTTTCTTGTTTTGTTTACACAGTTTATAATGTGAAAAGATATTCATGAAAGTGAAAATGACTGAAAAATTGTAATTTCCATTTTAAAAAAATACTGCAAAGTAACACCAATTCACTAATAATTTGATAATATATTTTTCTTCTATATATCTTCTTCTTCTTCTTTTTGTCCTGTCACACCTCCGTGGTGCATAGGGCCTCAAGGAATTTTCTCCACCCGACTCTAACGCATGTCTGATGCCTAACATCATCCCAAGTGACGTATGCTGCCTTAACCTCGCCTTGCAGGGTTTTTCTCCAGGTGGCTCTAGGTCGGCCTCGCTTTCTCTTTTCCCCCATAGGGGACCAGTCTAGTGTACCCTGAGCGATGCAGGTTGGGCTCCGTCTCAGAGTGTGACTGATCCACTGCGATTTGCGTCTAACGACTTGTTCTCTAATTGGCTTTTCGCCTGCCATGGTCCAGAGAACGGCATTTGACACTGTTTGGGGCCAATAGATTTTGAATATTGAGCGAAGGCACCTATTTATAAACATCTGGAGTTTACCAATAACGTCCGCGGTAGACTTCCAAGTCTCACATCCGTACAGCAGTACGCTTTTAACGCTACTGCTGAATACTTGGAGCTTGAGCTTTCTCGAAATGTTACCGGAGCGCCATACAGGGCGAAGCATAGAGAAAGCTCCCCTTGGCTTGTTAAGTCTGCTGGCTACATCTTCCTCCGTACCTGAAACGAAAGTGAAAGGGTCAAGTGTCACAAGGGGGACACCGTGGAGCATTATTGGGGTGGAGTCATTTGTGGACACTCGTAGGTTTACTGTCATGGACATGTTAATCTTGAGACCTATATATAATATGTATCTATACATAATATGTTATTATTATAACAATAAAATGTCTGTTAAGTGAAATAAAGTATTGTAATACTAAGTGATTTTATATATATATATATATATATATATATATATATTATACAGGTATATTCAAATGTGATAGTATTTTGTTAAAGGATTACCACGAATCTTGGTTATATACTCGTATGCGATACACAACAGTTAAAACCACAGAAAAGATAGTATGTTTTGTTGCTACTCATATTATAATGCAATATATCTTATTATGCGGTCACTACACACTTCACACAAAGTACTCGTCACTTCCTTCTTCTTCTTCTTCGATGGCCCTACAGCTAAATCGAGCCATAGCCTCCAGTATTCTTCGCCTCCAAATCCTCCTGTCCTCCGCTTCGACCCTCCAATCTGACACTCTTAACAATCTTGCCCCATCTCTCCCAACTTCATTCTCCCGTCGCAGCCTTGGTCGTTCAATTGGGCTTCTACCACCTGAGTGCCACTCCAGCAATCTTTTTGGGGTTCGCGATGATGGCATCCTCTGCACGTGACCGGCCCATCTCAGTCTATTCAGTCTGACCTGTGTGGAGAGACTGGGAGCTTTGTAAATATGGTACAGCTCATCATTATGCCGCACTCTCCAGCCTTCACCGTCATTCACAGGTCCCAGAATTCTGCGCAGCACCCTTCTCTCAAAAGTATCCAGTCGCTATGCGGATTTCGCTGTCATTGTCCACGCCTCACATCCAAAGGTCACTACTGTTCGGATGATTGTTTTATGCAGGGTGATTTTGGTCTTCCAGTGTACGTTTCTTGATTTGAGCGCTGGTAGTAGAGAGAAGAATGTTTTGTTACTAATTGTGATTCTTCTTTCGATTTCCTTGTGATTTTCGTTTTCTTTTGTTATAGACGTCACTTCCTAGCATTATAAAATTAAGTCTCAGTAGAAATCTAAAACTGTAGAAAAATTACTTAAATTACTCGCGAAAACGCTAATCTAACGTGACCGTAATGAGACTATCGCATGATACGTATCATTTTGTTCTATAATACGTCTAACAATACAAACATACATTATTTAATTTTACATTGACGTACATTATAGAAATATTTTATAAAACAACAATCTAATCCAATATAATTTATCTAGGTTGTGTTATAATTTATTTATAATTTCACTAGCGGAATTAAAATCTTAACGAAACACAAAATAGATAATTTTGGTATATATAACATGTAGGCAGATAGAATGGACTGCCACACTTTTCTTTCCTGACATATTTCTCTCGCTTCCTCAACATTCATACATCGTGTCATGCACGCGCGTCAATTTCTCTGACTTCTCACATGGCCGACATTCAATATTTGATTTATTTGATCGTGCCACGTTTTCCTCGGTCTTCCTCTATTTTTCGTTCCATTTACATCATTAACATATAATTTTTTTACCGTTCTTTCTTCATTCATTCTTTCCGTATGTCCAAACCATCTTAACGATCCTTTCATTATTTTGTTCATGACACCATCATTCGCACCGCATTCACTTCTTATATTTTCATTCGACACTCTATCATACACAGAGTATCCACACATTCGTCTAAGAGATCTCATTTCTACTGCATTTATTCTACTTATGATATATGTAACTGTTTTTGTAAGTAAGGACTTTTAGTGAAGTATTTTACGACTTGAAAGGTAGATGACACATCAAACTAGAGTTAAAAGTTAATCATAATAAAAATATTAAGGATTACATATAAATATAATAGAATAAAACTATTTTACACGAAGCAAATAAATGGAATGGGAATTTTTTATAATCGTTTTATGCAATATCATTTTATAATCGCTCATTAAATTTTCATCATTATTTGTATAAATGTGTATTCAATAGGCTCTAATGAACGTATGATATGTGTACTCACGTAATTTAATTTTTTTTTTAAATATCTCACGTACAAAATAAGTATCCCAAGTCCGACGGTAGAAAGTATATACTCGTAGGTACTCGTATTTAATAGGCAGGCATTATGTGTTCAATTCGTAAGAAATGCTGTTTTTCTAAACGTTTCGTAGGAACAGGAATAGAAAGTTTACCCAGCGTTATATGAACTTCTCATTTTTCCCAGCAAAGCGCAAACAATCAAGTTCTATCGATAATGAGAATCTCGGGTCGCTGTTGTCTTCATTGAATTTTTCTTGTGATTACTTTATTTAAAAATTCAGATACTCGTTTTGTGATAAAGTGAAAATAAAATCACGTTAACCTTTAAACGCCCGTGCGCCGCGTGCACTAAAGGAAGCCCACTGCCCAAGCATTTTTTGTCAAATATTCGCGCGACTTGCGACCGACGCGTAGCTATTATAAAAAAATAATTATATCTCTAAAATTAGTCATATACAGTAAAATAAAAAGAATTTACATAATAAAATATTATTTATAATTTACAAAACGGTTCAGAACACGAGGAAAAGTGACAGTGGTGTAGATTGTGTGTTTTAATAGGCAGACGGTTATAAAACACAACGAATATTTCAATAGTGAGAAAAATATTTATCTGAACCGAAAATAAAATTATGGATCGGTGTCTCAAAGACATATATTTACGTAAGCTAACTAACTAACTAACTAACCATCACGCCGTCTCCCCGGAGGGGTAGGCAGAAATAATGGAACGCCACACTGTTCTGTCCTGACATACTTCTCTCGCTTCCCCTACATTCATACATCTTGTCATGCACGCACGTCGATTTCTCCGACTCCTCGCGTGACCGACATTCAATATTTGATTGATTTGATCGTGCCACGTTTTCCTCGGCCTCCCTCTATTTCTAGCTCCGTTCACGCCGTTTACATATACCTTCTTTACCATTCTGTCTTCACTCATTCTTTCCATGTGTCCAAACCATCTTAATGACCCGTTCCTTATTTTGTTCATAACACTTTCATTCGCACCACATTCACTTCTTATACTTGCATTTGTCACTCTATCATATACAGATTTGCCACACATTCGTCTTAGAGATCTCATTTCTACTGTATTTATTCTTCTTTCGTCCTTCTTTTGCCAGTTCCATGCTTCACTTCCAAACATAAGGGTCGTCATAAGAACACTATCGTAAGCTAATATTCATATTTTGAATACTATTGTCATAAATCAGTGTAATCCGATAGCGAAATACACCATAATCACCTATCCCGTACGAGACCGTTGGGCATTGAACGACGCAAATCAACGGTCCTGTACGGAACCACTGGGCGTCTAAAGGTTAGATATTTTTTTGGTACCAGTTTAACCTTTACCTTTACCTAACCGCCTTTCACGATGTTTAATATACGCGTAACAAGATATACTTTTTTCTAAAGTATTGACCATCCATAACCATAAAACGTATGTTTTTTAGAAGTTTTATTATATTTTTTTATGGGATTGACATGAATCGCCTTGCTAAGGCATTGTCAAACATTTACCTATCAAATATACAATGATTAAACTTCTAGAAAACACACGTTCAAAGTTAACATAACTAACTAACTAACTAACCATCACGCCATTTCCCCGGAGGGGTAGGCAGAGAGGATGGATCGCCACAATGCTCTTTCCTGGCATACCTCTCGGGCTTCCTTTACATTCATACATCGCACCATGCACGCACGTCGATTATTCCGACTTCGAATGTGACCGCCTTTTAGTAATTCTACTCTCATCCATTCGTTCCATATGTCCAAACCATCTCATGGATCCTTTTTTAATTTTATTCATGATGCAGTCATCTGCCTTACATTTCTTTCATTAACAGTTAGTTATTAGTTAGCATACAGTTTTTAAATATTCTTTATTCTTTCATTCATTCCATGTCCAAAAACCATCTTAATGAGATTTATTCATAATTATGTTCTTAATACTTTTATAAGCAACCCATTCACTTTTTATTTTTATTTCGATATATTCATGCAGTAGAAATGAGCTCTCTCAGACGAAGAAGTGTGGAAAATCTGTGTATGATAGAGTGTCGATTTCTACATCGCCATTTCTAAAAACACAAAAAGCCACTCAAATATTAGAAACTAAACTTTAAATAATTCAAGAATTAAAAACTTAACTAAAAAATTGCTTAAAAGTATGATTTTTGTGTTTGAAATGATTAAAGTTTTTACTGTGACACGGTGAAGCTTTTTTTTGCTGTAAAAAGTACGCCATTGTGGATGAAAAACACGAAAAGTCTATTATTATGCGGTCTCGCGAGGGGTGAATGTACCAAAATGTCAATTTTTCCGGTCCATCATTGCGTAACGGTTACCGAGTAAAAATAATACATTAAGAAATATCATAACTGCAAACGGCGGTTAAATTTGTATTTAAAATAAGTTTATATAAAATAAATTCTGTGTGGGTTAAAGTGTGTCTACAGTGGGCAAAACAAATATAATAAAAAAATGCGTTATTACACGTATCGATATGATACCTTTCATTTTTTATTTGAAGAAAAAGTAAGTCCTTGATATTTAGAAATTAAATGGGGCGAGAGTGGGTTGCTCTAGATCTTGGTATTATCAGTATTAAATCTTAAAATGATTGTGGAGTATTTTATTTTATTTGAATTTAGTGTATATCATAGATAATTCTTTAAATTGCATCGATTTATATCACATATGTATAATACATCGACAATAAATAGGCAATAAAGTGAACGAACTAACAAACAAACCATCACGTCGTTTCCCCGTAGCAACGAATATGACCCGCCTAACTGTTTCATTTCATTTCATTTAATTTATTTGAATAAAAATCACAAACATTACAGACATATAATTCCAGATCGTTTGCAATTGCATTATAAGAACTTACCCTGAATTCTACCCTGACATAACACTCCCGCCTCTTCTCCTTTCACACGCCGTGACACGCACGCTCGTTGATTATTCCTACTTCGAACATGGCCGCTTTTCCTTCTTGACCTTCCTCGACTTCTTTTTCCATTCACACTCTTGTATATATCTTTTTAACCATTTTCCCCTCATCTATTCGTACCATACGTCCAAATTAACTTAGTGACTTTCTTAATTATATTTAGTGAATGGTGCAGTTTAAGTTGTCATCGCAAATAAAAGCCTATCGAAATAGGCTATGATAGTGCAGGCGCCAAAGGGAGTTGAGTATGCAAAATATGAGGACCGCATTCTGTACATAGTTTTGAACTCTTGCTTGAAGCTTGCAAATTATGATTCTGAATGTTGCCAGGAGGTTTATTGGTCCATTTATTTTTTATACCCCATCCCCTAAGATATCAAGTAAATGGACTGAAAAAATGTTTTGGAACTATTTTAATGATTGTTTTAGTGAAAATATCCTATTATTTCTTGTGATAAAAGATACGTATAACTAGTCAATTGAAATAGAAAAAGAGAGTTTCAAAAAAATACAAGAATTGTTGATAATTTTTTTTATTTAATACGAAAAATCTAATTTTAACATAAGTCAAACAGGTTCGATTTAGCAGTGGGTAACCTTCCATGTATTTTTTTAACTGTATGTTTGTTCACTTGTTGTGTATTAACGATTTCTGTATGTTCTTCTTCTTCTTCTTGTACTGTCACACATCCGTGGTGCATAGGGCCTCAAGGAACCTTCTCCACCCGATTCTATCACACGCCTGATGCCTAATATCACGCCAAATGGACAAGACATTTGCTATGATGTGAATCGCTGTATTTTACCCTGGAATAAATATACTAAAGAAAAACACAGTTAACAAGAATTGGAAATGCGTGTCTGGATGGACATAACCTAAAAAGGATCTAAAAATAATCCACGTGTGTCTGGTAATGAGCCACGCACGACACTTTACGGGTTGCCGCCCCCGTGTTTGTATCTCACTAATCGCTCTGAGTAATCTGTGATCTCGGATAATGGCCGTGAAATTGTTTTCCTCTGTCACATCCGCTCTATATTTAGTTGTCCACCAGCCCCGTGCAGCTAATTATAGCCAGGAAAAATAAATATCTGAATAGGAAACATTCAGGTAGACGAGAAACTTCCAAACAAATAATATCTTATTTTAAACGAACCAATTTCAGACTTTCGGATGAAGCATTTAATGATCCTTAATATTTTAATATAATATTTTGTTCATAACACTTTCATTCAATCAACCTGAAACGAAAGTCTATGAAGCCTGCGTTCTGCCTGTTGGTACTTATGGTCTTGAAACTGTTACATTGTCCAAAAAAAGTGCCGAGAAACTGCGAGTGACCCAAAGAGCCATGGAAAGAGCCATGTTAGGAATAATCCTAAGAGACAGAGTCAGAAACGATACGGTGAGAGAGAAAACAGTGGTCACTTACATCATCCACCGGGTGGCGACTCTAAAATTACAATGGGCAGGTCATGTAGCCAGAAGTTCAGATGAAAAATGGACAAGAAGACTGCAGACTAGGAGACCGTGGACGGCGAAGAGAAGTGCAGGGTGACCGCAGCTACGGTGGAAGGATGACCTAAACAGACACGTCGGAATAACCTGGATGCAGTCTGCACAGGACAGAATGACATGGAAGCAAATGGAGGAGGCCTTTGTCCAGGAGTGGACGGGAATAGGCTGAGGAAGAAGAAGAAGAACATTTTCATTTCCCCCGTTTTCACTTCTTATATTGTCTTTAGACACTCTATCATACAAACATTTTCAAAACATTCGTGGTGGTTCCCAAACTGGTACCTGGGATCATTCAGGGGGTCCGTGGAAAATAAAAAAAATATTTGGGGGTCGGAACCCCCGTGTTCACGGGAACAACGTCAGGGGGTCCGCACAAGGTTTACGGCGACCTTTTTTTTAGCTCATTGTCATTCAGGAGGTAACTAACTAACTAACCATCACACCATCTCCTCGAAAGGGTAGGCAGTGAGAATGGACAGCCACACTTTAACCGATGCAGAAAAGAAGCCGAGGACGACCGAGGAAAACATGGCAATACCAAATTAATCAATTACTAAAAGGCGGTCACATTCGAAGTCGGAATAATCGACGTGCGTGCATGGTACGATGTATGAATGTAGAGGAAGCCCGAGAGGTATGCCAGGACAGAGCATTGTGGCGATCCATCCTCTCTGCCTACCCCTCTGGGGAAATGGCGTGATGGTTAGTTAGTTAGTTAGTTAGTAACTAGTAACTTGATCAATGGCCAAGATAAGCTTATAATATCACAGCCTCCATGTTCGCCACTGAGGCTGCGTCCATCCTCTCTGCTTACCCCTTTGTTAAAATAGCGTGATATTTAGTTGAATAACTGACAAAACAATGCACATATTGTGAGAACCGCCAAAAGAGCAGAAAACGTAATAACCATTAGTATCAACGTGTATTGTATTGTTGTCCGCAAACACATTTGCATTGAGTGTCATACACAATAGACTATAATGAATTATATTAACATTTTCACTTTTATAACAAAATAAGTTTATCAATAATGGCGATCGAATAACTCTCTCTATCTCTCTCAGAAATGTTCGCACATAATCATTAAATCATCAAAGATCTTACAATCTATTATATATAAAAAAAAAAAAAAAAATACAACGATGTTTTTTTATAATTTCATATATGTTTCATCTTTAAAATAACTTATTTCGATTTTAATTACAGGTAAAAAATACTTAAATTTCATAATACAAAGCTAAAATGGCAGTGGAAAATTGTGTTCTTGTACCGATCCATATGTATGGAAGCGAAGCGTGGAACTGACAAAAAAGGGAGAAAAATATAATAAATGCAGTAGTATAAAGATATATCTCTAAGACGAATGTGTGGCAAATCTGTATATGATAGAGTGACAAATGCAAGTATAAGAAGTAAATGTGGTGCGAATGAAAGTGTTATGAACAAAATAAGGAAAGGGTCATTAAGATGCTTTGGACACATGGAAAGAATAAGTGAAGACAGAATGGTAAAGAAGGTATATGTAAACGGCGTGAACGGAGCTAGAAATAGAGGAAGGCCGAGGAAAACGTGGCACGATCAAATCAATCAAATATTGAATGTAGGTCACGTGAGGAGTCGGAGAAATCGACGTGCGTGTAAGACAAGATGTATGAATGTAGAGGAAGCAAGATAAGTATGTCAGAAAAGAACAGTGTGGCGTTCCATTCCTTCTGCCTACCCCTCCGGGGAGACGGCGTGATGGTTAGTAAGTTAGTTAGTTACTCGTTTTTTAGTCTGGTAGTTTATTTAATTTTATATAACGAATACCAAACCTATCCGATGTTCCATTTTTAAAAGGGCTGTCGTTCTGCTCTGATTGATACATTTGCCGTCCCCCTTTTCGCATGTCAGAGTCGTCGTTGGTGGGGGTATTACACCTGCACTTAACGCGTGTGTACTTATATTCACATTCAAGCGTACCTATATATATTATATACATGTATATATGACATATTACAAAGCCAAATTTAAATGCAGACAAATATTATAATGAAAAGACCATGGAAATCCAAACAAACAATATAAAAGATTTAATTTGTGATATTATATTCAATTTTAATTTGTTATTATTTACTAAGGTTAAAGCGTTAAAAATGTGGAATTTCTTTATTAATATTGAATTCCAAACCTTGGAATTTTACACCTATGTTTAAAACACCAACAACAAGAACAAACCATCACGCCGTTTCCCCGCAGGGGTGGGCAGAGAGAATTGACTCTCTATCCTGACACACCTCTCTAGATTCCTCCACATTCATAAAACGAGCCATTCACGCACGTCGATTCTTCTTTCATGACCAACCTTTAAAATTTTATTAATTTGGTCGTGACATGTTTTTCTCAGTCAACTTCGACTCCGTACTCCATTTACATCGTTTACGCATACTTTCATAACCATTCTTTCTCTATCCATGCGCTCCATATGTCCGAACCAACGCATTTATTCATAATATAATACCTTCTTTCGCTATATATTTCTTTCTTATTTTGCATTTGAAATTCTGTCCCACGTCGTTCTATCACACATACGTCTAAGGGACCTTATCTGTACCGCATTTATTCTGCTCTCATCCTCCTTCTGCCAGTTCCATGCTTCGCTTCCATACGTAAAGGTTGGGAGCAGAACTCCATTGAGAACATGTTCAAGAAACAATAAATAAGATTTTTGTTTTTTAAGCGTTTTTTTATTTTATACATAGTAAGTACAGACATTATGTCGTCCAAAAAAAAACCGATTTCCTGGTCCAGCTTGGCTTCATGTGTGGCATAGCAATAAGAATGACCTACCAGAAAGATTTTTTTCAGGGCAAGGTCTCCTTTGTCTGTTATTGTTGTCGTTGGGATATTTGAAAAGAGCAAAGGTTCCCGGGAACATCTGCACGCCAGTTCTGTGCAGATGTTAAAACAAAGATATTGCTAATGGTAATAAAAATTTCTTAAAGAAAACAGCTCTTAACCCAAAACCATTATAAACACATTTCAAAACAAAGCGATGCGATAAATTCAGTTCATGTTAGGCGGATACTACCGCTCAAAAATAAAATAGATTTGGTTTGTAAGATTCGATTCTAACATTTCTTAACTACTACTAACCAAATTGTTTAAACGGATTGGTAGGCAGAGAGGATAAAGGGTCGAACTTGACAATCCTCACTTCTATCTATAAAATTTTCAGATTTACTATTGTTTATAAGATTTGAATTAACTGAAATTTTAATGAATTTATTATTTCTTGAACGATGATGTAAAACTCCATATTAAACCATAAAAACGTCTGTTTTTATGAATATTTATTTATGTTAAAGACATGTTTCGTCTGCCAAATACATAATCAAATGACATTTGATTGATTAAGAATAATAATAATAATAATAATAATAATAATTGCTAGTCCCTTGGTTCGCACAATGACGGCCCGCGTCTCTACAGCGTACGCCATGATAAGTCGCACGCATGTGCTTGTTCTTCCAGACCAGATTCTTCAGACATTCTGACAAGGCAGAGGCTTTACAGACTTGTTCTCGTACTTCGGTATAAAAGTCATTTTGGCTGCAGATCTCTACTCCCAAATATCTGAAACTCACTACTTGCTCCACAGGTATATCATCAACAGTCAGCTTACATCTTGTAGGTTGCGGTAGCCGGTCCATGTTCGGTAGCCGGTCCATCAGCTTTGAACAATCTCCACTCACACCTCAGTTGCATAAATTGAAAACCCATCTTTTTCATATTTCATACCCAATTTAAACATATATACTTTGTTCTACTATACTTTTTAACCGATTGCTTTATAAGCGGTCACATTTAGATTTTTAGATTTAAAACACGTCTTAATGCGCCCTTGAGGTGATTACATCACAAAAACGGCGCTTTAGAAGTTAGCATATTATTATTATTATTATATAGTGAGACTTTTTGTTTTACAAAATTTAGCGATTTAACAAAATAATAATAATAATAATAAACGTGTTAGGAGTTTAGGATGCAATTAATGATAATATATTTTTGTTTCATTGCTTTGTGCGCCTTTGATAGGCCGTTGAGGTCTTTAAAACACCAGTATATTATACTTCTGGTAAAAGTTAAGCGCAACGGAGTCGAGCCGGATCGTTAAGTCGGAACATTTCGGGGGTGTTGAGTTTCATCGGGAAATAAGGAAACAGCATTTGATCTTCGCCATTTGGCAGAATCCCCGGCATCTGGGCGAAACATGTGCAAAAACCAATGCATTCATTTCAGTTCTCGTTGTTCACATCTCTATCGATCATGGACGTCGTAAAATTTACAGCGCTAGCTACTTAAGATGGCAATAAATTTTGTCATGCTTAAGCAAAATAATGTTTTTTTATGATAAAAGTGTGTTCTGTAACAAACGAAGTATAAAGTGTAATAACTCATGACTTTTAGAATGCCTTTTGTTGGAATTAATGTAAGCATTATAGTCCTTTACAACGTCCACGTTTACTCAAGCCCACATTTATAAATACTTCTTTATTTTAATTACAGGGAATAAATAATACAAGCGTAACAAATATTAGAATGACATACGTGGTATAATTTGAATGACAACGTGATTTGTTAATAAATGTGTAAACAACGTGATTTTAGAGGCATTATTGTGACTGAGGCATAAAGCGTTGCGGGTCCGTAGAATAGCCTCCTAGAATATAGATAAGTCTGAGCATAGTAACGTTAAATTTAAGAGGGTGCTTTATACTGCACTCTTCGTTCTGTCTTTCCCTACTGCGCCATTGACGTAATTAAAAAAAAACCCAGTACATTTAAAAATAAATAATAATGATAATATCCGTGGAATTACATATTCAAAACTAAATAACTAACTAACTAACCATCGACATCACTTCGAGAGACCTTTTTTTAAAATGTTGTTTAACCGATGTCCGAACAGTAGTTGCGTTTTGTTGCATTTTGGCGATTTACATAATAATATTTTTTTTATGTATCGTCTAAAGTTCATTGGTACGTGTTCCATAAAATCTTAACCGCATTATTAAGAATCAATGTCATATTATTAGCAAATAGTTAGATTATAATTGTCATTGACGTGCATACCTGTTTATCGGTGATTAGTTTCCGTATGAAATTATTCATAAACGATCGTAGTTATCGATTTCTAAAGCAGCTGGTAACTGTAAAAACTTGTTTGGCCGGTGTATTTTTTTTTGTTTTAAACCTTCACCTCAATACATGCGACGGATGAACTTTTAAGTTTAAAGCAAACAATACTGCTAAATCTTGCATGAAAGTGTATTCATCATTTCAAAACGATCATGATCTATACCTCATTAGATTATTTGGATAGCTATAAATATTGCCTGTGTGATGGGACGTGGGAAACAATTGAATTTTAACGAAACTTCATGTTTTTTTTCGTTTGACAGAAGAATTATGAATGTTATATTTTTGATTTAAATTGATTTTTTCAATGTACCAATTAATAATGTATAAAACACGATATATGTATTTATGTGGCGTGAAAAAAACTTTTTTGATTAATTGTTTTAACGAAACTTGAAATTTAAATGCCTGGATTGATAGTTGTTATTGCATACATTATAAAAATAAGCAAAAATGACAATTACAAATTTATGGATCTGTTGTTCATTTATTAAATATGTTAATCATGTATGAACATGACATTTAAAATTTTAAGGAAACGATTTTTTTTTGTGTTGTATAATACCGAGCCTTCTCGGTAGCCGGCCCTTCAGCATGGAACAATCTTCCAGCAGACCTTAAGTGCATTGAGAATCAGTCAGAGTTTAGATCGAGACTCAAAACGCACCTTTTCAAATAATCCTTTCCAAATAAGAAGGGTTGATCGACTGCGTTTGGTGCAGCCATCACTCTAAATATGTTTGTTTTTAACTAGTTCATAAAACTGAGAATTTTCTACAGCGCCCTTGAGATGAGTAATTCATAAAAATGGCGCTCTATAAATTATCCAACTTATTATTTATTATATATTGAGGGAGAATGTTATTTATAATTTTTTTTATATGATGAATTATTTTTATAAGTGCTCCGTTTTAAACCCCATCAATTACCCAATAAATGATCTAGAAAAAGACTGATCGGACAATGCAAACTTTAGAAATTTCTTAAATTTAACCTCGCTATCCTCATAATACTAATGTGCTGTTAAGACAAAATGTGTGACTCTCTTGGAATGTTTTTAAAAAAATCGTAAATTTACGTTTTCTTCAACACACATTTCAAAATATGGAGTTCTACCTGATTGAGCAAGTACCAATGAATTCAAAATTTCACTTCTTATGAAATATTTAAACACAACATCTCTCTTCTCTGGGTTATTAAAAATCCAGTGGATTTAATAAAAACGTACACTTATAATAAACAATCGGTTAAGTCTGATCTATCACAGCTGTTAAGATTCAAGTAATGATTTCTCCAATTCTACTGAGCCGAGATCTGACGGTATCGGCCTTGCACTTTCTCGCATTTTCCCATTCAAAAGTCAATCATGGACAACCTTTAAAAATGTATAATATAACTTCAAATATGCATACTCTATACGTATGTACATATTTAATAAGAATACGATATTTCAATGGATAATTAATGTATGAGAAAATCATTTTTCAAATATCAAGACATCAAAAGATTTTTAGTTTTGAATTTTTTTTGTATATTGGCGTTTTCGTACGAGGAGGGCCGACCCCAGATGATGGGAAATGGCAAAGAGAAAGAAGAAGAATATATTTAAAAAATCTTCTTCTTCCTTGTTGTGTGGCGACCTATGTGGTATGTTCTCCAGAGTGTTGCTCCTCCTGTGAGGTCGATTCTCAGTGTCCTTTCATCTTTTAGGAGGTCTTCCACGAGGACGAGTCCCATGAGGCTAATTATGCAATGCAATATAGGGGAGTCTGGTGGTGTCCATTCTTTGAACGTGACCGTACCAGTCCCTTTTTCACTGTCTGCTCCATCTTATAATATCCTCAACCTCACATATCCCTCTTATTCTGGTGTTCATCACGCGAACTCTCAGTGTCTTACTTGCTATCGTCCACAGTGTCTTAATTTCGGAAGTCATCAAAACTTGTTTGGTCCTTACTGCGTCTGCCCTTGCTTCGACGCCATATGTTATCATTGGTCTTACGCATGCTTTTTAGATTCACATCTTATTCTCAATGGCCATGTCTTTGTTTTTTCCATATTGTGGATTTTAGAGCGCCAGAGATTGCAGCTGCCTTGTTTACTTGGGCTTGTATTTCTTCCCGCAGATCAGCTCCTCCCACCAGGTCTATGCCAAGATACTTGAAGGTCCTGACATGTTCATTGAGTTGATTTTCTATAACAACGATACGTGTTTTGGTTGTTTTGGAAAAGGTCATACATTTTGTTTTTTCGATATCGTATTATTTATTTTCAGCCAGCTTATTTTAAAATCCGTAGGTATTATTTATTTTCGGCCAGCTTATTTTCAAAGTGCGCCGTTATGTAAAATTAATTACCCCAAGGGCGTACTAGGAAGAGACTAACCGAACAGCACAGTCTTAAGTTATTTAACGTCGCTACCATCATACTTAATACACGGGAGTTTATTCTATGCCAACAGACCCGCAACGTTGAAAGCACGATCGTAAAAATAATTTTATTATCTCTTGCTGGAATTGTAATGTTGTTCACATTGGTTTAAACTGATTGGAGCGAACGTTGCCTTTCTGTTAGCATTGGTGTCACGCAGAGATCCAATACTATATTTAAAATATTATAAACCATTATAAATACACTGAAAATATTAAGTTTAGATATTTAGTCAAATTGTATGTTGGATAAAACTTTGTTAATATGAGATTACAATTTTTTACGTTTTGCTAAAATATTCTCAAAATAATTTTCTAACCGCAAAATTTACAAAAAAAATCCTTTCTTCACATTCCTGGTGTGATCAATCATTATTTGACATATAAAATTTTCTATCAATGTACAGAAATTATGTGTGTACAGCATATAAAATTTTGTATCAATGTAAAGTGAGGATATGAGTCATATCAACAGAAAACTTGATTCATTTGTCTGTTTTCTTTTACGTCAAAATTCAAGAATATTTTTTATATATTAGTATTTCACCAATTTGTTTAATTATGTCATGATATCTTTTTTTTATCCTACTCATTTGTTTTTCATAGATTGTTAGCTCAGATAGATTTGAATTATTTTGTCACAACTTACCTTTATGTTCTCGTATATTATAGTAAAAATTACTATGAATACCTGTTTATAATCTCTTTATAATCTCAAGTATACAACTGGTACTTTCTTTAAATATAATTTGCACATGTTTCTTACTTAGGTTCTTATATTTTATTAAAACTATATTTGGTCACTGTAATTCTCTTAGATCTCTTCAAAGAACTTTGGAAATAGTAGGAACAGGTAGTGGAGTACTGTTTGTGATTAAGGCACATTTTTTTATAACGAAACACGGGACAGGTCATTTGATTTCTATCGTAAAACATTCGACCAGGAGGCCTTGGAACGGAATTGAAAAGTGAGATTTACTGATTGGAATCAAACTATGGTTACGATTAACTACAATAAAATTGGTCTTTATTTATCGTCACAAGACAAATGTAAAAGTACTTAGGACGTATGTGTGTTGAAACCAGAAATAAATGAACGTTTTACTCGTGGAAGTAACAGGTATTGGTGAACAGCTAAATGTCATTGTCAAACGATTGTGCTTGAGTTGTTCAGTGAAATATTCTGGAACCTTGGTGTGTAGTTTATAACAGTCCTTACTACTTGTATCAATATCCGTAATCTTGTTTTAATTTATTAAATTAGATATTTTTATTATTTAGTTGAATAGTTCATTATATCACTCGATCTAAAACGATTTAAAAGGTAAAACTATTATACTGATTCTCATGATATGGGACGGGTAGCTAATCTATTGCCATTTTATGGTCACGTGAATTCTACACTAGACCAAAGACCATTGCTGGGATTCTAACCTGGGACCTTCGGTGTGGCAGTTATACATGTTGCCACTCTGTCAAGAAAGCCGTCTCTCTATTTAATCCTTTATTAAAAGTGAAGTTTGCAAACCAATTTTCGCCATATTAAAATACAAATTACTAACTAACCTTCACGCCATCCATCCAAATGCAGATGTCGGAACATCGGAACTATATATTACATAATTAATACGAATGAAAACCTCAGTTTTCTAGAAATTTTATTATATTTAACGGGAATGACATGTTTCGCCCTTCTAAAGCATTATCAAATGGCCTTAGAAGGGTGAAACATGTCATTCCCATAAAATATAATGAAACTTCTAGAAAACTGACGTTTCCATTCCTATTGATTATTTAATATGGAGTTTAACATCATTGTTCAAGAAACAATAAATTAATATATATATTATAGAGCTTGGAAATAGTCAGCTCTGTAGAATTGAAAGTAAACAGTAATTAATATCCTTGAGATAATCACCAGCAAGGATTATTATATTTTGAAACCATTAAAGGAATAAAAAGGAGGAGGGAATAAAAAACAGACGACCACATTAATCTATCATGATTTACATCTCTCGTTTCCTCAACATTCATACATCGTGTCATGCACCCACGTCGATTTCTCCGACTAATTGCGTGGTTGATATTTAATATTTGATTGATTTGATCGTGCCACGTTTTTCTTAGTCTAACACTATTTTTTTTTGTACAAAACTGGTCGTTTGAACCCAATTACTGTATACAATTTATTTTTTATATATTTTTTTTATTGATGGTGAAAATCTTGTTACAAATGTTTAAAGCTACTGTTAATGGAGACCAGGAGTTTATTTGTTGAAATGTTAAAATCAGTTTTTCACGCTTGGAAACGTGTTTCGGATGAATACGAGAAAGGAAGAATGTGTGAATGAAATCCATCAGACCAATGCGAAATAAAACGATGTACACTCGTACTCGGTTATAACGTTCATGGATACAGCGAGCTCTAACAAGCAACTGCTCATTGTTATTTTGGTTCACACTATTCTCAATAAAACCTTTGGCCATTATAGCGAACAAGTTTCGCCTATTTTCTAAATGCGCAACGGTCGCCGCACTGACAGATGAATTTTCCGAAATAAAGGTAAAATGCAAAAATAAAAATTTAATGCAGTGCTAATAAAAGTATTCTGAACAAAATAATGAAAAAGTCATTAAAATGGTATAAACACGGGAAAGAATGAATGATACAGAAAATATATATAAACCATGTAAACGGAAAAAGAACCTTGACGACCTTCGTGGCAGAGTATCACCTCGGAGTTTGACATATTTTGTGATAGTTTGGCTCATCTGAGGGAAGTACTATCTTTATTATAATTGTATGGTATATTTATTTTATTAATTTGTCATGCATCTTATGTTTCTCGCTCTTTTTATTAATCTAATATGTATTACTTATTATTGTGTATCTCTAACTTGTATCTTTAGTGTATTGGAAAAAAAATTCTGTAATGCTTTAGATATGTTTAAAATAAATAAATGAAAAATGAAAATGAAAAGAGCTCTGACTTCTATACCGAAGGTCCCGGGTTCGATTCCCGGCGATGGCAGTGTGATTGTCACATTGTCTTTGGTCTGGTGTAGAATTCACGTGAGAATAAAATGGCAATAGATTAGCTACCTATCACATGTCACGAGAATCACTATGATAGCTATAATACCCTTTACATCAATTTTGTCCATGCTGTCATGATGTAAATAGCGATTCAACAAAATAATTAAAAATATCAGGAAAGGATAATTTAAAAAGGTGCGTTTTGAGTCTCGATCTAACTACCCTTGTACTTAAGAGAGTAAATTGTTTAGACAGTAATTAATAATATCACAATTAAATTGTACATATATAATATTAGATCAAATTTGGATGCGTATTCATATTAAATATATGATATATTTTTAATAATTATGGAATTTCAAAAATCGTACTTAAAAAGTACCTCCATTTAATAAAAAACATACTCGCTTTAACACGTTATTCGTTTTAATTATGTACTTAATATTGCTCAAACAACGCTACACTATCGTTTTAACACGTTGATTGCTGAGCACTCGCTAGGCGCGTACTACCGAGATCTCGTAAAATGCTAAATACGCGCCTAGCGCGTACGTGGTTTTTGTGAATGCTCACCAACTTATATAGTATGTTTATATGTAAAACAAAGTCGTGTTAGTTACACCATTTATAACCCAAGAACGGCTGGACCGATTTTGATAATCTTTGATTTGTTGGATTTGTCTCCGTCCCGAATAGCAGAAAAACTATTTAAACATCGATAAAAATCGACCCGAGTGTATCCCATCCAGCAAATATAATAGTTTAACAGAAAGTTGTGCAACAATACTACGTAAATAATTTCGATTCGCTTCAATAAAGCAAATCCCTTGCTGCCATGTGAATAACATTCATATCAATGTATTTCAAATACTACTCCTGATATACAAAACGGTTATAAGGCCGATCTTCACTTATGCAGCCCCAATCTGGGGCTATGCAGCTTCGATTCACATACGAAAACTCCAAATCCTGCAAAATAAGGCTATCCCCGTTTATCGCTCGGTGGCCCTTCATGGACCAGGATCACACAACTGCACCTAGAATCGGGAATCCCGATTATAGATGAATTCATTCTGAAACTTGCCGAACGTTTTTACAAAGGACTCCCTTCACATCCTAACCCCACAATAAAATACCTCTCTAATTACGACCCAAACACCTCCAGCCGCCACAAGCGCCACACAAATCATGCCCCCGCATAAACTTACAACACACAAAATCACCTTCCAACAATGTTCCCATCAGACGTAAGAGGAATAGCCACATGAGCTGAACCTCTGTAAGCCAGAAAATCCAAGTCCAAGTACTTTTCATTAATTCAAGTAATAAGTAAACACAACATTTATTGATTCTAAGGCGGTAAGAAGTTCGCTGGGTCAGCTAGTATAAATATAAATTGTAATGATTTATTTGGAACATTTTTAATTCCTGAACAACTCCTGTAAGTTTTATTATATATTTAATTAAATAAGACATAATAGGATCATCTTACCAAATTACTTATTGTTTGGCAATGAAAGCGAGTCTGTAGCAGTTGAGATTTGTAATAGACAAATGGTCATCGACGTCTCTGAAATGGATACTATTCTGTGTTTCTTGCTAATGCTAATAAATTATGGACCGGGTGCGATATGTGTTCGGGTACAGTGAGTTTGCGCCACATTCCTCCTGATGATCCTGTTTCGGCGTATTTCAGAGCTCCGTTGCCGCTTCCTGTTCTGCAGCGGACCGGAACACGCTCGCCTTCAGCTGCCCCGCACTTTTACCGCCGAGTATCAAACTGTGGGCCGCAACCACCCCCGCAACCACTGTGACGTGTGACACGGTCGCTGCTAACAATCACAAGAAATATTCCAATATATTTTTTTAGATGTTTTATTATAATATTTTTAATGGGAGTGACACGATTCGACTTATTTTCATTTTCAAATATTTGATAATGCCTAAGCAAGGCGAAACATGCCAGTCCCACGAAATAAAATAAGACCAATCTTAATTTATCTTGAATTTAAAAGAGGTATTTTTTGTGTATCGAGTATTCATGGTTATTTTTTATTATTTTCCCTTAGACCGCAAAGCAAAGTTACTCTATGAAGCATCGCTACGCAACACAATTTTCGTTGACTTTTGAATTAAATGTCCCCATTAAAACGATCTTCTCTTACGAACCAAATCATCATATTAAAATTAACCGTCTACCATCACAACGTCTCTTCGAAGGGGTAGGCAGAAATAATGGACCACCAAACTGTGCTTTCCTGACATAATTCATTTAAAATGTTAATAATGAAAACGTTTGTCTTCTAAGAGTTTTATTTCATTTTAGATTAAATGGCGTGTTTTCCCCTTTAAGGCATGACATTTGATAATTCCTTAGAACGGTAAAACATGTCAATCCTTCTTCTTCTTCCTCCTCTTAGTTTAGGTCGTATGACCTGTTTGTGACGCTGGGCTGACATGGGATGATGATGTCCAGCCATCAATCCATCTCTTCGGCGGCCTTCCTGGTAATCTAAATAAAGCATGTTTCTATGATCGTGCTTTCAGCGTTGCGGGTCCGTTGGCGTGGAATAGCCTCCATGTTAGTATTAAGTATGAGGATAGTGACATTAAATTTAAGAAACTTTTGAAGACTCCACTGTTCGGTCAGTCATTTCCTAGTGCGCCTTTGGAGTAATTGATTTTACAAAACGGTGCACTTAAAATACAAATCATCATAATAATAAATAAATAAATAATCTCTTGCTGCTTGGGTTTTCATCTTTAACAATTTTTCAATTGTTGTATTCTCCATGCGGTCCACGTGGTCTCTCCAAAAGCGCCTTCTGCTTCTTCCCCATCTCACTATGTCCTCAAAACCACGAGTTTTACATTATTATCCAAGAAATAATAAATTAGTTACGTGATGTTTCTAGGAACCACAGTTTGACATTCGTCACGATACAGTATGTCTCCCGCGCGGCGCACTATCATACTTGCCGCTCTAACCTTCGCCGAACCAAGGCTGTCGCTGCCTCAATCTCGAATCTTTGTGTGTCGTGGTCCGCGGCCCGACCACGTACGTGCACACTATCTTTGGCCGAAAATGATTTGCCTAATAATGGTAATAAATAATTCGGCACGCCGTAATTAGCTTGCACTATCTCTCCGGCTTCCGTAAGGGCACTCGCGAGTGCGTCTAATGTATGTACATATTGTCGTGATTATAGACAGTTGGCGGCTTAAATTGGTACTCGGCAATGTTAAGTCAATGTCACTTGACGCCATTAATCTAAGAATGTAATGTCATTAGTCATAACAAAACAAAATAATACGAAATGATCTACTTTGGGAATTAAAAAAACATTGTTTAGACCACTTTTTTAATAAAAATATATTAAAATACACGACATGTTTCAGAGGATACCTCCATCTTCAGGTGTAATTTAGGCTTATAAGGCAAAATTACACCTGAAGATGGAGGTATCCTCTGAAACATGTCGTGTATTTTAATATATTTTTATTAAATAGTGGTCTAAACAATGTTTTTTTAATTCCCAAAGTAGATTACTATGGAATTCCGCAGTGTTAATGCCTTAACTTTCAATAAATACGAAATGTGTTAATTTTAGATAAACTTAAGGCGTTAACAATGTGGAATTCCATAATAACGAATTTTTATGAATTAAAACGCTGTTTTTCCACTTTTGAGTTTATTTTTCTCGACAAGTTTCGAAAGCTTACACCTTCATCATCGGGAGAACGATATAAACTAACCAAAATTATTACAAACAGAAGATAGTGCAAGAACCTAGAATTATATATAACCTGTGTTAGTTAACTTGGCTGTATAGTAATAGGGAGATAACAATAGACATATCAATGATTTAAATTTTAAAAGGATTTTTAGATGGAAGTATTGAGTTGAGGGTGTTTTATTGCTCTAAGGCTATTGATTAAGTAAGGGGAAAGATTATATTTTAAGACAAAACAAATGTACATTGACACAAGTTGAAAAAATAATACTTTTGCACAATAGAATCCAATTAACAAAAGATCCGTCTCACGGTTTTATGATTGTACGAAAGAAATGACAAAATTATTTGAAAAGTAATACATCATTTTTGTGCCCCTATTCATAATAGGCCAAAGCAGTTACAAACATAAATTCAATTTGTGACGGGACAATCTTTACAAACAGAGACATTTTGGTAATATAATAGTTCAAGTACCTTAATGTATCTAAATAGCTAAAAAATACACAAACGAAATGAGTTATTAAACAAAAAATTAAGAATATAATTGTTAAATATTATTTCGTTTGTTTATTGTCAATCATATCCAATCGTTGTATTTATTGAATGCACTTGAATGGCAATTTAATCATTATTCACTTCTTAGCATCATCAATCACATCTATAATTATTCACTTCTTATTATAATTTTAGCTCATACTTTTTTTGAACAATGGTTATAAAATATAAATCTTTTATTTTATTTAAATATTTTGCTGGTAAAAATTATATCTAACCGAAATATTTGTGTTTTTGATTACGAAAATAAGTAAGTATTGTATAATATTCAATAATATAATATTTCAATAGTCCATTGTATTGGCTGGAACACAATGATACTTCAACATTATTTACTGTTAAAATTTATAACACTGTAATGATTTATTATTCACAGTGTCGCGACAGCTGTTTCGTCAGCCGATTTTGGCATAATCAGGTGTTACAAACAACTTTCAATAAACAATATATAGCTACAAAATATAAGTTTTTGTTACAGTTAAACAATCCAAATGGTTCTATGTTTTATTATTTTTCCAAGTCTGACGTTTTGATCCCCTCGTTATGCATATTTCACGAATCATATTTATGATCATGTAAAATTTAAATCGCTTTAATGATTCAAATAAATAAAAATGTACGTTTTCCACGGCTCATGAGCTGCGAGAGAGTGCGTTGAAAAACTGTGCAAAGCTAATTTGCAAGCTTACCTTTTGATTTCGTCCGCAAACTTTTTCCTTCGTTCTTACTTTCTATTACAGAATCACCTATTATATAGCACCGCCGCATAAATTCTGTATTATGCATCAAATTATGGAAAAATGTTATAACATTGATTTATAAATTGCAGAGCGATAATAAAACGTAAACGTATTCCATACGAGCAGGGAACCAGGGCGATCCGCTTGGAAGACCAGCATTTAAATTTAAATAAACGAACCAATGGAAGGCGTCTGCGAATCATAATTACGTGCAATTAATTTCGGTTTTATAACGTTGTCTATGGGTATACTTTGGCTCCAAAATGGATATGTTATAATATCTATGTTTTGTCGATTTCTTAGATGTAAATATAGGTATATGTTTCTTCTATGTTTGCCATACTTTGTGTTGTAGATGCTTTATTTCTCTATTTCTTTTTTATATACTTTGTATATACAACACTTACATTAAAAAAAAATTACATAGACATATTTCGGACAACCAGTCCTGCTTCAGTAATACATATTATAAAGATACATATTTAAAATATTCTAAAATTGTTTACATGATCTGACAGATGTTATAAAGATTTATAACATCTGTCAGATCATGTAAACAATTTTAGAATATTTTAAATATGTATCACTGAAGAAGGACTGGTTGTCCGAAACATGACTATATACTTTTTTTAAATGTATGTTTTGTATATACAAAGTACTTAAAACAAGAAAAAGAGAAATAGCTATATGTGTTTATTGTTGTTTTTGTTTCTTGAACAATTATGTTATGTAAAAATCCATTTAAATAATTAATGCGAATGAAAACTTCTACGATATATTCACCTGTGTTGCGGATTCACATTTGAATTTATTTATTTTTATTTTCTAACACTACACTTTATTTAAAATTGAAATAAAAATAAACATCAAAACAAACATGTTTCGGGACACAGAAGTTTCATGGGTATAGTTATATTATAAATACAAAAAATACATATTTAAATTAAATTTTCACGATTGTAGTCAGTTTTGACAGATATAAAAAAGAAAATTTTCGAACGTTTTTCTATTTGTTAAATATCTAAAAATAAATCATAAATCTTAAATAATATTTTATTGGGTCCAGATATCTTGCGACAAAGGGAATTAATAAATTATTGCACGTCTGTTTTTTTTATAAGTTTTATTATATTTATGGGATTAACATTTAACGAGGCAAAACATGTCATTCCCATAAAATATACAAAATCTTCTAGGAAACATACGTTTTCTTTCGTATTAATTATTTATTTTTGTTTGAACAATAATGTAAAACTCTAAAATAAATTAATTAATCCTGTTTTTTTAGTTTTGGGTTTATACGAGTATATCTCGATATGTTTCGAATAGCATACTCCTTCACTATCGGGAGAATTTATCTCTTGATGTTAATAATATTGTGTTTAATGCTTGGAATATATTCACAATAGAACATAGCTTAACACGAATTTCTAACGAGTCCATCGAAACTCAGCGATTAAAAATATAATATTTTACCTAAGTAATGCTTATAGTGAAGAACTCTGGATATTAAAAAAAATATATTTACTGTGTGCATAATTTTCCTGTTTTTTTTAGTTTGTTTTAAATTGCATTAATGTGCCTGTTTAGTAATGTATTTGCGTTTCAGTATACATAATATAATTGAAGCTTCGCTTGTGTACTTATATATTACTAATACATTATATCTATTATATAATATATTGTTACGACTAACTAACTTACTAATCATCACGCCGTCTTCCTGAAGAGGTAGTCAGAAAGAATGGACCGCCACACTGTTCTGTTCTGACAATCTCTCGATTCCTCTACATTCAAACATCGTATCATCCACGCACGTCGATTTCTTAGATTCCTCGCGTGACCGACATTTAATATTTAATTGATTTGATCGTGCCAAGTTTTCCTCGGCCTTCCTCTATTTCTAACTCCAATCACGTCGTTTACATATAACTTATTTATTGTTTTTTGAACAATGATGTAAAACTCCTTATTAAATAATTAATACGAATGAAAAAACTTATGTTTTTCTAGAAGTTTTATTATATTTTTTGGGGGATCGTCTTAGAAATATAATTTCTATTGCATTTGAAGACTACAGGGGAAAAACAAGGAATGTCAGTATAATGTTAATTTGAATAAATTGAGAATAAAGCTAATCAAAGTGTACATATTTCTTAGGAATTAGCAATCGATTATCTGGCCATAGTCGATGACACACATGATTTTTGAATATGAAAATTTTACTGTGGATAGATACGTACAAATGCCACTAGATGGCATTATTACATTTATTTTGAATTTTAACTGACATTCCTTGTTTTCCCCTGTAGTCTTAATTTATTCTACTTTCATTCTTCTTTTGCAAGTCCATGTTTAGCTTCCATACATAAAGGTCAGCGCAAGATCACCAATTTGCACTGCCATCTGAGCTTTTTTGGATAGGCTTTTTTTGCGATGACAACCATTAGTGCACCATTCATTGCCTGGTACACGTATTGTTATACTCGCTGAGCTTCTCAGAATTGGATTATATTATTCTGGTGAAGAAATGGACGAATTTTGTTAATATGGGCTCATTGCGAAATGGTAACATTCTCTATGCTATGAACATTTGGAACGATTTAATAATTAATACATATTATGCACATATAATGTTGATAATGGGTATGAACAATTAATATTGTATTGCGGAAATAAATTGATTGTGATATTTCATGTTTTTGCGTTGTTTCGCTGCATTTTCTTTTGCAACTCAACCCTACCTTTCCTCACGCGAAATAATAATAATCTTAATCTATTTAGTTAGTTAGTTAGAAAGGACAATCCTGGGATAGGTTTGCAGCAATTTCTTCTATTCTTCTCTTCCATTCTTCCCTGTCTTGTGCGGCTCTTTTGAAATCTGCATATGATGAGCAGCGCACGTCCACCAACAGGTCCTCCAGGTACTCTCGGCGTGGGCGTCCCCTAGAGTTTGTCCCCTCGGCCATACCCTCCATTATGGCATGCAAGAGGCCTTCTTGTCGTATTACATGGACGATCCATCTTGCACGCCTTTCGGACAAGGTCCTGAGCAGGTGCCTTCCTCCTTCGATTCTTTGAAGAACCTCCTCATTCGTGATTTGGTCTCTCTAGGAAATTCCCAATAGTCTTCTATTTACGAAAATAAAAAGTTGGTCCCGAAAGATTGGCACTGTTTTCACTATTATTTGATTTGACTCTGTTAATAGATTAGATAACATTCGTTAATCATTGAATAACTCAAGTGTGGTTTATATTATATCTATTATTGTATCGGTGGATGTATATAAAAATAAACGATTTCTAAGCTTATTAACAAAATCCTATGCAAAATAGCCAAAATGGCAGTGCACAATGGTGTTCTTGTACCGACCTTTATGTATGGAAGCGAACCATGGAACTGGCAAAAGAAGGATGAATCTAGAGTAAATGCTGTAGAAATGAGATCTCTTTCATTTATCCCATTTTCATTTATTTATTTCTATATATCCTTAGCATTACAGAATTATTTTCCAATACACTAAGGATACAAGTTGGAGATACACAATAATAAGTTAAACATAATAAAAAGAGTGAGAAACATAAGATACATGACAAATTAATAAAATGAATATACAATTAGAATAAGGACAGTGCATCCCTCAGGTGAGCCAGACTAGAGCCAGAGAACTTAGACGAATGTGCGAAAATCTGTGTATGATAGAGTGTCAAATGAAAATGTAAGAAGTGAGTTCTAGTATTTAGTTGGTTAGTTTATATCGTTCTCCCAATAATGAAGGTGTAAATCCTTCGAAACATGACGAGAAAAATAATCTCAAAAGTGGAAAAAAACAGTGTTTTAATCAATAACAAAATCGTCATTTCAGATTTATTGACGTGTACTAGTTAACATACAAGTTGTGAATGTGAATATGAGTTAACAAGCACACACAAGAATGTTCGAAATAAGCACAAATGTGTGAATGCTAAAGAGCGTAGGATGGAGAATTGTTTGTGGGCGCGGTGCTAGTACCGCGGAAGTTACTCGCTTTAGACTCGATATTATAAAATATTTCCCCGTCAACACTAGAGAACGACTAGTCTCTGTTGTCATGCGATAATATCACACCAACCATATTTGTCTATAGTTGTTTAATACCAAGAAACATGAATAATCCTAACGTTGATTAAAAAAAACTACTGAAATAATAGCAGTTAAAAAATTAACTCACGCTCTAAGATGGCAGGGCAACGGTGTTTGGAAATGAATCTTGAAACTGGCAAAAGAAGGATCTAACTAACTAACTAACTAACCATCACGCCGTCTCCCCGAAGGGGTAGGCAGAAATAATGGACTGCCACACTTTTCTTTCCTGACATATTTCTCTTGCATCCTCAACATTAATACCACACATCGTGTCATGCACGCGCGTCGATTTCTCTGACTCCCACATGGCCAACATTCAACATTTGATTTATTTGATCGTGCCACGTTTTCCTCGGTCTTCCTTTATTTCTGGTTCCATTTTTATCGTACATATAATTTTTTTACCATTCTTTCTTCATTCATTCTTTCCATATGTCCAAACCATCTTAATGATCCTTTATTATTTTGTTCATGACACCATCATTCGCACCGCATTCACTTCTTATATTTTCATTCTACACTCTATCATACACAGAGTATCCACACATTCGTCTAAGAGATCTCATTTCTACAGCATTTATTCTACTTTCATCCTTCTTTTGCCAGTTCCATGCTTCGCTTCCATACATAAGGGTCGGTAGAAGAACACCATTCTAGCTTTTTTGGATAGGTTTTTGTTTGCGATGACAACTTTAAGTGCACCATTCACTTTGTTGCCTACCCCAACCCTTCTTTCAATATCCCTCTCCACTCGCCCATCTCTTGTAAACATACTACCTATACACGAACTCAACTACTTGCTCCAAATTTTCACCATTCACGCTAATGTTGCAGACTTTGGTTTGTAAGTCGTTTTAAAAGTTGATCTAAACGTCAGTAGTGGCCTTTCGAAAAAATATTGGAGTGATGTTTATTCTTGTAACTACATTACGATTTATGGATAGTGACGTATTGATGTGTGGCTTCCGAAGTACGTAGAGAGGTGTGGTATTAAAGACCTATTTAATGTAAGAACTCAAAGGCCTCTTTGAAAAAATGCACCTACACATCACTAGTTAGTATGACACAGCCCCCGTATTTACTCTCGATGTACAAACATGAATGAATATTGATCTTGATCCCAATATTCCATATACGGTGTCTCATCAACAGACAGGGAACAGAGTCTTGACATGGAAAACATTCCAATTCCAATTCAATAGACTATTTTTCCAGACATGTAATATATGATTTGATAGTGCCACCTTTTCCTCTGCCTTTCTCTGTTTTTTGATCGTATCATATCGTATATGTATAATTTTTTTAAACATTTTAATGAACATTTCTTTATTTTGTATTTTTTAACACTTTCGTTCGCACTGCATTCACTTCGTATGTTTGTATTTGACAGATTTATCAGACAATCGTATTAGAACATTTCAATTATAATACTTCCATCCTTATTTTGCTGATTCCATGCTTCACCACCATACATAAGGGTCGGTACAAGAACATCATTGCGCTGCTCTGACTCTCATTAATGTCTACAAACTTTGTGGCAGAGTGGCAAGTGCTATGACTATCACACTAAAGGTCCCGGGTTCGATTCCCAGCGATCACAGTGTGATTGTCACACTATCTTTAGTCTGGTGTAGAATTCACGTATAAATAAAGGGGTGATATATTAGCTACCTATCACGTGTCATGAGAATCAATATGAAAGCTATACCCTTTACATCAATTGGTCTCGCGCAGTAATGATGTTTCAGTTTATCAGTTTATTAATTCACTCAAAAGATATTACAAACATAATTACAGTTTAGGGCATCTATTTGAGAAAGGGTAAAGACTCAGGGACGCATGAGAGATGGTTCAACTTAAGGAAGACAAGATACTCTCTAAAGTTAAGAGTATTTTTCTTCTGAACGTACTTTCACTTATATGAAAGACGTCGATCTCCGAGGTAATCTTATTCACCAGACTGATTGCTGTTACCACCAGCATTATTAGAGGCAGGTCGGTTCTTGCGGCCGGAAGAAAGAACAATCTATGCTGGCGCTGTCGGAGATATCTGTCGGGAACAAAAAGACCTACACTCTCCATCTGATTATGCTTTTCACTAGTTACCTTGAGGGGAGAAAACAAGTTACCTTGAGGGGAGAAAACCATTTGTCTCGTACGGAATTTTTCAATCGGAACCTTTTTTTGTTTATTCAGGGGTGCCACAGGGTTGGAACCTTGGCCCTTTCCTCTATGTTAATAGTAATTTTACAAATAAAAAAGTCCCTCGAAGTGATATCGGGGGAAGAAGACGGATGATAGAGGGAAATGGAGACTATTTGAAGAGGCCTACATCCAGCAGTGGATAGATGGCTAAAGATAAGAAGATACACCAAATGGTGAATATCGATTTTAAAATGATAATTACATTCGAGTGATTTATCGGTGTTGTCTTTACGCGTTCAAACATATTATACGAAACACAATTATGATTTATTATTGAAATATTAAAAAAATCCCGTGGGAGTGATGAATTCATTGAAATAGCTGCATAATAAATTATGTTGCAGAGAGTGAATGGACGAACATTGCCTAGTATGACATTTAGGATAGCACATGTGTCCGACACCGCGGGCCGCGCTGTTACATAATGGCGAATGTTATGTGTGTAGGTATCATCAGATAAGTAATGCTGCTTGGCAGTCTTCTTCCTTGTGTCAATGCCACAGTATCGAACGCGAAATCAGATGGGTGGCATAGAAACTCACCGGAGCTTGGACGCAGCTAATTTACGAGGTGGTTTCGATGAAAACGAAATGAAGTTTTTTGAAACGACGAGTCAGTTTATCATTTTGATTTAAGAAGCGATTCAATCGGTTTGTAATGAATTTCTTATTATTATTATTTTCCTTAATGTGGATCTTGCGATCTGCTAATACAGGATATCAAATCATATTATGATGAATATAATATAATTATAATAAATTGCATAATTTATTGAGAGTCATTTTTATGAATTATTCATCTCAAGGGCGCTGTAGAAAAATGCTCCGTTTTTTGAACTAGTTAAAAAAAACATATTTAGTATGAGGGCTGCACCTGACGTAGTCGATCAGCCCTTCCTATTATGAAATGATAATTTTAAAAGGTGCGTTTTGAGTCTAGATCTAAACTCTGACTGATTATCTATGCCCCCAAGGTCTGCTGGAAGATTGTTCCAGTCTGAAGGGCCGGCTACCGCGAAAGCTCGGTCGCCAAAGTTTGTGCTTGGACAGCATTTTGGCACAGTCAATCTACCGATCGCAGAAGAATTAGCTGATTGCAATGTAGACTGTCTGGTATTCAGGTTCTCGTTGATGAAGAGTTCAGATATAGAAGCTGGTGCCATTCCATGCAACGTCTTATGGATCTCCTTAAGATGCTGTGTCATGTGACAACTCTTTGGCACACCCCTTATTAGTCTTGCTGCTACATTGAATGCAGACTGGAGTTTGTTTGTTTGCTGTTTGGGGATGTTGGCGTAGATTCCATTGCAGTAATCTAGTCGGGATACGACGAAGGAATTGATTAATGTTTTAAAACTGTCAACGGGAATATTTATTTTTATGGATCTTAATTGCCTTAGATGAAAGATGCAGTTGCTGACTGTTTTATTGATTTGAGTTTTCAATCAGGGATCAGTCTCTAGATGGACACCAAGAAATATATATAATGTAGATATGTATTCATATTAATAAACAATATATATTTCTTGAGTTTCTCAATCACGTCTGTGGTAAAATATATTAATTTGATACTTAGTAAATCAAAATGTGTATTAAAAACTTATTATTAAAAATACCCATTGATATAGGTGTGATTGGATGCTAATGTTGAAATGTTGAATTTTACTAACTAACCATCACGCCGTCTCCCCGAAGGGGTAGGCAGAAAGAATGGACTGCCACACCTTTCTTTCCTGACATATTTCTCTCGCTTCCTCAACATTCATACATCGTGTCATGCACGCGCGTCGATTTCTCTGACTCCTCACATGGCCGACATTCAATATTTGATTTATTTGATCGTGCCACGTTTTCCTGGTCTTCTCTATTTCTGGTACCATTTACATCATTAATATATAATTTTTTTACCATTCTTTCTTCATTCATTCTTTCCATATGTCCAAACCATCTTAATGATCCTTTCATTATTTTGTTCATGACACCATCATTCGCACCGCATTCACTTCTTATATTTTCATTCGACACTCTATCATACACAGAATATCCACACATTCGTCTAAGAGATCTCATTTCTACTGCATTTATTCTACTTTCATCCTTCCTTTGCCAGTTCCATGCTTCGCTTCCATACATAAGGGTCGGTAGAAGAACACCATTGTGCACTGCCATTCTAGCTTTTTTGGATAGGTTTTTGTTTGCGATGACAACTTTAAGTGCACCATTCACTTTGTTGCCTGCCCCAACCCTTCTTTCAATATCCCTCTCCACTCTCCCATCTCTTGTAAACATACTACCTAAATACACAAACTCAACTACTTGCTCCAAGTTTTCACCATTCACGCTAATGTTGCAGACTGTCGTGGTTTCTTCCTTTTCAAAAATCATTACCTTGGACTTATTAACATTCATCATCAGATCATTTCGCATGCATACCTCATACATACAATTCACCAGGACTTGTAGTTCATGCTCGTTGTCAGCAAGTAGGACAGCGTTGAATTTTGAATTTTTGTATTTTTAAATAATTTATGAATTCATGGCCGCTTCTATTACGCTTCAGGCTCCGAGTCAATATTGTTACTCTTTCTCTGTTTTAGAAAACATTTTCCTTGATACTGAAAGTTAATAGCGCTATTTTTGTAAACATATTTTTTAACGGTAAACTGCATTTCAATATATTGATGTTTGCATCAGTGATGAAAAGAAACAATCTTGTATTCGACAAATTAAAACAATCTTGTATTCACATATATAATAGAATACAATTGTTTGTATTCTATTATATTTTATATGTGATTGATTGTAAATCTCAAAAGAGACATATTTTTTCTATCTATACTACAATAATAATGAGGCAGAAAGACTGATAAAAGGTGTGCCGAAGAGTTGTCGTCTAACACAGCATCTTAAAGAGCTCCATTAAGGTGTTACATGAAATGGCACCAGCTTATATATTTGAAAGCTGCATCAACGGGAACCTGAATTCCAGACACTAAATTGCGATCAGCAAAGTCTTCTGCGATCGGTAGATTGACAGTGCCAAAACACTGTCCTCGCATAAACTTTGGCATCCGAGCCATCACGATAGCCGGCCCTTCACCCTGGAACAATCTTTCAGCAGACCTTAAATCCATTAAGAATCTACAAGAGTTTAGATCGAGACATAAAACGCATCTTTTCATATTATCTTTTCCGGATGTAAATGTTGGTCGACAGCGTAAGGTGCAGCCCTCATACTAAATATATATATTTTTTAACTAGTTCATAAAATGGCACTTAATAAATTATCCAATTTATTAATATTATTACTAATCGAATTCTTATAAAACATATGGCCCATTTTTATTTTATTAATATGGGGTTTAAATCGTGCAACTCCACGTGAATAAACGTATTAAAAAACGGGTAAATAGGATATATTCTTCTTCTTCTAGGATATCATGTCAGGTCTCTCCGACGTTGACTATCACTTCCGAGTAGGCATATCTGTCTCTGGTCGCTCGAAACAGATCCTTTACATTTTTTAAACCGGCCCAGTCCATTATGTTGGGGAGACAGGAGACAAACTTCCTAACAAAACCTCTTCGACCCTCTATTTTACCCTCAATGCTCAGGTGCTAGAGTAGGTTTTAGTGAAGCTAAATGCATCATTAAATCATCCTTACTACTGTTAAAATTTAAAACACTGTTATAATATCACAATTTCTTTTTATTCGCCAAGAGTTTCGCATCAGCTGTTTCGCCAACCGATGTTTCTCATCATCAGGTGTTACAATAAACTGTTTATTGCAACACATGACGATGCCAACATCGGATGGCGAAACAACTGTCGCGACACTCTCAGAGAAAAAAATAAATTGTGATATTATAACAGCGTGTTAAATTTTAACAGTAATAATGTCGAAGTATCATAGTGTTTCGGCCAAAACAATGGACTCATCCTTCGTCCTTCGTAATAAATGTGTATTTTTAATTCTTCTTCAATATTTAATATGATAAATTAATATTTATTAATTATCTCTCAGGCCAGTAGTCCACGATTTGTTGTATTATAACAAGAGCGTGTATTGCACAATCCAGTTTATTTTAGGGAATTGCTCAATTACCGAGAACGAATAAACCACAAGTCATAAAAACCTATTTTTCTTAGCGCTCTTTGTTCGCACATTGATCGACTTAATGTACACATTTTTTTTTGTAATCATAAATATGTTTTGTAGATGTGTACAGTAGTTCCGACATTATTACGTAATTGTTTTAATATGTGGAATGTGTATATGAAATAAGTTACGGTAAGAAATAAAATTTGTATTGTTCGAAATCGAAATGTTCAGGAAGCGAAAGGAGTATTTCAAGAAATAACAGTGTAACGGTCTATTCTTTCTGCTTGCCCCTTCGGGGAAACGGCGTCATAGTTATAGTTATTATTATTTTGTCTGCCTAACTGACAAGTTAGCCATCTCACTATGTCCTCTTCTTCTTCTTCTTCCTCAGCCTATTCCCGTCCGCTCCTGGACAAAGGCCTCCTTCTTCCTCTTCCATGTCACTCTGTCTTGTGCAGACTGCATCCAGGTTATTCCGACGTGTCTGTTCTGATCATGCTTCCACCGTTGTTGCGGTCGCCCTGTCTCTGTGCCGTCCACGGTCTCCAAGACAAGAGTCTTCTTATCCATTTTTCATTTGAGCTTCTGGCTACGTGACCTGCCCATTGCCATTTTAGAATTGCCACCTGGTGGATGATTTCAGTGACCTTTGTTTTTTTCTCTCACCGTATCGTTTCTGACTCTGTCTCTTAGGGTTTTTCCTTAACGGCTCTTTCCATGGCTCTTTGGGTCACTCGTAGTTTTTCGGCGATTCTCAGTATTGCAGATTTTCATCTATTAGGGTCTTACAAGATTTTTAGTTCGAGTTTTATCTGCTCATGTCTCCACATCGTAAGTCATAATCGGGGTCTATCTGCCTATTCATTTGCGACACTCGCACGACGGTTATAATGATTAATTATGTAATGTTTTGATACAAAAGTAATTCAAGTTTCTATCATTATCCGCACATTACGTATGTCATGAGCATGTCTGTAGTTTTCTAACAGCTATGACGAAAGATTACAGCCATTGTAAATGAAGCCATACGCTTTCTGAGAAAATAAGAAAATTTAATTTGAAAGTCTGCATGAGGAAACATGAGTGATTATTATTATCGTACGGTGAATGCCCTGTTCGAGGTTATTCTATGATGCTATCATGCCGGCGGCCTCCCCTTCATCAATTTGGTCCTTCGGCAATTAAAGCATATCCACCGTACGCGGTCACTTAGAACTATGAAAGAATGACAATTGGAGAATTCGCCGCGATGAGTTTATGGAATGTTGCTTCATAAGCCCTGTGGAAGCTTCATAAAAATGAAGAGTTATCGTAGAAATAAAAACATACTATTATAATATATTACATAAGTGTCGCAGTTTAATATTTGAATTTTGAATACAAAGTGAAAGAAATTTAACCTGGGATTATTTGGAATATTTCATCTTTCGTCAAAACCGTAACATGATAAATATAATATAGAAAATATTGGATACTCTCGAAATAATAGTTATTATATAAACTACACGATACGATTATTATTATTTTTCGTAATAAATTATATTAATAAGAAAATGAAAAAAATACAAAAATCACCTTTCGGCTAAAATTTACAATATTTTTTATATTTATAAGTATATACTTTTCGTATATACTTTCGTCATAGCTGTCATACTTTTCTCGATTTATAAACACATATACATCGGGTCATGCACGCACGACGATTTCTTCGACTCCTCGTGGCCGACATTCAATATTTGATTTATTTTATCGTGCCACGTATCATATTTAATGAAAAAATAAATAAATAAATAAATGTAAAAAATCTTTTTAAGATGTACATATAGTTAAAACCTACTGAAGTGTTTGTCTTCGACTTGTTTCGCAGCTCGCTGCCATCTTTTGGACCAGACAAACCAACGAAGCCGAAACCGGTCGAAGACCCTTAACTAAATAAACACCTTAAAAAGATTCATTACAAAACAATTTTTATTTATTTTCATTATATTCAATGAACTTAAATAACAATATATATATCTATTTATTTTCATTATTAAAAAGCATAGGTATTTTGATAGAAATTTGCAGTTAAACAGAAACCTGACCATGTTCATTTAGGGGAGCTGACCTCAAATTAATGGGAAATTTTATTTGCGTCGCTAATGGCGATAGAATTATCTTATTCTTTTTATTCTTCTTCGTCAGCCTTTATCGGTCCACTGCTGGACATAGGCCTCTTCCCTTCCCTTCCACTCCTCTCTATCTCCTGCCAGCCGCAGCCTTATTCCCCCCCCCCCCCCGGCAGCAATGTCGTCGGCCCACCTGCGGCCTGCCGACGCTTCTCCTATTCTCCCATGGTCTCCACCTTATTATTTTCTGGGTCCATCTATCCTCAATCTGTCTCGCCACATGACCCGCCCATTTCCACTTCAGTCTCGCTAGTCGTTCCATGATGTCCGTTATTTTTGTTCAGCGTCTAATCTCCTCATTTCTGATTTTATCTCGGAGACTGACGCCGAGCATATGTCTTTCCATGGCACGCTGCGTTCCATAGAATTATCAATTGGACGAATTTTTTTTTTTGTAATTTTTAATTATTTGTTTCCGAAACAATTATGAACCATGGACACACATCTATAGTCAATGTATAGTTAAATCCAAGTAGTTTAAATTATTATACTAATAAGTGCGATAATTAAAGTCACTGCACTTTTACTGAACTCTGCCGACGGATCATGTCGGAATGCCTCTAGTAGCGTTTCATCATTAAGATAACATTTCTTTCAATCATTACATCTAAATTACTCACGCATCATTACGTACGAGTACAAGAGAAATTAATATTAAATGTATTTACTGTTATAGTACCTTCTTCTTTATCTTCTCTAGGCTTCTTCTGACTCTTATCCACCTTCTTTCACTGGTTGTATAGAAGTATTAATTAATATTACAATTGTTATTTATTCTCTTTTGAACAATGGTATAAAACTCCATATTAAATCATTAATATGAAGAAAACGTCTGTTTCTCATAGTTTTATTGTAATTTATGGGAATGACATTTTATGCCTTTCTAAGGCCAACATGTCATTCCCATAAATTAAAACTAACTACTAACTAACCATCACGCCGTCTCCCCGAAGGGGTAGGCAGAAAGAATGGACTGCCACACTTTTCTTTCCTGTCATATTTCTCTCGCTTCCTCAACATTCATACATCGTGTCATGCACGCGCGTCGATTTCTCTGACTCCTCACATGGCCGACATAAATTATAATAAAAACAAAACTAACTAACTGAATAACCTTCACACCGTTTCACTGATGGGGCAGGCAGAGAGGATGGATCGCCACATTGTTCTATCCTGGCATGTTCTATTTTCGCGACTCTTCTACATTCACAGATCGTGACATGCACACTCGTCGATTGTTCGTACTTCGAACATGGTTTCAGCCTTTCAGTAATTGATTAATTTGGTCATGCCATGTCTTCCTTGGCCTTCCTCGACATCTTTTCCCATTCACACTAATTGTATATATCTTTTTAACCATTCTTCCCTTATCCATTCGTTCCATATGTCCAAACCATCTTAGTGACCCTTTCTTGATTTTATGTATTTATCACGCATTCATCCGCCTTTCATTCCTTTCTTACTTCATCATTAGATATTCTATAATACATTGTTTTTCCGCACATTCTTCTTAGTCGCCTTATTTCTACGGCATTTATCCTACTTTCATCCTTCTTCTGTCAACTCTAAGCTTAACTTCCATACATAAGGGTCGGGACTAGAACTCCATCGTGCACTGTCATCGTTGCTTCTGTTGATATATTTATATTTGCGGTAATGACTTTAAGTGCACCATTTATTTTGTTTCCAGCTCCAACCCTTCTTCCGATATCTTTCTCCATTCTTCCATCTCTTGTAAACATGCTTCCCAGATAAACAAATTCGGTATCTTGCTCTAATTTCTCACCGTTCGCACTTATGTCACAATCCGTCATATATTCTTCATTTTCAAATACCATAACTTTAGACTTTGACACGATCATCACAAGGCCATACTTATTGCATACTTCGTACATTCTTGACACTAGGACTTGTAGTTCGTCCATGCTGTCAGCGATTAAAAAAGCGTCGTCTGCATATAGCAAACAACTGATGGACATATCATTTTTGCACCAGCGTTTATGCCGTCTAATTCTTTCATACACTTGTCCATGTATAGACTAAACAACTACGGGGACATTACACAACCCTGTTTGACACCTTTTGTTTTACCAATGTTTGTTGTACCAATTATAATAAAACTTCTCGAAAATAGACGTTTTTATTAGTAACAAATAAACAAACAAACAAACCATCACGCCGTTTCCCCGCAGGGGTTAGGCAGAGAGAATGGACCGCCACACTACTCTATCCTGGCAAACCTCTCTAGCTTCCTCCACATTCATACAACGAGTTATACACGCACGTCGATTCCTTCGACTTCTAACATGACCAACCTTTAAAATTTGATTAATTTGGTCATGCCATGTTTTCCTTGGTCTGCCTCGACTTCGTACCCCATTCACATCATTAATGTATACTTTCTTAACCATTCTTTCTCCATCCATGCGTTCCATATGTCCGAACCAACGCAGCGATCCTTTCCTAATTTTGTTCATAATACCTTCTTCCGCTCTACATTCCTTTCTTATATCAGCATTTGAGATTCTGTCGTTTATCGTTCTACCACATATACGTCTTAGGGACCTCATCTCTACCGCATTTATTCTGCTCTCATCCTTCTTCTGCCAGTTCCATGCTTCGCTTCCATACATTAGGATTGGGACAAGAACCCCATTGAATTGAATTGAGTGAACGTCAATAATTAAATAAATTATCACCGTTAAATGTTTAAAAATAGAAGATTCAGTGAACAAGAAACCGTTTTTGCCCTTCTACTTTGTAAATTAAGCAAAGAAAAAAACGAACTTCTGGCGTGTCTACTCTGAAATTTTATACACAAACAAAAAAATTGCGGTGGTGTGATTGAAATCGGCAAAAGCGCACACATTTTGGACAAGCGCCGAATTGCGACTTTCTATGGAAAGTTGAACGAATTTTTTCCTTCGGAGCGTTTTCTTAGCGATTTACAGCGGTGAGACTCTAGGGAACAATCGAATCGGAATGGCGGATCAGCTCCACCGCCAGAGGTGGGAAAATCTGAATAAGGCCATTCATTGTATTGTGCGAAAGCGCGCACTTAGACATCCCATGACGTCATACATATAACATCACGTGGCGTCTCGTGGCGTCTTGTGCCGTCTCGTGACGTCACATGGCGAGATTTGTCGATACATGGGGTATATTGTGTAAACGCGCACTTTTCTATGACGATACATAGCATCACAACATGTTGTGTTACCTACCGGCCGCCAGAACCAACCTGCCTCTGGTGACACCGGTGGGAAGAGCAATTAATCTGCTGAACGCGGTCTCCTCGGAGATCGACGTCTTTCATATTAGTGAAAGTACGTTCAGAAGGCAAATACTCTGCAAATCGTCGTCAGGGGTTTTACAAGAAAGCACCTACCTACATAAAATTGACACTTATTAAAAATAATCAATAATTTTCAGGATGTGTTTCCTACAGTTTATAATTCTTTTTTACAGAATAACATTTTAACTACCATTTAAATTCGCCGTGGAGAAGGAGAGTATCTCGCAATTTAAGTATAATATGAACAGAATCGGCATTATTATTATTATTATTATTATTATTATTATGATGATTTGTATTTTAAGTGCGCCGTTTTGTAAAATCAATTACTCCAAGGGCGCACTAGGAAATGACTGACCGAATTATAATATATATAATAATGACATTAATTAAAAGTAACAAGACACCATCAAAACAAACAAAACGATCTTTTGTTCAACGCAAATCCGTGATGTGTCGGTCCGGTCCGGTCCGGACGGTCCAGTGTAAATGGACCTTTAATCAGCATTCGAAATTATATCGTACATCGATTTACCACACGTTCGTCTAAGGGATCTCATCTCTTTTGCATTTATTCTGTTCTCATCCATCTTCTGCCAGTTCAATGGTTCACTTCCATATGTTAGGGTTGGTACAAAAACACCATTGGGAACGGCCATTTTTTATATTTTTATTTTTATTTTTTTATTTTTATATAAAAATACATAACAAATCATGTATTTCCCATGAGTTATAAAAACTCATTTTGGACCTTAATATAATTACAAAGATTATAAAATAACATATTCATGACAGACACTCAATGATTACAAACACGAAAAGATTATAACGAGCAGAATAAAAATCAAGATACACTAATATACTAATAAATATCACTTTCCACATACTGCCTGAGGTAATACAGCTTTAGGCTGTTAGCTACATTATTAGACCCTCGAATACTCTCAGGAAGCCTGTTATATTCTCTACAAGCCAGGTACAGCAGAGACTTAAGACCAAACTTTGCGGTACGAGTATATTTTGCTTACATTAATACATTTTTGTTTAAATTTTTTTCTCCTTTCGGTTATTTCAATTTTAATTAAACTCTCTATACAACTTTCGTATAATTAAATTAAATTCCTAGTTCGGCCTTCCTGTTAGTAGTGCAATGCGTTGGTTTAATTGATTTCACTATAATGACGTCAGTGAACAAATAAATTACCGAGACAATGGCCCTCTCGTTGCCGGATAATTAGCCGGAAAAATTGGCAAATTTATAAGCGATTGTTTCGAGTCAACACTAACAATACGTAGCGCTTACAGCAAGTGGCGAATACAAATTTAATGTTCATACGGATAATTGTATGAGTCTTCATTCGAAATCAGAAACATGTGAAATATTTCATTTGATATTAAATACTGAACTCGCAGTGCTTTGACCTCCTGATCTTCGCCATGCAATAGCATCTAACTAAAACTAACTAACTAACCATCACGCCGTCTCCCCTAAGGGGTAGGCAGAAAGAATGGACTGCCACACTTTTCTTTCCTGACATACTTCTCTCGCTTCCTCTACATTCATACATCTTGTCATGCACCCACGTCGATTTCTCCGACTCCTCACGTGACCGACATTCAATATTTTATTGATTTCATCGTGCCACGTTTTCCTCGGCCTTCCTCTATTTCTAGCTCCGTTCACGCCGTTTAAATATACCTTCTTTACCATTCTGTCTTCACTCATTCTTTCCATGTGTCCAAACCATTTTAATGACCCTTTCCTTATTTTGTTCATAACACTTTCATTCGCACCACATTCACTTCTTATACTTGCATTTGTCACTCTATCATATACAGATTTGATATGTAAAATACACTGTTCTAAAATGTAATGTTTTATTAACATCACAAATACAAAGCCTTAAAAAGCCTCAAAAGCTGTAAGAAGTGAATACGGTGCGAATAATGGTGTTATGAACAAAATAATGAAAGGATCATTAAGATGGTTTTGAATGAAAGAAGGAATGAAGAAAGAATGGTAAAAAAATATATGCTAACGATGTAAATGGAACCAGAAATAGAGGAAGACCGAGGAAAACGTGGCACTATCAAATAAATCAAATATTGAATGTCGGCCATGTGAGGAGTCAGAGAAATCGACGCGCGTGCATGACACGATGTATGAATGTTGAGGAAGCGAGAGAAATATGTCAGGAAAGAAAAGTGTGGCAGTCCATTCTTTCTTCCTACCCCTTCTGAAAGACGGCGTGATGGTTAGTTAGTTATATTTTTATAAACCTTCATTCATACACCAAAACAATGAACTTCAAAAGTTCATAAGGATTTCATTCGTAATGCATTCACTTCTTGTCTTTTCATTCGACCCTCTAACATTCACAGATTTTCACACATTTGTCTAAGAGTTTCAGAGCATTTAACTAAAAATAAAATGTTGACTAAGTGTACAGCTTAGATGGCAGTGCAGAATGATGTTCTGGTAGACTCGTCTACCGACTCATGTAGATATATTCATCGTTCATTATCATGTAGAGATTCCTCAAATTTTTTTCTGAACCCTCTCCAGCATAGCGGAATATCTCGCCTCGTGATGATTTCATTTTACAGAACCACTTTCGATAATCGTAAGCGATTTAAAAATAGTTCATACAATAATATAAATAATTAAAATGGTTTACGAGTAAGGCAAATGGTTAGAACATTTTTTTCTTCTATAAACTACTCGCATATGCCAACTCAAAACATGATCATATGGCATACATTTCTTCTCCTTCTTCTTCTTCAGTCTATTCCCGTCCACTCCTGGACAACGGCCTCCTCCATGTGCTTCCACGTTACTCTGTCTTGAGCAAACTGCATCCAGGTTACTCCGACATGTATGTTCAGGTCATCCTTCCACTGTAGTTGCGGTCGCCCTGTACTTCTCTTTGCGGTCCACGGTCTCCAAATAAGCAGACTTCTATTTATCGTCCGAGTTTCTGGCTACGTGACCTGCCCATTGCCACTTTAGAATTGCTACCCGGTGGATGATGTGGCCTTTGTTTTTGGTCTCACCGTATCGATTCTGACACTGTCTCTTAGGCTTATTCCTAATATGGTTCATTCCATGGCTCTTTGGGTCACTCGCAAGTTCTCGGCACTTTGTTTGGACGATGTTATAGTTTCAGGGCCATAAGTAGCAACTGGCAGAACAAACGCTTCACAATACATTCGGCATACATTTGTAAAAGTGATTTTTTGCTTATATTTTATTTAATATATTATATTATAACATTTATATAATTCTTTTATTTAATACATTATAACATTTATATAATAACAAATAGAAATATATCCACAGAAGCAAATATGGCAGTACACAATGGAGTTTTAATGCCAACCCTCATGTATGGAAGTGATGCTTGGAGCTGGCAAAAGAAGGATGAAAGAAGGATAAACGCCGTAGAAATGAGATCACTAAGAAGAATGTGCGGGAAAACGTTGTATGATAAAATACCGAATGATGAAATGAGAGAGAAATGTAAGGCAGATGAATGCATCGTGGATAAAATTAAAAAAAGGATCCCTGAGATGGTTTGGACATATGGAACGAATGGATGAGAGTAGAATGGTTAAAAGTTGTACACAAGCAGCGTGAGTGGAAAAAGAAGCCGAGGACGACCGAGGAAAACATGGCATGACCAAATTAATCAATTACTAAAAGGCGGCCACATTCGAAGTCGGAATAATCGACGTGCGTGTACGGTACGATGTATTAATGTAGAGGAAGCCCGAGAGGTATGCCAGGACAGAGCATTGTGGCGATTCATCCTCTCTGCCTATCCCTCCGTGGAAATGTTAGTTAGTTAGTTTTTTTTAAACATTTGGCGTCGATCACCGAATCGATACAAATTCTACTCTCGAGTATGTCTCCTTTAAGAGAGTTAAATCTGTTTGACTTTTGTGCGGTGAATGTTAGGTTAGGTTAAGGTCAACCATAGAATAAACCCACATATGTAATGTGCAAGCAAAACCTGTCCCCCGTTGTCTCGTTAATGTTCGAGTATACGCAAAATGAACGCCCCATTAGCGGTTGGAGAAACTGTTTTGAAAGTTCTCATCGAAATAAACCCGGACTAACTCCTTCATGTTTTAGTATAAACGATTATTATTTATAGATGCACGCGTACATCACAAAATCATGTACGTAAGTATTTGTTTCGAAATTCGAATATGAATAAAAAAAGATAGATAAAATAGATTGTTACTCGGTTGTAACGAGTTATTACTCGTTATGATTTTGGTTCACGCTTTCGTTTTTACGATCTGGTTTTTAAATAACACAATAAATTTAAAGCATCTTTTATAAAAATAAACGCTGGGATATAGAGGTCTGGTATTCAAAAACAAATATTTTTGATTGTTAATTTTATTTATCTTTGAGATCTCTAAGACGAATGTGTGTATAATCTGTGTATGATAGAGTGTCGAATGAAAATATAAGAAGTGAATGCGGTGCGAATGAAAGTGTTATGAACAATAATATAATGAAAGAAACATTAAGATGGTTTTGACACGGAGATAATAAATAAAGAAAGAATGGTTAAAATGTATATGTTAACGATGTAAATGGAACAAGAAATAAAGGGAGACCGTGGAAAACGTGGCACGATAAAATAAATCAAATATTGAATGTTGGCCACGTTAGGAGTCGGAGAAATCGAAGTGCGTGCATGACACGATGTATGAATGTTGATGAAGCGAGAGAATTATATCAGGAAAGAAAAATGTAGCAGTCCATTCTTTCTGCCTAACCCTGTGGAGAGACAGCGTGATGTTTAGTTAGTTAGTTAGTTAGTTATATCTATAACGACATGGATTTGAAACAAGGGCTTACACCATTAGAACAAAATATCTCATAAGAACTATAGAAATGATGACTCTTCGATCTATTGCGGGAACGATACTCCGAGAAAGAGTGAGTAATTCAGAAATAAGGAAAGTAGTGATGTCGAAGCTGTTGTTTGATGGGGAAGACTGAAAATATGTAATTGGAAAGACCACGCGGAGAAATCATGTATTGAAATAGTGATATGTAAAGGCCGTGCCACGCTGTTTGAAACAAGCTCTCCACAAGGGTGACCTTGGTGGAATGTGGAGACCCACATGTGAAATGCGTGTTTACAACAGTTTACAACACGCATACTATGCGCGTCCGTCCACAAAGGTTGTTGAAGGTCAAACGATTTTTTTTTTCAAACAAGTGTCTACACAGTTTTAAACCGCCGGTGGAGACCAATGTGGAGAGCTTGTTTAAAACAGTGTGGCACGGCTTGAAAGTTCCAAATAAAGAATTGTCTGGCAGGTGTCTTCCAGGAGGACAACCCAAAAGATGGCGAGATAGCTGAACATCTACATCTCAGTAACAGGCTCCGATAAATAACAGGTCATAGTCCTAAATAAGGCTGAAGAAGAAAAAGATAATAAATAGTATTAGTAAGGATATTGGTATTTTTTTTTGTTTCTTAAATTATTATGTAAATTATTATATAATAATAATTATTAGGCTAATATGTATTTGCCTCATCAAGGGCAAAGTTATTTAGTCTTTGGAGCTGCATCTGACACTAGCGATCAGATATTGGTTGTTTATATTATATTTTATGGAATATTTGGAATATTTTGGCTTCTCTTTCCACTCACACGCTTGTTTACAATTTTTTAACTATTCTTATTTCATCCATTCGTTCCTTACGCCCGAACAATCTTAGCGATTCTTTTTTCAAATTTTTACTTTCCATAATTCATCGTTTTTTATTCTATCATATATCGTTTTTAAGATAATCGAAAGATTTTACTGAAATCACAAATGGAATTTCATTTTAAATAATAATTTAATAAAACAATGTCATTTAACTACTTCCGCTTTTATCGTTAATTCCGTTTCCATTTATCATCAGTCTGTCGATGCCAGCAAGCCTGGCAAAATCGGTCGCTGTCGGAATAAAGGTAAAAGTGGAAACGGTACAAAACATCGTTTTATTTAATTATTATAATACATCATACATCGTTTTCCCGCATATCCTTATAAGTGATCTCATTATTTATGGTTTATATGTACAAAAAAAGACGGGCGAAAAGAGAAGGATGAAGTGCCGCATCGGTTAAAGTGTGGCAGTCCATTCTTTTTGCCTACCCTTTCGGGGAGATGGCGTGATAGTTAGTTAGTTAGTTTGTTAGTTATGTACATAAATACAGCGCCACTGTACAAAGTACGTAAGCTAACTGTAGATGTATATTTAATATAATTTGCTTTTAGATTGTGCATTTTGAATCCTTCGCGAACACCTTTCCTTAGCCGTTCCAGCCCGGTGCATTCGCGAACGATACCTTGCGCTCGAGTTGCCACAAAAACGGGTATTTATGTAAATGAAAGTTGAGATCGGATGTCGCTAGGGTGACGTCATCCCGTATTAAGGTCAAACTTGAATTTGGAATTAAAAGTAATGCCATAGACACACCATAAGTCGCCGTCGGATATTCTTATTCAAACGCGATTTCAGGGCGGCTCTTGTGTGATGTTAACAGTTAATTTCAATCATGTTTTAAGTGCTCACAAGTACAAAAAGCCGACGTTCTTTAATGACCCAAGTCCTGGCTTTGTCGATATGACATGATTTATAAGATGTAAATTCAAATGTACTGCGGAATGTATTACAAATTATTCACCCAATGATATGATAAATAACTTTAAAATTTCTACAACAAAATATTCAATAATATTAGTTGTCATTGCAAATATAAGAACGAATGTCTGGTAAATATTTTTATAATAAAGAGCCTCAAACCACCCGATAGAAAAATATAATGGTGAAGACAAATATAAGACAATTAAATTATGATAATATGTTTTAACCTATAAAGTAAATAAAATAATATAATATATACATAATTGCTTTATGTATGGAAGTGAAACTTGAACCTGGCAAAACAAGTAATAATTATATACACACGTTATTGTCACAAAAAATATAATAAAGTGATAGTGAACAAAATACAGCTTAACTGTATACTTTGAAATTAAATATTGTATTCTGTACTTCGCCTACCTACTTTATATCATCTTTTGATAATGCCTTCGCAAAACGACACATGTCATTCCCATTAAGTATAATAACATTTCTAGAAAACAGACGTTTTCATTCGTATGATTTGATATAATTACACGATATCGCTCACACTTCATTGAATATCAAATAATGCATATATTAAATACGTGTGGAGGTGTCAAGTAAATTTCATTTTACAAACTAATCATCACGGCGTTTCTTCGGAGGGGTAGGCAGAGAGGATAGACCACCACACTGTTCTTCCTGATATATTTCTTTCGCAACCTATTACATTCATACATCGTGTCATGCACACACGTTTCGAAACATCTTAATGATCCTTTCATTATTTTGTTCATAACACGCATTCGCACCGCATTCACCTCTGATATTTTCATTCGACACTCTTATCATATACAGATTATCAACGATCTCAGAGAATAATCAGCTCAGGTGGTCACCCAGAATATTGAAGAGCAAAAGAGGCATAGAAAGACCATAAAATAAGCGGATGGATGATATTATCTAATTTGCGGGTTGCGTTTAGAAGAGGCCTATATCCAGCAGTGGAATAAAATTGTCTGAAAAGAACAAGAAAGCCTTTAGAATTTACTTTATATCGCGTATCAGTATAAACGTTTTCTGCGTTATATTATATTATATATTACCAAATGGTGTACGAGAACAGCTGATACTAAATCAATTTTACAATTTGTACGACATTAAAAAAAAAACTATCATCTGCCACCACTTGAAGCAAAAAAAAAGCTAACCTACAAACACATTTTCTATACATACATAACATTGTACCTACGTTATCTCATCTTGACATTTAGAAATGCCGTGTTCCCGCTTAAGACATTTTTTTTTAAACCACCGCCGTTTCCACTTATGGAACCACTTACCGGCGCATAGTGCGATACTAGATATACAGTAGGGCGTCCTAAATGGTTTGAAATTACGTGTTCATCGCTCGAGACAGGAGGGTCCAACCCTACCCAGTTGTGATACTGATGTCAAGAGGGCGAAAAATTCCTTATTATTAACCACTCATTAAGACGAAATAAAGATTCTTTTGAACTGAATATTTAAAAATCAAATCATTTCAAATGCCTGCTTACCTTTTTAGTATTATTTTCTTTATAATTGTAAGTTAGCGAAAAACGACGTTCACTGCTGTAAGTTAACGGAAATTGTATCACGTCTAAAGCGGCTATATTCGAAGTCTAAACAATTGACGAGCGTGCGTGTTACGGTGTATGAATATAGAAGAGGCGCGAGAGTTATGTTACGATAGAACAGTGTGACGATCTATCCTCTCTGCCTACCCTTCGGGGGAGACGGTTTGATGGTTAGTAAGTGTTTTATTACAAATGAATATTTCTTTATAAATAAAATGTCCAGTTAAATAAACGTCTTCTTATTCTTCCTCTTAGTTTAGGTCGTATGACCTGTTTATGACGGTGAGCTGTCCTGGGATGACGATGAATAATAATAATAATAATAATAATTCAAGAGTTGCCTTTTATGTCTTTACAATCGAACAATAGATGGCGTTAGTGAGTTATGGCATCACTGTATTTGTGAACATTGACGTTTGTTATTGCGAAGCTGGTGGGAAACGAATCGTTCTCCCGATGATGAAGGTGTAAGCCTTCGAAACATGGAAAAAACAGTGTTTTAATTCATAAAATGTCGTCGAGAAAAGTGTGCCGGGAATGAATAGTGTCGCGGTCCATTCGTTCTGCGGCGGATTGCTGGATAATTAGTTTCGATCGCTAAGCAAAAAAACGTAAGTTTACGTATGTACGAGTATATTGGCTTTAATAATGTTCCAAAGAGCCATTCATTTTATAAATAGTGGGGTTTTAATAACAAGAGACCTCTCACGATACTCCTATATTAAATCGAATTAATAAAAACAACACAGATGCTCTACCCCTGACTCTTAAATTCTTGGCGTGCTTTGTTTCTGGCATTCTCGAAAGATCACTCCGCAAGTCCCGAGAGGGAGACGAAAGAAATAATGGATGTAACCTTTCCCGGAGCCCATCGAATAGTAGCCGTTACACACGCCCCAAATATTTTTGTGTGTATATCTTTTCGGCTATGGGGGCAATTAGCGGGTACCTATGTAACACCTAATCCGGCCAGCCCGACCCCGCTATTGAACAGCCATTAACAGACGCGACACTTTAACAATTCAAAAGACGGAAGATGCTGCAGGTTGCAGGATGTTGTTTAGAAAACATGACATTATCTTAAAACTACAAAATAAATATTGCATTTCTATTTTCAAAACTAGAACGGTGCTAGAAGTAGCTTTTGTTTTTTTACCACATTTGATACAAACCATATGTGATGCAGTGGCGGTACTCCCATAGAAGCCCAGAAGCCCGGCTTGCGTAAGAAATTTGGATTGAATCAAAACCCCCAAATCTAAGCAATCATGCCCCCGCATAAACCAACAACCCACCAAATCACCTTCCAACAATGTTCCCATCAGACGTAAGAGGTATTGCCATAAGAGCTGAACCTCTGTAAGCCAGAAGAGATTTTGATACAAAATTTCTTTCGCAAGCTGGGCTTCTGGGCTTCTATGGGAGTACCGCCACTAATGTGATGTTAAATGAAGCACGAAACTGTCAGATGAGCAATTGCGTAAGTTGAGTGATCTGGAGATCATTTTGTCATGTAAAAATTGCGTTGAGCACAAAAGTGTCATATATTTTTTAAACAGTAGGTTGTTTAAACCCAAAATAATACCTAATAGTAAAACTAACTAACTAACTAACCATCACGCCGTCTCTCCGAAAGGTTGGGCAGAAAGAACGGACTGCCACACTTTTCATTCCTGACATATTTCTCTCGCTTCCTCAACATTTATACATCGTGTCATGCCCGCGCGTCGATTTCTCTGACTCCTCACGTGGTCGACATTTAATATTTGATTTATTTGATCGTGCCACGTTTTCCTCGGTCTTCCTCTATTTCTAGTTCCGTTTACATCGATAACATATAATTTTTTTTACCATTCTTTCTTCATTCATACTTTCCATTTGTCCAAACGATCTTAATGATCCTCTCATTATTTTGTTCATAAGACCATCATTCGCACCGCATTCACTTCTTATATTTTCATTCGACACTCTACCATTCACAGAGTATTCACACATTCGTCTAATAGATCTCATTTATACTGCATTTATTCTACTTTCATCCTTCTTTTGCCAGTTCCATGTTTCGCTTCCATACATAAGGGTCGGTACAAGAACACCATTGTGCACTGCTATTTTAGCTTTTTTGGATAGGTTTTTGTTTGCGATGACAACTTTAAGTGCACTATTCACTTTGTTGCCTGCCCCAACCCTTCTTTCAATACCCAATAGTATAATAATATTTTATCTTTATAATATTTTATCTGTACTCAATAGATGCCTTTAACATTTTCCTGTTTGTAATGTCTTTTGAGTTAATAAATTTATTTGATTTGATTTGATTTGAAGATCTGATACTCCTTAAGCTAGAAGACCCAAGTAATTTTTGTTGATGCGATAAGTATTATACGAGCATATTCTCGTATGCATATGCCTGTTATTGTTTAATATTTATATTTTAATGTTGGAGTCCGCTTAGAAAGTTCAAACTAAGAAACTATACATCAATACGATTGTTGAATAACGTCAACCAAGAAAATAAACTACTTCTTGTGTTGCCTCCGCAGTGACCTCAAATTCGGAATACTATTTTTTAGTGTGTCATATGGATGTATTCGGTAACGGGACCTTTTGTGTGTGCCAGAAGAAAGTATGATTTAGTACCTACGCGCTCGCTTTGTATTACATTTCCATAGCTTATTTGCATCCATTTACATTTCGTCAAAGAAACTGCCTTTTCAAATATAGAAGATTGTTTATTTTACTGCGTTGATCAAATAAATAGAAACTACATAATTTGAATTACGATAAAACGGAAATACGTGTATGTAAACAGTTTATTTGTTGACGATTTTTTTTTATGAATTAAAACACGTTTTTTTCCACTTGGTGCCATTTCATGTAGCGCTTTGAGGACTGTCCAGCAGAGTTTATACTGGATTCTTTCTCAACTTACTCCTGCCCGTGGGTAGACCAACTTGCTGGAAAAATCTTCTGGTGCTTACAGCCTTATCATTGCAAAAGGACTTAACGATGTATTTCATACATAATTAATATGAATGAAAAAGTCTGTCTTCAAGGAGTTTCATTATATTTTAGATGGAATGATATGTTTCGCCCTTCTATCTAAAATATAATAAAACTCCTTGAAGACCTTAAACCATAGTTCGAGAAACAAAAAATTATCTAGTCTTCTTCTTCTTCTTCCTCAGCCTATTCCTGTCCACTCCTGGACAAAGGCCTCCTCCGTTTGCTTCCATGTTATTCTGTCCTGTGCAGACTGCATGCAGGTTATCCCGACGTGTCTGTTTATATCATCCTTCCACCGTAGTTGCGGTCGCCCTGCACTTCTCTTCGCCGTCCACGGTCTCAGTCTTCTTGTCCACTTTTCATCTGAGCTTCTGTCTACGTGACCTGCCCATCGCCATTTTAGAGTCGCCACCCGGTGGATGATGTCAGTGACATTTGTTTTTTCTCTCACCGTATCGTTTCTGACTCTGTCTCTAAGACTTATTCCTAACATGGCTCTTTCCATGACTCTTTGGGTCACTCGTAGTTTCTTGGCACTTTGTTTGGACAATGTAACAGTTTCAAGACCATAAGTACCAACTGGTATAACGCAGGCTTCATATCTCATATACTAGTATTGTTAATTCATTTTTTCTTCCTTTGCATTTCATCTTCCCTTTCGTCATTACGGTGCCTAGTTTCACTAAAATACAACCGGTTTATCTTTTTGATTAGAAATAAAGTATTGGAAGTCCATTTTTATAAGCAACGTGAACATCATATCGCAGTGCGGGTAACCGCAAAATTCAATAATAGAAAATGAGAACTGAATATTATTATTTTACCATACAATACGAATATTATATTAATGTCAATATGATAATGATAACTCGCTAATCTTAACCGCTGCGGTTATGTTAGGTTATGAATCTCATCGACCACCAACAGTGGCTGCACGTGAAGAATATTGATTTGTAAATGTGCATACATTATTTTAAATTATTATAATAAAATTTCCAAACTATTATTCCAGATGTGCTTATTTAGATTTTTTTGTATATCCATACATGGTTTCAATCAACTGAATCCATTTTAAATTTCAACTTTTAAATTGCACTTATCCGGATCAACTGAATCCATTTTCAATTTCAACTTTTAAATTGCACTTATCCGGATAATTCAGATAACTAATAAGTTTTTCTGGGTTCTTCTACTTTGTTCTCGAAACTTTTATTTTAACTTGCTTACTTTTAAGATTATGTAGGTATTATTCAAAAAATTTAAATTTAAACTAAAGCATTTAAATAAATTATGTTTTTTTCATAAACTAATATCTTAATAATATGGAATTTTATAATGACGATTTTTATATGCCTTAATTCATTTACATATCTTATTTCATAAATAAAAAAAATTTCAAAATTTATAATATATAAATGTAGTGTGCATGGAAATGAAGCCGAGGAAGGCCAAGGAAAACATGGCATGATAAAATTAATCAATTACTGAAAGGCGGCCATGTTTTAAGTCGGAACAATCGACGAGCGTACGTGTCACGGTGTATGAATGTAGAAGAGTCACTAAATTTATGCCCCAGTTAGTTAGTGAGTTAGTTAATTAACCAATGATTACGATTTTTTTATGAATTAAATCACTTTTTTTCCACTTTTGAGTTTATTTTTCTCGACATGTTTCTTCATCTTCGGGAGAACGATATAAACTGTATCGTTCTCTCGATGATGAAAGTGGAATGAATCTCATCGTACACCAAACATGTCGAGAAAAATAAACTCAAAAGTGGAAAAAATAGTGTTTTAATTCATAAAAAAATCATCATTACGGAATACCACAGAACGCATTAAGTTTATCTAAAATTAACCAACGATTGTTGTATTTTTAAAAGCCCTTAATTTGCTTCGTGGTCTCCTATATTATACATTAAAATATGATGATAATTTATAACATTTTTTTAATCTTTCATAATTAAGATTAAATTATACGCCCTGCCTCTGAACTCTCTGAAGTTTTTTATTGTTATTCATATATATATTGCTTAACTGTCTGTAATTTGTACATACATTTACTATAGAATAATCTTATTTGTGTTTTGTGGTTGCGTGAAGACTGAATTATTGATTAAAAACACATTGTATGTTTCAATGACTTGAAATTTGCACATTAATAAATATTCAATGTTAAGGATTGTTCATTTACGGATGATAGCGTTTAGAATAAAATATTTAAAAGATCGATAAGATGGTTTGATAGAATAAATCTTAAAAATGTGGTCGGATAACAGGAACGAGGACGACCGTTAAAAATATGACAATACTAATCTATCAATTTTAAAAATTTTACTTTAAATTTTGGTAAAGAAAGAGAAAAATTAGACGAAAAACAGCATAATTCAGAGTAAGTCATGTTAAAATATATTATTGATATTCTTCGTCAGCTTGTCTCCATCCACCGCTGGACGTAAGTCTCTCCACCCCCACGCCATCTCTCTCGGTCTCTCGCCAGTGTTCTCCAGGCCCTTTCCGCCGTCCGCACAATATCATCGCTCCACCTGGTTGGCTGTCTCCCGACACTTCTCCGGCCCAACCTTGGCCTCCAATCAGTAACCCTCTGGCTCCATATTCCATCATCCCGTCGACACACATGATCAGCCCACTGCCACTTCATCCTCGCAATGCGTATCCCAACATCGGTGACCCCGGTGCGTCTTCTAATCTCCAGGTTGGGTATATTGTCTCTAAGCGAGATACCCAATATGGATCTTTCCATGGCGCGTTGTGCAACTTTGATTTTGTGAACGTCCATGTCTCGCATCCATAGATAACACACACTGGTCCAGCACTTTTGTTTTTATATGTTGTGGCATGTCCGACTTGAAGATGTTGCCCAGCCCTCCGAATGCAGACCAACCGAGCATTTGATATAGTACGTAGTAAATTTAAAATAAAATACCCTTTGAAGTTTGAACCTTTTACATAAGCGCGCTTGATGTGAGTTATTCAAGAAAACGGTCCTATACTTATTAGCTCAATTATTGTTATATATTAAGGCAGGACACTAAAACATATATATTTTTTTTATCGTGATTGATTTCATAAATAAGACAACTTTCTAACGATTTTCTTGTTCTCTAGAGATGATATGGATACAATGGTAGTGCAATAATCATGTCAAATGAATTTCCACAATGGAGCTCTCAGATAATTAACCCACTTTGAGAGTATCCTCATTAACCTCTGTGTCTACGTGCGGGCCGACTGCGTTTAGCTACTTAGATACGTCAGTAAAACGACAGTGATATCCTATTAAAGTTTATTCTGAAAATAGAAACTATTTCAGATAGTCACTTGAACACAAATCTGAACTATAATTTATATACAGCATTTCTTTTGAGAATGCTCGGAACCAATTCTCTACAGCATCTCATAACCAATTTCTTTAGATTAATCAGGGGGTATTTAGAGAACTCGTCCGTGCTGGAGGATGTTGGTCATTTTGTCCCTGATAGATATCTCCGACAGCGAAAGCACAAATTGTTTTACCTACCGGCCGCCAGAACCAATCTGCCTCTGGTGACACCGGTGGGAAGAGCCGATCTCCTCGGAGATCGACGTCTTTCATATTAGTGAAGGTACGTTCAGGGAACAAATATTCTCGACTTTAGAAAGTATCTTGTCTTCCTAATGTCAAACCATCTCTAATGCGTTCCTGGTATTATGTTTACACGCCTTAAACATTTATACTGTTTATAATGTCTTTTGAGTAAATAAAATAAAGCTAATGTGACAGTGCATTCCGGTGTTTTTGTTGCGATCTTTCTGTATGAATGTGAAGCATTGATCTGTCGAAATAAGGACTAAATTAATCAAAAATGAAAGACAACTTGTGCCTGATAGACGGCAAACATCTTGGCCATTTAACGTCAGAGACTGGGATAAGGCGTGGAAGAGACGCAAGGAAGTGAGGCCTTTGTGGAAGTAATAGCTAATATCGGGGAAGTATTTAAGTAAGAAGCAGATTTAATTATAATCGAAATCAAATCTTTCCATCATCTGATGTAACATTTATTAAAACAACTCATTTAATACAAAAATCTTCTCTGTTCTTCGTTTTCTCACACACACATATGTGTCTTTATCGAAATATTTGATTTATAAATTATATTCTCACTCACTGGACTCCTCTCTTCCTCCATTTGCTCCACGCAACTCTATCTTGTGCAAACGGCATCCAATATATGCTGACGTGTCGGTTTAGGTCATGCTTCCACCATAGTTAAGGTTGCCCTGCGCTTCTCTTTGCGGTCCATGGTCTCCAAGTCAGCAGTTTTCTTGTCCATGTTTCGCCCGAGCTTCTGGCTACGTGTCCTGCCCATTGTTATAAAGAATATTAAATGAAAAAAATAAGAGTGGCAAGAGCTATGACTGCTACACTGAAAGTCCCGGGTTCGATTCCCAGCGATGGCTGTCATTGTCACCTATTACTTGATACGAGAATCAATAGCCAAACAAAATATACAGTAATTGGGTTCAAATAACCTGTTTTATATAAAAATGTAGAAAGCGACGACAGGGTAGACGAGTCTTCAAGATAGTGTTGAGATGACAATGTTTATGAAACATCGGATTAAATTCGAATGCATGATTCAAGAAACCGTATTTTTTTGGCATTCCGCCTTATGACTATTGACGTAACGTCATTTCTGCAACTGGAGTACCCGCCTAATTGGACTGCGGAAACGTAATACGACATCGCTCATTTATGTATTTTTTCGTTAGCTCCAAATATTATTCTGTAATGGCAGAAATTGGGGAAAAACTCAGTGAACGAAAAATTGACAAAACAAATTTATCTCTTTGCCGATCATACTTTCATTTCCTCGGACGCATACTCGTGAATGTGCACATACAGTTGATTAAGTTTTATTTAATTAAGTTCCTTGTGTTCACATCGACGCTATTAATATAAGTAACTATATAAATAATTAATACGAAAGAAAACGCCTGTTGTCTAGAAATTTTATTATATTTTATGAGAATGACATGTTCCTCATTTTTAAGTCAATATTAAATGAAAATGCTTGTACAAGGCGTAACATCCCATTCCTATTAAATATAATAAAACTACTTTAAAACAGACGTTTTTATTTCTTCTTCTTCTTCCTTTTTGTAGGCCTATGTGATCTGTTCTCCAGAATGTTGCTCATCCTGTGAGGTAGACTCACAGCTGTCCTTCCATCTTTTAGGAGGTCTTCCACGAGGAGGCTAACTATGCAATGCAATAAAGGGGAGTCTGGTGGAGTCCATTCTCTGAACATGACCGCACCAGTCCCTTTTTCGCTGTCTGCTCCATCTTATAATTATTAATATCCTCAACCTCACATGTCACTTATTCTGGTGTTCCTCACGCGATATCTCAGTGTCTTGCCCAGTTTATTTGTTATTAAAATATTTATATGGAGTTTTACATTAATGATCATGATTCAATAAACATAACGATATAAATTAACAATAAATGTATTATTTATCATTACGAGTAACAAATTGTATTAAGATTTTGCGTTAATGATAAACTTTACTGAGTGAAGACATAAAAAAATTACGAGGAATATGCGTATGGATGTATAAATTGTATCATTATAAGTATTACGCGATGACATGATTAGTATTTGGGGCGTTTCTTATATGTTTATTATATGGCGATTGGAAATTATAAGTGAAAGATCATTTTGATTGAACTGATTGTGTTGTTCAGAAATGATATTTTCGAGTCATTGGCAGTTATAAAACGCAATAATTTTTAATAGGATTTCTAAAATCGTAAAGCAATTAACTGTGAAGCTAATTAATTATTTTGAATCTCCAATTTCTAAGTTTTAGCATAAAAAGTGAAAATTTAGATCAAATCAATAAATTTATCAACTCTAGAAGTTCGGTAACATAAGACGGAAAAACATTCAAACTTTTATGGCGGACATAGTGCTATGGTTAAAATAATGAATTAATCACTAATGAAAGGTACATCTTAAGAATGAATGTATAGAAAAGGTCGAAGAAGGCAAATTGTTGTAATAATCCGTAGTATGAAATCGAGCAATTCATCCGATTATAAAATTACAAATAGGATAAGATGTCGAAAAAAATCGTTTACACATGTGAGGGAACCTAGAAAAGGACACAAGTGCGTCGGTTTGAAAAGTGCGTCGATCAATTACTCCTCTATAGGAAACGACGTGATGATTGGTAATATAGTTATTTCAATATTAATCTTCTTCTTCTGTATATCCATCTCTACTTTGCTGGATGTAGGCCTCTTCAAATTGTCTCATTTTTTCTATTTTGTGCGACTCTTAACCATCTTCTTCTCCCAACCGGAATTATTATTATTATTATTATTATTATTTTTTTTTTTTTATGTACACAACAGGTCGTTTGGACCCAATTACTGTATACAATTTTTATTTTTTAGCTATTATATTGATTCTCGTGACATGTGATAGGTAGCCAATCTATCGCCATTTTATTGTCACGTGAATTCTACACCAGACCAAAGACAGTGTGACAATCACACTGCCATCGCCGGGAATCGAACCCAGGACCTTAGGCATGGATGTCAGAGCTCGTAACCACTCTGCCACGAAGGTCGTCAATTATGTCGTCAGCCCGTCTTTTCTACCCTCTTGCCTCTTCCCTTCTCATAGTCTCCACATCAAAACTTTAGGTTTCCATCATTCCATTCTCTATCTGGTGTCATGTACTTAAAATAAGGATCTATGAGGAATGCATCCTCTTGTTCCTATGTCAGAAATTATTCAAATTGACATAGGAACAAATACACACAAAGGTTCGTAAAATCACGAAAATTTGACATTTGATATACGAGTATTATTGTAACACCCGATGATGTCAATATAGGTTGACGAAACAGCTGTCGCGTAAAATAAAATAAATGTTAAGGTATCATAGTGTTTCGGCCAAAACAATGAACTGAATAATATTTAACAATTTATATTATTATTTAATATGAAGGAAGAGAACGTTATAAACTAACTAACCATCACGCCGTCTCCCCGAAAGGTTAGGCAGAAAGAATGGACTTTCACACTTTAACCGATGCGGCACTCCATCCTTCTCTTTTCGCCCCGCGGGAGACGCGGTGGGATGGGTTGCGAATTTCATCGCCACCAATAGGCATCGCCCGCGCACATCGATAGTCCAATATCGACAAATAAATAATATAAAATACTATGATATAAAATAAAATAACAAAATAAAAATAATTTAACACAAAATGTTGTTTTAAAAATTCTTTATATAAACGAAAAAACTTGTATAATTTTAGCATCAAAACCGTACAAACGTATTTTTTGTCACAATTCACTATTATAAAGTGCGGCAACAATCAAATTAGCCAAACAAATTCACTTATACACGAAACATCTCAAAATTTACGGGAGCACCACATGAACCAAACCAAATTTTCAAAATCAGAACCAGTAAGTTATTTTGAATTGTATTAAATACTATGTGAAGATATATGTTAACGCCAGCAAGTCTAGTAAGTAGATGTTGTTTTTTTAACGTGCTAAAATAATGACGCGTAAATCAATAAATAATCCAATGTATCATTGTTCATAGATTATAATTTGGTCTCCAGCAGCATACAAACTTTACGTTGCGCAAGCTCTCCTACGTTATTGTTTAATTTGTTTGCAGACCTTGATCTTTGCGAGAGACAATGAACTCGGGAAGCTTACTGACTTAATCCAGGGCATTGTAATATACGGGCTGGGCTTTAAATAACCAAGTTTTTTTTTTTCCTTTGTTAGTCTCAGTTTACTTGAACAAATGAATTATTTTACATGTTAAAAAAAATGCGCATTGAACTATATGGATGTAATTTTTTGAGCGAGGATTATTAGACTATAAATTATCAGACGTGGTTTTACAGCGTGCGTATTTTTTTTATGTATAGATAAATTGTTTTTGTTGGTTTAAATTACAAACGATATTGTAAATATCCTTTCAATACTCAATAGTAATAAATCTTTTGGCACGGATCTTTTGGTATGCGGATGTTTAACTCCTGTGGATATCGCTCTTACATTTGATGGGAGCATGTTGGAAATGCGATATCTTAGTTTAATAGTTTAAACAGGGGTTAGTTTAATCACCTTTTATCACAAACACAATGATATGGACCAAACGCAGTCAATTAAACGGGAGGGTTTTACGTATAAATATTTATATACACTTAAACACATATTTCAAAGCATAATACTCGTATATAACTTACGCGTAAAACTAACTCTCTAACCAAACATCACATTGTTCTATTCTGACAACTCTCGTGACTCTTCTACATTAACACATCGTGACATGCACGCTCGTAGATTGGACGGTAGACGGGATCGGCCCTCCTCTTACGAATATGTCAAACTTTTCTGTTCTGGATCATCTCCACTATCAGGTTCTCGTCCATGTTGGCCCACCATGTTGCCATTGGGCGGCCTCGACCTTTTGATGCTGAGGGCTTTTTGGACAATGTTGTCGTTGTCTCTTCATATCACATGACCGTACCGATTCTCTCAACTTGTTCATTATTTGGGAAACCCTAAAGCTACCTCTCTCTTATTCGTCCCTTACGTGGTCCAGCGTTTGACGAAAATTTAAAATAAATATAATGTTGCATGTGATGGTTTACAATTACTGTTTTCTAGATGGGATGAATTCATTGTAATAAATGCAACGGTTCATAATTGTGTAGAACTAATTTGTTCAGCTGCGAAAGATTCTAATAAAGCGGTCAGCATTACGACATCCCGCCGCTTATTAACACCGTCAATTATATTGTACAGCAGACCGACCTATCTGTTTCTGTACGGAGAGATTTCAGAGCAGATATTATAGTATTAGGTATTAGGTACCTACCATCACGGGCTAGGTACCTACCGCCATTGGCTCGTTAATACTGGCCAAATGGCTTCTGAAGCTGAGGTCACGAGAAGGCTAAAGTGTTCGACACGGTGCGCGGTATTTGCTTACTATAAAATATTTATTATTATCGCACGTTAACCTTATAATTGAATATAATTGAATCCCCGTGAATAACCATTGACACTATCGTCTTTTTAAATATTATCTTCGTGTAAAATACTGCAAACACCCCTACGTTGATTACCAAGTATTCTACCTCCTATACAAACGTTATGATAAAAATATATTTTTAAGTCATTACACGGGATTTTTGCAAAAGAAAACACTGTTTAATATTCCACTTTACTATATTTCTAGACTACACAACATGTTTCGGAGTTACCTCCATCTTCAGGTGCAAATATACGAATGAATATACGACTTGGAGGTAACTCCGAAACATGTTGTGCAGTCTATAAATTTAGCATAGTGGAATATTAAACGGTGTTTTCTTTTGAAAAAATCCAATGTAATTACAATGGAATTCCACAGTGTTAACGCCTTAACTTTCAAGAAATTATTTTTAAGTCACTTTCATTTCTCTATACATATTTCGAAAGATTTGGGATACCATCATCATCGAGAGAACAATATAAACAAGTTTGTAGCATTCTCCCGTTACGAAACATGTCGAGAAAAATATACTCAAAAGAGGCAAAAACAGTGTTTTAAGTCATAAAAAACGTTTTTAGTATCAAAATTTAATAATACATTTAATAATATTATATGTTAACCAAATTCAAAAAGCACGCGTCTATTAGTGTGAAAAAACTCCAAGTGACTTTTTCTGTGCAAATATTACCTGCAAGATGACACGCACAGCTTGCAACAAGTTGCACAAGCTAAAAAACTAGCCAAGTTGCTTGTAGGAGGTGTAAACGCTTTGAAAATCAATTTAGAAAGTTTTATTTTGATAGTGGACGCGTCACTATATTTACAATACTCAAACTTAAAAATACGTAATTAATACGAATGAAAACGTCTGCTTTTTAGAAGTTTTATTTAAGTTTATGAGAATGACATTTCGCCTTTATAAAGCATTATCAAATGTCGTACCTATATCACATTATACGCCTAGAAAACTGGCGTTTTCATTCGTATTAATTATTAATTTTTATTTTCATTTTGATAATAATAATAATAATAATATGCTAACTTTTAAAGCGCCGTTTTTGTGATGTAATCACCTCAAGGGCGCATTAAGACGTGTTTTAAATCTAAAAATCTAAATGTGACCGCTTAAAAAACGATCGGCTTAAAAGTATAGTAGAACAAAGTATAAATGTTTAAATTGGGTATGAAATATGATAAAGATGGGTTTTCAATTTAGATCTATAAAGTATAAAGTATAAAGATAGTATAAAGTTACAAAGAAAAAACTTTCATCTTAAAATAAAATCTGATAAATTAATTTGATATACGAGAAGTTAATTTTGGAACATTCTGTATTCAAAAAATTGAAAAACGAAAATGTTTTCCCACGTTTTTAGCTTTAACAATACGCAGGACCCAGCATTAAACATTCTTGACTTTCTAAGGTTATTTGAACTATAAATATTTAGGTTTTGTTTCCATTGTTTTGATTACTCCACACTAACCTATCAATTACATTTTTTTTATCCCATCCAAACAGGTGAATAGAAGTCTCAATTCTGATTTGAATGCCGAATGAGTTATTTCATAATGAAAACGGCGGGAAAACTGGAATTATACGTATGCTGTACGTGTTTGCAGCGTAAATGAATATTTTTTTTTATATGTGTGAATTTTTGTAATGTCTCGATCGAGGACATTGGTAATTATAGGCCCCATTTTGTATTATTAACTAATTGTAGGGTCCTGCTATACGCTATGAAACTATTGTATGTGATCTTGAGTGACCCTTTATCATCATTTTTACTCAACATTATGTGGCTAACAAATTAGTTAACCATCACGCCGTTTCCTCGGAGAGGTCGGCAGAGAGGATGGACCATAACATGCAGTCTCGTCGATTTTTCCGACTTCGAATGCGGCAGCTTTTTAGAAATTGATTAATTTGGTCTTTCCGTGAATTCCTCGGCCGTCCTAATCTTCTTTTTCCATTCACGCTGCTTGTATACAATTTTTTAACCATTCTTCTCTAATTCATTCGTCTCATACGTGATCCTTTTTTTAATATTACTTAGAAAGCAATCATCTACTTAAAATTTCTTCCTTTTTGTCGTTTGTCAATCTATCACACTGCATATTATTTCGACGGCATTTATTCTAAATAAATATCCTGTCGAATTAGACCGAGGAAAATATGGCATGATCAAATTAATTAAATTTTAAAGGTTGGTCATGTCAGAAGTCGCAGGAATCTACGTGCGTGTATGACTCGTTGTACGCATGTGATGATAGAGTAGTGTGGCGGTCCATTCTCTCTGCCTACCCCTGCGGAGAAACGGCGTGATGGTTTGTTGTTGTTGTTGCATTAATCCTACTTTCATTCTTCTTTTGCACTACTACTTACTTTCACTTCCATTCATAAGGGTTAGCTCGATTAGATTATGTATTGCTATCATTGCTTCAGTGGATTCAAGTGTAAAAATTACTTATGTACAGTGCAAAATTAGTTGCATTACAGTATATGCCTTAATATTATAATATTTAACAAATAATTTATTACATTCCTAGTTATATCTTATGTACGAGTATACACTTCAGTTTATTCGTATTTTTTTTTTGGTAATTTATTTTAATTATTATGCTTTCTGGTTTATACTCAGTTTTAAAAATGCATTACTTATATGATATTATCACCAATAAGTTAATATACTTTTTTTTCCTTGTACTGTATACAATTTATTTGAGTTATTATATTGATTCTTATGACATGTGATAGGTAGACAACCTAACGCCATTTTATTGTCACGTGAATTCTACACCAGACCAAAGAAATTATGACAATCACACTGCCATCGCCGGGAATCGAACCCGGGACCTTCGGAATGGAAGTTAGAGCTCTTACCACTCTGCCACGAAGGTTGGCTTCTCTCGTCGATTCTTAGTGTATTGTTATTTTCTTTAATGCTTAGACAGTATCGAAAAAAAATATTCAGTATTTGTTCAAAAATCAATTAAAGAAAAACATGATTACGTCATTACGCGATCCCGCAGAGAACTAATCCCACCACAATATTAAACATTCATTTGTTTTTTTATGCATCGAACTTTCGCGGCCACCGATGTCAACTCCAGAAACCTGATTTTCATCTCGTCGATAAACGGACGATGACTAAAAAAACGCTCATATACTTTGAATAATTTTGGTCACGATTCCACACAATTAACGTTGTCAGGAGTTGCGAATGGGTAGCCGTTATCGTGATTCTTGTTTGAGCGGAAATTATCAACCATGTGGTTTAACGAACATGCACACTCCATAATAGGTATATGAAAATATTTGAAAATATTTATTTTAATTAATTAGGGGTTATTTCGAGAACTCGGCCGTGCTAGAGGGTGTTGTTCTTTTTGTTCCTGATAGATTTCTCCCTCAGCGACAGCACAGATTGTTTTACATACTGGCCACCAGAACCAATCTGCCTCTGGTGACACCGGCGGGAAGAACAATTAGTCTGCTGAACCTGGTCTGCTCGGAGATCGACGTCTTTCATATTAGTGAAGGTACATTCAGGAGACAAATAATCTTGACTTTAGAAAGTATCTGGTCTTCCTAATGTCGAACCATCTCTAATGCGTTCCTGGTACTATGTTGTATTTTCATAATATTTTATCTGCACTCAATAGATGCCTTAAACATTTTCCTGTTTGTAATGTCTTTTGAGTTAGTAAATTGATTTGATTTGAAGATCTGAACCTCCTTAAGCTAGAAGACCCAAGTCTAAATCTAAAGACGAAGACCCAAGTCTAAATTTATAATACGGAGTTGGTACCTAAAAATTGGTAACCAGATTGCTTTTTAACTATATTATTTTGAAAAATATTTAATTCTATTATTGTATTCTATAACATCACCGGTTGCGTTTCGGTTATTACTTTTTAATTATTTTTTAATAAGTTAAAAAAAATCATTTAAAACCTTCATAATTTAATTTAAGTACTGCAGCTTGCACAATCACTGGATGCCACCAGGTCGCACATCTTGTTTGTGGTATCAGTCTTGATTTAGTAAACTTGATTGACATATACGATGATGTGAACCAATATATTCATCTACACTTTCTTCTGCAATCGAGACTATGTCGCTTATTAGCATTGAATGCTAATTAAACATGTCAGGTTCTTAAGTGACCATACATGTTTTAATCTTAAACCCGGATACCAGCCACATATCCACATCCCACCATCCCAACTACGGGTCCAAATCGGTTCAAATTGTAATGTATTTTACGCAGTTTTTTATGCTATTTTTTTTGGTCGCCACAAAGGCAGTTGTTATTTTCATATATTTAACTAAACCGATTTCCTGTATATTGAAGGGAATCTTGTATTTTATTCGTGCTGTTCGTGCACGGGTAAAAAATAGTTGATTTCCCACCATAAATTTTTCAACAAAATCAATCGATCTATCTTTTTTTACACACTCTGATAATCGATTTATTTATCAAAAATATTTGGTACATATTACGTTCCTACATTTAAATTAAAAAAAAACACCTACATAACAAAATATTTATTATTAAACTTGAAATAATTATGGGTTATTTAAATTTTTTTCGATTAAGTGTATATAAAAAAAAAAAATATTTTAATATACTCGGGTCACGACAGGTCAGGTCAAGGCCAGGATTGAAATCATGACCCTTTAATAAGGATACAAATAAAAAATTGTTTTACGTTTGACTACTAATTTGATGTTTACAAGCATGTATTTTAACCGGTTAAACAATGAAAACGAGACTTTGATTGTATTGAACATTATCTATGATATTATTTTAGAGTTGTCATATAACACAGCATCTTAAGAAGCTTCATTGGCTGAAATGTACCGAAAGGATGGACGGTTTTTATGGCATTGCATGGATAGCACCGGCTTATATATCTAAACTCTGCATCAACGAGAACCTGAATGCCAGACAGTCTACATTGCGATCAGCAGTTTCTCCTGCCATCGATAGATTGGCTGTGCCAAAACGCTGTCCTCATACAAACTTTGGCGACCGAGACTTTGCGGTAGCCGGCAATAATCTTCCAGCAGACCTCAGGTGCATTGAGAATCCGTCAGAGTTTAGATCGAGACTCAAAACGCACCTTTTTAAATTATCCTTTCCGGATGTAAATGTTGATCAACTGCGTCAGGTGCAGCCCTCAGACTAAATATAATATGTTTAAGTTAACTACGAGTAGTTTATAAAACGGAGCATTTTCGGCAGCACCCTTGAGATGATTAATTTTTAGAAATGGCGCTCAATAAATTATCTAATAATTATTATTATTATTATTATTTCACAAATTGAGAACAAATTTGAACGCGAAACCTCGGGATGTGATTTCAGTTCGGCGTCCATAAATAATCAACTTGATTGTGACTTGTATTTGAATACTCTGTAATAGGCGCGTTTAAGATATACGGGTTTGTGAGTGCCCGCACTTCTATCTCCGTACAATTCACCGACCACTGATCAACCGAAACCAATTACGCGGATGCAATAACCATTACTAGGCACTAAAGCATTTCTAGCTCTTAATACAAAAACATTAAGATAATTGAATAAAAAAAATGCTGTTATTTTTTAGGCCCAATAATAAGAGGGAATTAACAAATGTTCATTGAATATTGACGATAAGAATAATATTATTGATATTTATTGATCATTCACTATGTACGTACCTCCTATACCTCCTAACTGGCGTAACCCGTTCTAGAGAGGAATTTTTCGCACTCTATATAATCTCAATAAAATACAAATTTAGAGAACAATTAATGAACAAGGGGAACAAGACATACCTTAAATTGTAATAATTGAAAATGAATTATCTTATAGAATATACGAGTAATATTACCATATGTTAAAACACTATTTTAAAACTAATTACTTATTTTTAAAAACGTATAGTACATTCAAGCTGACCTTATCTTAATGTCTCTGAAGTAACATGTTTTTTGTACTTGTGGTATAATAACTCAAATAACATTTAAAGTGAGGGCTTCATAGAAAAAAACATATTTTTATTTAAACGTCAATACTTGTATATCCGCTCGATGAATAGTATTTATACTGATAGGGAGTAAAATTCTTGAGATAGTAAGATCGTAATATTTTGAAACTAATATAGGGAAGAAAAAAGGTGATCAGAAATTGTAACATCTTATTCGTGTTCCGTATAAGGGCCCGTTTCAACAATAGCAAGAGGGACCCCAGTTCACGTTGAATCTAATTAATTTTCTTCTTCTTCTTCCTCTTAGTTTAGGTTGTGTGACCTGTTTGAGACGGTGGTCTGTCCTGGGATGATGATGTCCAGCCATATTTCCATCTCTTCGGCGGCCTTCCTGGTAATCTCTTGCTGCTTGGGTTTTCATCGGTCATGCGGTCCACGTGGTCTCTCCAAAAGCGCCTTCTACTTCTTCCCCACCTCACTATATCTTCAACATCACAGACAGACCTTATCGTTTCATTTCTGATCCGATATCTGAGGGTTTTGCCTGCGATGGAGCGTAGGGTTCGCATTTATGCTACTCTAAGAAGGTTCTTAGTTCTATTGGTATCGGCTCTGACCTCTATTCCATACGTCATGATGGGGCGAACGCATGCCTTGTATATCATGACTTTACTGTCGGTTAATTAATTTTCACTTCTATAATATGTCTCAACCTCAAAAAATATAACAAATCAAAGTGCGGCAAAAAATCGAAAGCAAATAAACCGAAGTTTTCATTAAGTTTCTAGTGTTTTCTTTTAATTAAAATAAAATCTTTAATGCCAAAGTCGACGGTGTTAAAGTAATTAAATATCGTTTAGAAATTTCAATATATTTCATATACGAGTACATTATAATTTCGTTTTATTTAAACGACATTGTGAATATTTTATTACTTTATTAATATATCTAGGCTAAATGATAACTCTTTTCTGGAAAGTGCGAAAAATGTGTTTTTTTAATACATTTGTCCATCCTGTAGAAAGTTAAAGAAAAATGTGAACATTTAAAAGTGTGCGAATCTAGTCTAATCGCTCATCTCAATAGTCGAGTGAGAGATTTGATCGCAAATGTTATTGGGTCTATTTTAACTGCGGGGTTTTATGCATCGTAACAAGACACGAGGAAGTGTTAGCATTTAGACCAAGACGCGATACGAAATGGGCACAATTATTAGTGCGAGCGCAATAATATGAGTTTTCGTGCGAAATCCGCCGATGGAGGACAAATCATGGGTTCATTGAGCTGAGACACAGATTCTACAATAATATATAAAAAGAACAGAAATGCTCTTTGAACGCTTAACGGTGCATAAACACAATTATGTTCGAGTGTTTCCGCAGTTCGGCACAGCCCATAGAGCGCGCCTCAATCTCGGTGGGTCTCGTGGCACTTGTATTGCTCCACAGAGGACCTATAACTTGACTCATTTAAAGCAGAAGGAATTCACACAGTGGCCGGCGCGGTCCACTGCTGTGCGTGCATGACATCTGCATATCATGTGATGAATTAGCATTTTTAGGTTAAAGATTGCGTTCTTCGAAAGCGAATCAAAACACGGGCGTGATTTTTTTTAAACTGAAATATATACAATACTACAATACTATGTTGTTTTCTTCTTATTAAAAATAATTACATAATCTCTCTTCCCTTCTCTCTCGTTTCTGCGTCTAGTTGTAGGGATTCTTGAAAGAAATATGCCATTTATTTTATATCTTCATTCTTCTCTTCTTTCCGTGTCCTGTCAGGTCTCCCCAACGTTGACTATCACCCTTGAGTAGGCGTCCCCGTCCTGGGTAGCTCGGAACAGCTCCCCCACGGTCCTCAGCCTCGTCCACTCTCGGATGTTCCTCGGCCAGGAAACTCGCCTTCTCCCAACACCTCGTCGTGCGTACTTTTCGCCTCTCAGAACATGGCCCAAGTAGGACACCTTACGGACTTTGATGTTGCCCAGCAACTCTCTGTCAACTCTGGCTCTATGGAGAACGTTTGTGCTGCTGACCATGTCAGTCCAGGAGATGCGTAACATCCTTCGGTATATCCGCATCTCAAAGGCCTCCAATTGGTTCATAACATTGACTTTAAGGGTCCATGACTCCACCCCGTATCTTCATTGGAGAGATTAAATGCATTAACAAAATAGAATTAAATTCACAATGTTACCCAATGCTTCGTAAATATTATATTATATAAAGATGGAATATTTCGTTTTAATTCTTTCTAGATCACATAACCACAGAAAGGAGACAAGAAACACGAACGATGCAAACATTCTACAGATAAATATAAAATATAAAATGACACTTTCGTTCGCTTTTTATCGCTAAATAAAGAACTCTTTTTTTTACCCGAACAGTAAGAAACATTTCGCTAACAATATTTGCAGAACACTAGTAGTTTTTTCGCACTCAAAATTTCTGCCGTAATTTAAGGCGACGTGGCACTGCAAATCCAGACATCCATTATGACAATTACGGAAATGATCGCTATAGGCTTCATTCTAACAAATGTTTGATTAATTTGAAATATAAAAAAACATGTTGGGATTAATAAAAATATGTGCGTATGTTTATCATTACGGAATATTCGTAATTTTAACGAATACATCTACGAATGATTCATAAGCTATTTTGAAATATAGATAATAAATATTTTTATAGAAATAAAAATCTCCGATATTAATAATAGTCATACGACAAAATTGATACACCATACGAGATACATCGTACATGTATAAATTTTGTCTTACTTTACCTGATTTGTGAATTGTTTTATCTTTATATCTTGTTGTTGTCTTATTTGACCTGATTTGTGTATTTTTATGTGTCTCATGTTATTGTCTTATTTTACTTAATTTGTGTATATTTCTTTATCTTTTAATTGACAATTGCTTACTGAAGGGTGGTGCATATTAATTGCACTGCCAGTATTACGAACATGGTGTACACATTGATGTGTAATTCTGATTAATATATGTTTTTTTTTATATATTTATTATTATTGTGTATTATATGCTTTGTTTGAGAACAAAAAAAACCCAATAATTTATAATTTTAAGTGTAAGTATGATGAGATGCAGTCTGGCCTTAAGATAGTCCGTTGTAGCTAATGACGTCAGCTTCTGGTGCTTGCTCCGTCGCCTCCGCCGATGTCTCCGGACGACCAGGTGACTGCACTACCGTTAGGTCTCGTCGCGGTTAAGTTAATAGACCCGAAGTGTCACGATGGCGATACGAGACCACTCTCGGCAGCAAGGGTCACTCGTGCTATACTGTGGTATTACTCATCTTATGCACAGCGATACTCTTAAATGACGCGGTTCCACCTTTGGTATTCTGATACCTTCAGCTTATACGTATCTCCACATTTTTCGACATATTTGTGAACACTCTCGTTAAGTAAAACAAATACCCTGAGATTGCGAAATCCTAAATAGAACACACAAATTTGATAGAGTTAGGAATGCAATATTTCAAATCAAATCAAATCAAATAAATCAAATCAAATCAAATCAGTTTATTTTCTCCAAAGATATTACAAACAACAATTATAGTCGAAGGCCGCGATTGAGAACAGGTAAAACATAAAAATATATAATATAATACCAGGAACGCATGAGAGATGGTTCGAGATTAGGAATACAAGATATTCTTCAAAGTCAAGAGTATTTGTCTTCTGAACGTACTTTCACGAATATGAAAGACGCCGATCTCCGAAGCGATCATGTTCAGCAGTTTGATTGCTCTCGCCACCGGCATCACCAGAGGCAGGTTGGTTCTGCATGCTGTGAGATAAAACAGTCTGTGCTGACGTTGTCGAAGTAACCATCTGGAACATAACTGGAACATGCAATTTCGTGACACAATAAATACATCTGTTATAAAATACTTTTTTTCTTCACATTTTTAACTTGAGTTTCAATCGTCTTAAGGTTTTAACAGTGTGTAATATAATTAATAAAATGTATGAATACATAAGCGTAAAAATTGTGGGTGATGGTCTAGGAAAGAGAACGGTAGTCTTCTGATCCAGGGGACAAGGGCTCAAACTTAGACGTGACCCTTATTAATTCTTCACAATAACGAGCTATTTCTGCTTAGTTAGGAGACTATATAATGAATTATAATACCAATGAATTATATATTTGGTGTTAGTATTTTTAATATAAAAATAATAATAATAATTCTTCTAGGCGATACATCGTCCCGGTGTGGGATCTGACCTCCTCCACAGTAGTCCTCATTTGGCTCCTATCCCTGGCCATCTCTCTCCATTCTCCAGGCCTTTCCTGTTTCTTTCAGCCCTTTCTTATATTTTTGCCAAGGTCGTTGTATGTTGGAAAGTCCGTGTTCCAAGGCGATTGTGTTAGTATTTATAATCAAATGTTATTTTATCATGTAGAATGATTAACCCTGCGATAAACCCTTCTCTCTTATCCAGTGATAGGATCTCCTGTAATTGATGTCAGTGTCATTTTTGATAAAATAAAAACAAAAACACAAAATTAACAGCAGCTTTATTGATATCAACTCCGCGTGGTGGTCTAAGGGAATGACCATAATATTTGTAATGTTTTTTATTGGTAAATATAAAAAAACATCGCGAACCGCCACTGATTGCTCCGTTGCTGTGTGACAAGTAAAACAAACTCTCGTCTCTTGTGATCGAGCACATTAATTAAGAACTCATTGATTTCTAACTGAGCATCGTTCGGAATTCAAATGAATGTCAGAAAAATGATAAGCATATGTAAATGGCCGGTTAGCTAGGGAAATCACCGCCCCGGGCGTGTAGTAAGAGTTTAGAACCGGGAGAAAGCCCCGCGCGACATTATGGAACCAGATCGGTTTACCGTTTGAGAAGCCGTGTTTTCTAAAGTGCATTAAAGATAACTACCGAAATTTTCAACAAGTTATTTTTCATTATGTAACAATATTTGACCATACATATTACGTCCTAATATATATTTCAAGATTACTTATTGTTTCTAAAATGTGTCTGTTTATTTTGCATAATGCATAACGTATTTCCAAAAACCTTATTTTTAATACAATTATTTGACGACCTTCGTGGCAGGGTGGCAAGAATGAACCAAATTGTTAACAATGTGGAATTCTATAATGACGATTTTTTAAAAATTAAAACACGTGGAAAAAACAATGATTTAATTCATTGTTTCTTAACCTTAATGAAAGAATCGCCCCCTTTACCACAGTTAAATTATCCAACCCCCCCCCCTAAACAAAAAAACGAAATTTAAAATTTACGCTTTTCTCTAAGTATGTATGTATTTTATGCAATGGATTTCCTACTACAAATAAAAAAGCCTCGTACGGTACAAAATTCGTCCTATATCAAAACAATCATAGGTGACATAATAAACCTTTTTGAATGAGCTTTTAGTTTATATGAAGAACATGATATTGAGTATTATGCCCACGTTAACAATTTTGCGTGTGAAAGTGTAGTTTATTTAACAGAACTTATAATACGAAGCTTCAAAATAAAGTGTAACAGTGTTTAAGTGTACATAGCTCGTGAATGTGCTTATTCTTCCCTAAAACGCCCACAAAGGGGCGCTGGCGCCCCGGTTAAGAATCACTGATTTAATTCATAAAAAACGTGATTCATTATTTTATTCATAACACATTCATTCGCACCTCATTTCCTTCTTATATTTTCATTCCGCACTAAATCATACACTTTCTTTCTTTATTCATCGTAATGTCCAGAAAGGATACAATACAAGCTCTGCTGGACGGTCTATAAGGCGTTGCATGGAATGGCACCAGATTATATATCTGAACTCTGCATCAACGAGAACCTGAATGCCAGACAGTCTACATTGCGATCAGCTAAGTCTTCTGCGATCGGTAGATTGACTGTGCCAAAACGCTGTCCAAGCACAAACTTTGGCGACCGAGCCTTCGCGGTAGCCGGCCCTTCAGCCTGGAACAGTCTTCCAACAGACCTTAAGTGCATTGAGAATCAATCAGAGTTTAGATCGAGACTCAAAACGCACCTTTTCAAATTATCATTTCCTGACAGGAAGGGCTGATCGACTTCGTCAGGTGCAGCCCTCGTACTAAATATGTTTATTATTAATGTTATTATTATTATTATTATTATTATCATTATCTAGTTGATAAAACGGAGCATCTTCTACAGCGCCCTTGAGATGAGTAATTCATAAAAATGGCGCTCTATAAATTATCCAATTTATTATTATTATTATTATAAAACTAATAAATTATTACACATTCACCGAAGATCAATTCAATCTAATTGATTTTATCATTTTTTGATGACGCGATGGTTCTATTGTAAAACATTATCTGCGGTAGTGTTTTCTTTGGCACAATACTGATTTTCATAATGTACCTGAGGTGTTATGCAACTGCGTTGCTGCGAAGCGGCGTTGGAATATATATTTTTTGATAGAAATCTACTGTAAACATGCCATTTCGGTTCTATTCGTCCAAATTCAGGCGATGACGAAACGCTCCGTTGTCGGGGCCTTACTCGGTGAAAACGGTCACGACATGCCGGTCTGTGGAGACCGAGGCACGAATTACAAGAGAAAACATCGATCACGAATTCGTAAACTGGGGAAAATTGTTTGGTCTGAATGAAATAATTCACATTACATGCTATGCTATGCAGTTACTCCGTATGGTTTTGATATTTTGTTTAACCTAATTATTGTTTATTTTATCCCCGTCATTATCTGTAGATACGGTTATGATTAGAAAATTTAAAACTAGTACCTTTCTGATTTTCGTTAATTTGCATCGTGTTCTAAAAATATTTGCAAATCACGAATGATTTTATGAATTAAAATACTGTTTTTTTTTTTCAATTTTGAGTTTATTTTTCTCTACTAAGGCTTTATATTTTCGTCATCGGGAGAACGCAATTTATACCGTTCTCCCGATGATGAAAGTGTAAAGCCTTCGAAACATGTCGAGATAAATAAACTGAAAAGTGGAAAATACAGTGTTTTGATTCATTAAAAAATCGACATTATGGAATTCCACAGTGTTAACGCCTTAAGTTTATCTATAATTAGAAAATCAAATTAAATATATATCAGTTTTGAGATTATGAAAACCAATAATAATAATATATTTTAACTTTAAAAGCATCGTTTTTGTGATGTGATCGGGCGCATTAAGAAGTGTTTAAATCTAAATATGAACGCTGCATCTGATATTCGATATATTTAAAAAAAAGTTCAGTACTCCTTTTACGAGCTTGCATGTGTTATTTTCTTGGTAAGTTAGAAACAAATATTTTTCATGCGATGTTTTTTTTTTCACTTTTCAAAAATGAAAAAAAAGCTAGACATGGTTAGTGCCATAAGTGAAACAAAAGTCTAATTAAAATAACATACATACATGTCGATTATAAAAATAATATATTCGAATTCACCCAGGTTAAATAAACAGATAAATGACCCGAGGCGAAATATATGTAATATTTTTATTTATTATTTATATCGAAAAGAAATGCAAATGTATACGGTGCGAATGAAATCGTTATGAAATAAATAATGAAAAGGTAGTTAAGATGGTTTGGATACATGAAAATAATGAAGACAGAATGGTGAAGAAGGTTTATGTAATCGACGTGAACGGAGCTAGAATCTGAGAAAGGACTCGAAAAAATCGACACGGTATTATAGTGTTGAGGAAAGTAGTAGTCCATTATTTCTGCCTACCCCTCCGATGAGACGGCGTGATGGTTAGTTACTTGGATATTAAAGATAGCAATAATGAAGTAATCAATAATTTGATTTCAGAATGTAGTTAAACATACTAACGTTATTCTAACGTTAAAGTATCGATGATTCTATTAAGCAAGTGTATTTGATATGATTGAATTTATTACTTTCGTCAGGCGCCTACCTAATTTCGTTCTCACGTTCCCTTCATTCGTTAATAGGCTTCTGCCTCCACCGTCTTTCACGTTTAGTTCCGCTTATTAACGCGGTCAATTCATATTGTGGCCGAGACCAGAGTTAGTTTATTTTAATTGCTTGTGTAACGATTCCCGCCTTATTTATAAATGGCGGTCTTACCATTAATTTTTTTATGGTTTTGATTCTACTCGTTTTGTTGTTCGAGCTAGGCTAATTCGGTTCTTGCGCGCATTTATAATGTGACAGTACCTAATAGAACTAATGCTTTCGGTTTTCACAGCCTTCAAAAGCGCGTTTAATCTTAGTCGAAAGGAAAATCCGCGTACATTGTTGATAAACGTCGCTAATGCGCAAATATCGGGTGACTGATGAATATGACACAAAAACAAATGAAATGATAAATTTTAATATCTCTGTTTAAAATTACGTTCTTTTCATTACATGTCTGTGCCGTGTGCGCGAATTACGACGTTTTTGCGTGTGGGTAGGGCCGATAAAAATCTCAGGAATCGGACATCGTAAAACATGTCGATAAGTTCAAAATAGGAGGGGTTCATTAGCATTTGCGGTGCACTTTCAATTCAACAATACATGGCTAAATACCCTGACGGTGACTTGTTATGTAATGCAAACATGCTTCCATTAGAGTGATGGAATTTTTCATTCGATTCTAACTTCAGGTTTTATGGGTACACTGTCCCATTTTAAGTACGATAAAGTTCATATTATAACATTGTGTCTAATTTTGTTAATCTTAACCCCTTTTTTTTAATTATTATTAGTAGGACTCTAAAAGATACGTTATTACGTCATTTGTAGGGTTAATTTTATAGTCCCATCATTACAATACACATTTCTCCACATCTGTTTCACTGTACATTTATTTGATGATTATTTTAGACATATAGGTCTGTTGAAGTGTAAGTAAAAGCGATTAATTTCAAATATTATACATTATTATTATTTACTTAATAATTGAAAGGAATATATAATACGCAATAATAATAAACATTTAAATGAAAATTCAGTTACGTTAATTATAAATTAGGATCGTTTTGAATATGCAATACAAATTTAAATGGAAGCGTTTAAATCGTATTTTTAAAGTAATTTGTAAAATGCTTTTAAAATTATTTTTAAGACACATTTTCCATAATTATGTAAAAGTTTCGCGATTAAACGAAATATATTGAATTACTTAAAAAACTAGTAATTAGTTAAAAAACATCGGTTTATTTAATTATTATTGAATTACTTATTTAATTTTTGTTAATTACTGATAAAAAATATTTAAAAAATCACACGTTCTTTAGATTCAATAATTAATATGAATAAAAACAGTATGTTTTCTTAAGTTTTTTTTAATTTTGTGAGATTGATATGTTTCGCCTTGTTTAAGTATTATCAAAAATTGTTATTTCCTTAGCAAGGCGAAATATGTCATATTAAATAATTATTCTAGAAAACAGACGTTTTCATTCGTATTAACTAATTAACCATCACGCCGTCTCTCATAAGGAGTAGGCAGAAATAATGACCTGCCACACTGTTCTTTCTTGACATAATTATCTTGATTCCTCGACATTATTGATTCGTATTATTGATCGGTCTCAATCTAAAGATTGGTTTGCAGCAAGATGATGTATTTTTTCTTCCACTCCGCTCGGTCCTCGGCAATTCTCTCTATCTCCGCATAGGAGGTGCAGCTCATATCTTGGGAAATCTGGTCTAGGTACTCCTGGCGAGGTCGTCCTCTGCCAATCGATCCTTCGACCATTCCTTCCAATATATCACGCATTATATCACAACTTCTGAATATGGAGTATTGCATAATTTTTCAAAAAACAATAAATATTCTATACATTTATTGCGGAGTTACAACAATACAATAAAAAAATTGGGAGCGGTAAATATTATATTTGTGTTAAGGCATTCTACAGTGTGTCCACAAATTGTAGCGGTTTTTTTAAACTCGCTACCAATACAAAGTTAATATTGACACAGTCATGCAGCCTGTGAGTTTGGCGGCACTTTGATAAAAAACATGTGTAAATAATATAAAAAGTGTCCTTAAACATTTGTAATTTCTTTTGAACTTTTTGTTTCGTGCGATCCACGTCCATGAGTAAACTATCATTTGGGCCACAAACATGCGTTCATTGTGTAGCTACAGACATTTATATGGAGGCGCTACGTGCCTTGTATATTTCATGACTTCAAATTCAATGGTTATAGTATGCCATTGAATGTGTCTTACTATTACACATGAATCTTAAAATCATAGACGGCAATCAGCATATTTTAGCAAGCTCCGTGTTCTAGTTTTGGAACTGAATAAACATGAACAGGGTTATATAGTACAAAAACTTGTATCTATTCAAATCTCGGAGATTCTCACATCGCATCATGAATAATGTCCGTAAAAAAACCTTTAGCTATGGCCTATGAAGCAATTTAGATACGTGCACACATTAATATATTATTCAAGGATATAACGAATCTTAGACGATTGTATGCATTTACAAAGGTTATTAATTTATTACACTAGTAATTAACTAGCAACCTATCACACCGCGTCTCCCGCGGGGGCGAAAAGAGAAGGACGGAGTGCCCCATCGGTTAAAGCCTCTGGTGACACCGGTGGGAAGAGCAATTAGTCTGCTGAACGCGGTCTCCTCGGAGATCGTCGTCTTTCATGTTAGTGAAAGTACGTTCAGGGGACAAATACTTTTGACTTTGGAAAGTATCTTGTCTTCCTAATGTCGAACCATCACTAATGCGTTACTGGTATTATGTTGTATGTGTATAATATCTTACCTGTACTCAATAGATGCCTTAAACATTTATGCTGTTTGTAATGTCTTTTGGGTAAATAAACTGATTTGATTTGATTTTATTTGAAGTGTGACAGTCCATTATTTCTGCCTATCCCTTCGGAGAGACGGCGCAATGGTTAGTTAGTTAGTTGTACAAGTAATTTATTCCATCCTTCTATTAAAGAAAACTCTTAGATCATTTGGACTTGGATCTTCTGGCTTACGAGGTTCAACTTTTGTGGCTATGCCTCTTACAACTGATAGGAACATTGTTGGAAAGTAATTTTGGGGGTTGTTGGCTTATGCTTATTAAAATTTACATTTAGATTTTTTCAAATATTGAGAACCGGCCACAGAAACCCGGGTAGACTACAAGCAAGATGGTATGATGACACAAAAAAAAACAGGAGGTCAATGGCGTAGAGTGGCGAGGGATAAAGAGTTGTGGAAGGCCTGATGATGATGATGGTTATGCTTAAATTATTATGTAGTATTTAATAATCGTTCTCTTTCTATCTTTCTCTTCCGAATGATGTAACACTTAGTTCGAGTTTGCAATATATTTTTATATGTCCATTTGCGCTGGCATGTTTGTGATCCAAATGAGAAATTACCGCTACAATAGGCTAGCCTCAGATGTTAACAAATGAAGCGATTCATATTCTGTCCACCGGTATGTTGGATAATGGTTACGGATTATGCGGAAGAAAGTAACGGAATGATAGTTTGCCGTGATGAAAATAAAATAGCTTAAGGTGAGTCTTCTCAAGCATCGACATCCTAAACTGTTCGAATAATATAATAAATAATACTTTTTTCTTCTTCTTAATAATAATATATTTTATATTGGCTAGTTTCGTGTGTTTAAGTGGAAAATATTTGCAATTAAATGAGATCATTTTTTCACGTTTAGCATATGTCGTCATCATTAATAATATGAAAATGTCGTACTTGTTTGTATATTTTTGTTAAGCGGTGGGCTACTTCATGTTAAAAATGTATATTATATTAGAAACAGAAACACGATTTACTAAAAGAGAAAATAAAGAAATAATAGATAAGAAAATAAAATAAGCTGGGCAGCTTTCGGAAAAATGGGTAACATCTTTAAAAACCGGAAAATACTTATCAACCTGAAAATAAAATTTTATGAAGCGTGTGTTCTGTCAGTGGCTACTAATGGTCCCAAAACTATAACATTGTCCAAACAAAGTGCCGATAAATTACGAGTGGCCCAAAGAGCCATGGAAAGGGCCATGTTAGGAATAAGCCTAAGCGACAGAGTCAGAAACGGTGTAGTGAGAGAAAAAACAAAACTCGCTGACATCATTGGCTGAAATGTCCAGAAAGAATACAATACAAGCTCTGCTGGACGGTCTATAAGGCGTTGCATGGAATAGCACCAGCTTATATATCTGAACTCTGCGTCAACGAGAACCTGAATGCTAGACAGTCTACATTGCGATCAGCTAAGTCTTCTGCGATCGGTAGATTGACTGTGCCAAAACGCTGTCCAAGCACAAACTTTGGCGACCGAGCCTTCGCGGTAGCCGGCGCTTCAGCCTGGAACAGTCTTCCAGCAGACCTTAAGTGCATTGAGAATCAATCAGAGTTTAGATCGAGACTCAAAACGCACCTTTTCAAATTATCATTTCCTGACAGGAAGGGCTGATCGATTTCGTCGGGTGCAGCCCTCATACTAAATATGTTTATATATATTTTTTATCATTATTATTATTATTATTATCAAGTTGATAAAACGGAGCATCTTCTACAGCGCCCTTGAGATGAGCAATTCATAAAAATGGCGCTTTATAAATTATCCAATTTATTATTATTATTATCATTTACCGGGTAGCGACTATGGTGGCAATGGGCAGGTCACGTAGCGAGAAGCTCAGACGAAAAATGGATAAGAAGACTGCTGACTTGGATCCCGTGGACGGCAAAGAGAAGTGCAGGGCAACCGCAACTATGTAACGAACAGACATGTCAGAATAACCTGGATGCAGTCTGCAAAAGACAAAGTGACGTGGAAGCAAACGGAGAAGGACTAAGACGGGAATAGGCTGATGAAGACGAAGAAGTTGAGAAAAATAGTTGGGCTGAAGTGAAACTCTGGATGAATAAAAAAAAAGCTTTAACATAAATATGTCAATTAGAGTTCTCTTTCTGCCTACGGCTTAGTACTTTGTTAATTATTAGTGTGACAGTAAAATGGATGCCAATATTATAAAAAACAAAGACTTGCTGGGTAGCAGGTAATCGATATATCATAAAATATTCTTAGTAACAAATCGTGACTGGGACAACGAAGGAAATGTTTTACAAGGGGAGCGCCGTTGATGTTCCGCGTACATTAGCAAAGAAAAGGTGCAGTATCAAATTATGAAAGGTAGAAATGTAGGTGACCTTTTTCTTGCTAACTCCGCAAAGAGCTATGTATATTTCGCGCAAGGACACTCACTGCGTATTCTTGGCACTCCCAAGTCAAAAGAAAAGATATTACGAATTTAATTCAGTCAAGATATAGCCAATTTCACGCCGTCTCCTCGAAGAGGTAGGCAGAAATAATGGACATTTTCTTTCATGACATACTTCTTTCCATTCCTAAACATTGATACATCGTGTCATGCACGCACGTTGATTTGTCCGACTCTAACTAACTAACTAACCATCACGCCGTCTCCCCGAAGGGGTAGGCAGAAAGAACGGACTGCCACACTTTTCTTTCCTTACATATTTCTCTCGCTTCATCAACATTCATACATCGTGTCATGCACGCGCGTCGATTTCTCTGACTTTTAATGTTTGATTTATTTGATCGTGCCACGTTTTCCTCGGTCTTCCTCTATTTCTGATTCCATTTACATCATTAACGTAGAATTTTTTCACCATTATTTTTTCATTCATTCTTTCCATATGTCCAAACCATCTTAATGATCCTTTCATTATTTTGTTCATGATACCATCATTCGCACCGCATTCACTTCTTATATTTTCATTCTACACTCTATCATACACAGAGTATCCACACATTCGTCTAAGAGATCTCATTTCTACTGCATTTATTCTACTTTCATCCTTCTTTTGCCAGTTCCATGCTTCGCTTCCATACATAAGGGTCGGTAGAAGAACACCATTGTGCACTGCCATTCTAGCTTTTTTGGATAGGTTTTTGTTTGCGATGACAACTTTAAGTGCACCATTCACTTTGTTGCCTGCCCCAACCCTTCTTTCAATATCCCTCTCCACTCGCCCATCTCTTGTAAACATACTACCTAAATACACGAACTCAACTACTTGCTCCAAATTTTCACCATTCACGCTAATGTTGCAGACTGTCATGGTTTCTTCCTTTTTAAAAATCATTACCTTGGACTTATTAACATTCATCATCAGATCATTTGTCCGACTCCTTGTTTAAATATTAGATTTATAAGATCGTGCAACGATTTCCTCAATCTTCCTCTATTTCTAATTTCGTTTACATCTGTTTACATTCCGTTTAGTTCCGTTTACATTCCAGCCTGGAACAATCTTTCAGCAGACGTCAGGTGCATTGAGAATCCGTCAGAGTTTAGATCCAGACACAAAACGCACCTTTTTAAATTATCCTTTACTGATGTAAATGTTGAACGACTGCGTCAGGTGCAGCCCTCATACTAAATATGTATATTTTTGACTAGTTCATAAAATAGAGTATTTTACACAGCGCCCTTGAGATTATCAATTCATAAAAATGGCGCTCTATGAATTATCCAGTTTATTACAATATATTATTATTATTATTATTATTTATTGTTTCTTGAACAATGTTGTAAAACTCCATATTAAATAATTAATACGAAGGAAAACGTCAGTTTTCTAGAAGTTTTATTATATTTTATTGGAATGGCATGTTTCGTTCGCTCTTCTAAGGCATTATCAACATTGATAATGCCTTAGAAGGGCGAAACATGTCATTCCCATAAAATATAATAAAACTTCTAGAAAACTGACGTTTTCATTTGTATTAAATATTATTATTATTTTTGTATTACTTTTTGTTCTTGATAGAAAATCTCAGATAGCAACATCATACGTTGTTGTTCCTATCCGCCACCAGAACCAACCTGCCTCTGATGACACCGGTAGGAAGAGCAATCAGTCTTCGGAACACGAGCTCTTCGGAGATCAATGTCTTTCATATTAGTGAAAGTACGTTCAAAAGACAAATATAATACTTTTGACTTTAGAGAGTATCTTGGCTTTCTAAAATCAACCCCTCTCTCATGTGTTCCTTGATTGGGTCCTAGTTATCGATTGGATTGCTTTATAAAAGTTCTGATCCATTGCATTAAATATTATTTAATCTCGATGTATTGTTAGTACTTGTCTCACGGGGACTCGAAGCACTAAAGTAAGCAGATTTTCAATCACCGGCGGCTAACAATAGTCCGCTGATTTAATAATGTGGGAATATTTTACCCGCGAGATCCCTTTGTCTCCGTCTCTCGTCCGCAATGCAAAAATATAATGATATTTTTTTATATATTTATTTACATATATGCCTTGAATCACCATGCCACTCGTATTGTTTACGTAATCCTAGATTGTAACGAATTTATACTGGTGAAGTGTTGCCAAAGAAGCAGTCGAATTTGTTGAGGACGAATATACTCGAAAGAAACGTTTCGCCTTTTCGTTTACTTCTAAGAAACACTTGCATTTTAATAAGATGCACCTGCAATCTTCCAAGTAAACTGCAATCAATACGAGTAGACGTTGACTTAAAAGTAGGCATATTTACTCCTTGCAATTAAAAACAACTCCTCAATATTTTATATGCCATTTCAGTCAGAGATATTACAGACACAAATATTACATACATACAATTTCAGATCGTTTGCAATTAAATACTAAGAATTAAGAAGAGAAAAATCATTTAAAAAAAGCATAAAGATTAGTAGTAAAAATCAGAATGAATCATCACATCGATATTGCATCCCACACTCCAACTTTTACGAAATATGTCGTTTATTATGTTATTATTATGTTCGTAACATTCGCAGGTTGGTTCTGCAGCATGGCAAATGAAACAATCTGTGTTGTCTTTGACGAAGGTGATAATTAGCAGAGACAAATACCATATACCATAAAGGCCGTGCCACACTGTTTGAAACAAGCTCTCCACAGGGGTGACCTTGGTGGAGAGCTGTGGAGCCCACGGCTGGTGTAGCGTCTACATACTGTTGTAAACAAGCTCTCCACATGTGGAATGCGTGTTTAAACGGTAGATCCACACGCATACTATGCGCGTCCGTCCACAAAGTTTGTTGAAGGTCAAACGAATTTTGGTTTCAAACAAGTGTCTACACAGTTTTAAGCCACCGGTGGAGACCAATGTGGAAAGCTTGTTTAAAACAGTGTGGCACGGCTTTAACTCTGGACATCGATCCACCAATCAGTTGAAATAAGTGAACCCCTAAATAAAATATTCCTCCTTCTCTCCAATTATTGATAGCTCAGCATGCCTAGAGTCTTAGACACAGGTGATAACCTCACTCCCCGAGGTAAAGAAAGCGCAGGGTTTTTTTTACACTCGCTCCACAATCAGAGAATATCGGATTTCAAGAATTAATTGTATCTCAATAGAAACGAAGATGCAAATTGGAAACAGAATATGGTTGATCGAGGTGTTTACAGGACTTATGACCTGTCATTGGTTGGGTTAAGCGCACGCTTTATGTAATACAACATTCCCCATTCCACCTTTTTCCTTATGACCACCATATCTGACAAATTTTTTGGAAGTTGTATATATGTTAATCTGCAACACCTAGGCGCTAATGGCGGTAGCCTTTTCCATTGCGTTAAAAAGATCTTCTGCTTGATGCTTAAAATACAATCTTCATAGGTGGCGTTAGTGTGTAGATTGAAAAAAAACTACCATGCAAGGGTGGTGTTGCATATTAACATATACACAACTTCCAAAAAGTTTGTCAGACATGGTGGTCACAAGAAAAAATATGGAATGGGGAATGTTGTATTACAATGACAGGTCATAAGTCCTGTAAACACCTCAATCAACCATATTCTGTTTTGAATTTGCATCTTCGTCTCTATTGAGATACAATTAATTCTTGAATTGATAACCCGCAATGGGTAAATACAGTATTCGTCCACAAGTATTTGTATACTCGTACATTGAAAATGTTGTAATATCGGATTTTATAGGTTGACCAAATAATAGAACTAAATGATGGATTTAGTAAAATATCTCGTGTTAAAATGAACAAATCGTACTATGATGACAAGTGTAATATTTTCACACTAGGTGACTATTACGAGAATGATATTTTCACACAAGTTTCCAAATTAATGTTATCAAATGACATTTTAATCTAGTTTAGATTGTGCGATCCCACTGTGTGCATGTTAATATTTCAAACACGTTAAACATCCATTTGCTATTTGTGTACTAATGTTTGCAAAAAAAAACATCAAATAAATGATAAAAATATCTGCACGAGTTTGATGTTACGCAGGAAAAAATATTATTGGAAGTCGATTGATTTGTCAATCGTAAAATCGTTTTGTAAACACGTTAAACATCTTCCAATGCTGCCTGTTCAAACGTTTGAACCATATACTCTAAGCTCACAAGGAAAATACATATAACAAGATTTTAAATGTTAGCTAGAAATGTAAACATATCCAAAGAAGCTAGAATAGCAGTGCACAATGGTGTTCTTCTACCGACTCTTATGTATGAAAGCGAAGCATGGAACTGGCAAAAGAAGGATGAAAGTAGAATAAATGCAGTAGAAATGAGATTTCTTAGACGAATGTGTGAATACTCTGTGTATGATAGAGTATCGAATGAAAATATAAGAAGTGAATGCGGTGCGAATGATGGTGTTATGAACAAAATAATGAAAGGATCATTAAGCTGGTTTGGACATATGGAAAGAATGAATGAAGAAAGAATGGTAAAAAAAACATATGTTAACGATGTAAATGGAACCAGAAAGAGAGGAAGACCGAGGAAAACGTGGCACGATCAAATAAATCAAATATTGAATGTCGGCGATATGAGGAATCAGAAAAATGCATGAGACGATGTTGAAGAAGCGAGAGAAATATGTCAGGAAAGAAAAATGTGGCAGTCCATTCTTTCTGTCTACCCCTTCGGGGAGACGGCGTGAGGGTTAGTTAGTTGGTTAGTTAAATGTAAGCTAAAAGGAAACCCATATTTTTCATCTTTCATAACCAAATTAATACCCAATTTATCCAATTTGTTTTATATTAATATTGATTCTTCTTATCTGCCGTCTGTCTTTCGCTGCAGAACGTAGGCTTCTCCCAAAGCACGCTACTGCTCCCTATTCATCGTAACTCTCATTTATCCACGTCCAGCAATCCTTAAAATATCGTCGGTCCATCGGACAGAAGGACGTTCAACTCTACGGAATCCTGTGCGCTGTCTTCACTCCAGAACCCGTCTTCCCCATCTGTTCTCGGTTCTCTGACAAATATGGCAAGTCCACCGCCACTTCAGCCCGCCTATCCTAAGTGCCACCGTATTAATTCGAGTACAATAATTCATTACGTTATGACCCTAGTACCGACAAAGCTTTTTGATTACAGTTATCTTCAAAGTGTCGCCATCTTCATGGATATACTCTGCCTCTTGATATGATCTTTATTCATATGCAACAAAAAAACTTTATTGATTTTATCACACTGTATAACACAAAAGTTATTATGTGTTATGTTAAGTTTATTTCGTTAAATGATTTGATATTATTTTCTTTATATTTACAACATTTTTTGAATGTATACAAATACTTCTACACGAATACTGGATTTCACCCATTGCAGGTTATCAATTCAAGAATTAATTGTATCTCAATAGAGACGAAGATGCAAATTGGAGACAGAATATGGTTGATCAAGGTGTTTACATTGAAACTGACATATGAATTGTGGTGTTGGATACTAACATATATACAACTTCCAAAATTTGTCATACATGGTGGTCATAAGAAAGGTGGAATGGGGAATGTTGTAATTACATAAAGCGTGCGCTTAACCCAACCAATGACAGGTCATAAGTCCTGTAAACACCTTGATCAACCATATTCTCTCTCCAATTTGCATCTTCGTCTCTATTGAGATACAATTAATTCTTGGCTTTATATTTTTTTGTGAACGTTGAACGATCGAAGTGTGCGCGGAAGATGCCAAGAGAAAGATGGAGAGCCGCATCGGTTAAAGTGTGGCAGTCCATTATTTCTGACTACCCCTTCGGGGAGACGGCGTGATGGTTAGTTAGTTAGTCAATTTATTTAGAAAAACATTCGCACGAAGAGTAGGTATATCTCATTTTTATATTCCACATAATGGGATGCATTATTGATATTGTTACTTCTATTACGGTGTGAACGGTCTACTTCCGAACAACAAAGGACTTCGTATCCGTATAAATAGGTTTATCTACAAACAAACACGCAATTAATTGTCCGTACACGTTGAATACGAATAAATTTCGAAATTTCACTACCAGTTTTTTTCTAATCTAGGATCATCTGTGATTATTAAACTATAACAAAAACAACGATATTTGAATGATATTAACATATTCTAATATGAAATTAGTTTTTTGTTTCTAGTATATTGTTAATGGTATAATTTTGAATTTAAGCATTATAAACGGATGCAAATATGATTATGTATTCTGCTGATAGAAAAGGAAACCTGGACTCAATTAAATTCAGTTTAAATGTTTATATATAATCTAATCACGTGTTTAAAAAATAACCATATACGCAGTAATTGCCCACTTTTATAAACCTAGAGGGGGTGCTAACAATTGAATAAAGGATATCACAAAATATTACATTTATTGTTTCTTGAACAATGATGTCAAATTCCGTATTTCATAATTCATACGAATGAAAACGTCTATTTTCTAGTAGTTTTATTTTAATTGATGTGAATGACATGTTTCGACAGTTTAAGGCATTTCACATGTAAAAATATTTGATATAATTTAGACAGGCGAGACATGTCATTCACATAAATTATAATAAAACTTTTAGCAAAATTAAAAACATACGTTTTCATTCGTATTACAAACAAAAGACTATAATATCAAACGCGACCTGATATAACTCCCACGTCTCTTCTACATTCACAAACCGTGACACGCACTCTTATTGTTTGGCGTTCGGGATTCTAATGAGAGTCACAAACTGACATTAAAAAATAATAAATGGAGTGGTGGTAAGACGATAGAACGCTTGGCTCCTGATCTAGGGGACTTGGGTTCAAGTCTGGACACGACCAGATACCTACACGATATACGAACAGATTCTGAGATATCTCTACATGAGGGAGTTTGGTAGCTATCCGTGGCTTTATCCCACTTCCTCTTGGGCATGCTGGGGACCAATAGTCTACAGATACAGAGGGATGGATTCACACTTACTCATTTCTTCAGACTTATCAGGGGATTCTTTGAGAATTCTGCCATCTTGGAGGGTTCTTTATGTTCCGGATGGTTATCTTCGACAGCGTCAGCACAGACTGTTTTATTTCCCAACATGCAGAACCAACATGCGTCTTGTTATGCCGGTTGGGAGAGCAATCAAACTGCAGAACATGATCGCTTCGGAAATCGACGTCTTTCATATTAGTGAAAGCACGTTCAGTTCACGTTAATGTGTGGTTACTCTGTGTATGGTAGAGTGTCGAATGAAAATATAAGAAGTGAATGCGGTGCGAATGATGGTGTCATGAACAAAATAATGAAAGGATCATTAAGATGGTTTGGACATATGGAAAGAATGAATGAAGAAAGAATGGTAAAAAAATTATATGTTAATGATGTAAATGGAACCAGAAATAGAGGAGGACCGAGGAAAACATCTATTGAGTTAATAAACTGATTTGATTGATTGATTGATCGAAAACGTGGCACGATCAAATAAATCAAATATTGAATGTCGGCCATGTGAGGAGTTAGAGAAATCGACGCGCGTGCATGACACGATGTATGAATGTTGAGGAAACGAGAGAAATATGTCAGGAAAGAAAAGTGTGGCAGTCCATTCTTTCTGCCTACCCTTTATGGGAGACGGCGTGATGGTTAGTTAGTTAGTTTTAGTTAGATGATATTGCATGGCGAAGATCAGGAGGTCAAAGCACTGCGAGTTCAGTATTTAATAGTCCATTCTTTCTGCCTACCCCTTCGGGGAGACGGCGTGATGGTTAGTTAGTTAGTTAGTTACGTTAAGAAGACAAATACTCTTGACTTTAGAGAGTATCTTGTATTCTTAAAGTCGAGCCATCCCTCATGCGTTCCTGGTATAATATATTTTATTTTTACCTGTTCTCAAAATATGCCTTAAATTATAATTGTTATTTGAGAAAATAAACTGATTTGATTTGATACCTTCGTCATAATAATGAGCTATTTTCTACTCAAATAGAAGATTGATAAATAAATTCTAAAACCCTTGATTTAATTCTTTGGTGTAAGGCTTTTAAAAAAAAATGAAATTTTCTTTCTGTAGTAATTAATATTGCTTTTATTGCACAACGCCGGCAAATATTAAAATGAATTATCTTATCAACCAGTTTTCGCCAACAAACTGCGAGATCACGTAATTGTGGCGATACATACCTTAACCCATTTCGGTGACGCTGTTCGGTTAACCGGTTTGCCATAATCATAATTCACTATTGTTTGTTTTTTTACAGCGTGGTCACCAGAGGATAAAACTATTTTTCAACCATCATCATAATGGTGTTAATTTTTTTAATTATTTTTACTATTCCATCATTCTAAATTAATTCCACAATTATAGATAGATATTCCACAATTATAAAAAATAATTTTTTCATTTGTTCCAATGACAATTTGAATAATTCCTTCAATATTATTTCAAAGTTCTTGCTGGTTAAGTGCCTAATTACAGCTAATTTAAAAAAACGGTGGATACGTGTAACATAAATTAAATAAACACAAAAGTCCGGATCGTTCATGTCAACATGTGCAACATCGAAAAAAACATTATGTGTTATTACATTATGTGCTAAATTAAAAAAACGACGGATTCGTGGAACATAAATTAAACAGACAATATGTGCACCATCTAAAAAGAACATTTTGTGTTAAATTATTTTTATTTTGTTATTTTATTTTATATCATTGTATTTTATATTATTTATTTTAGATTTATTTTGTGGGTGTTGCACGATCAGAGTGTGCGCGGGAGATGCCTATTGGTGGCGATGAGGTTCGCAACCCATCACACCGCGTCTCCCGCGGAGCGAAAAGAGAAGGATGGAGTGCCGCATCAGTAAAAGTGTGACAGTCCATTCTTTCTGCCTACCCTTTCAGGGAGATGGCGTGATGGTTAGTTAGTTAGTTAGTTAGTTAGATAGATATCTCCGACAGCGACAGCACATTGTTTTACTACCTATCGGTCGCAAGGAGAAGAGCAATGAACAATCTGCTGAACGCGGTCTCCTCGGAGATCGACGGCGACGTCTTTCATACAGGGTGCGGCAGCATAACTTCCTTTTTTCAAATCTTAATAAAACCCATTGTGGAAATCCGAAATTTTTTATTAACTAACTAACTAACAAACCATCACGCCGTCTCCCCGAAGGAGTAGGCAGAAATAATGGACTGCCACACTTTTCATTCCTGACATATTTCTCTCGCTTCCTCAACATTCATACATCGTGTCATACACGCGCGTCGATTTCTCTGTCTCCTCACATGGCCAAGATTCAATATTTGATTTATTTGATCGTGCCACGTTTTCCTCGGTCTTCCTCTATTTCTGGTTCCATTTACATCGTTAACATATAATTTTTTTACCATTCTTTCTTCATTCATTCTTTCCATATGTCCAAACCATCTTAATGATCCTTTCATTATTTTGTTTATGACACCATCATTCGCACCGCATTCACTTCTTATATTTTCATTCGACACTCTATCATACACAGAGTATCCACTCATTCGTCCAAGAGAGCTCATTTCAGAATTTTTTGTTTTTGTTTTTTATAATGTAAGCACATACCTAAAGTTTTGTTTTACTTAGTTTTTGAAGATCAAATCAGGTAGGTGACGTCCCGCATTCTCCATACACTAAGTAAACCGATTTCTGAAGTTTGTCATGACTCTTGCCAGCATAACAGGCGTTATCTTGGCAATTTCTTCCTGGATGTTGGTCTTCGAATCTTTTAGGATCCCTGGACGGTTCACATGAACAAGGGATTTCTGTCACGGGATGGCTGTTAATATAATAACCCTGTATAATGTAATATTTAAAGTTTTTTTTTTTTAAATAAATTTTTTATATACTCGTATTTTTAATACAAAAATGCATTTGTACGAGTATGTAAGAGCTTATCGACTATTTTTTGTGGTCAGGTGCCTTCTTACCTCAATAAATTGTTTATAATTCTACGACGGTGGGCATTACACACGGTAAGAGGATTAGGATGAAACATATTGAGGTGATACCCACCGGTAACGGATCTCAGAGGAGTATAAACAACAAATGTTTCTGTTTTCTACCACGCTTCCTCCATTTAGGCGGGCTATTTTCGTTGACGATGTGTGAGATCATCCCGCCGAGGAAACATTTTCCATTTAAAATATTTACAAACAATTAAACATTCGAATATTGTGCGTCATTGAGTTACCGAAATTGAATGCGTTTAAAATATTTTAAATATAAAAACTCAGATGTGTAACATTATTATGAAGACAACAGGGGAAAAACAAGGAATGTCAGTTAAAATTCAAAATAAATGAAATAATGCCATCTAGAGGCATTTGTACGTATCTATCCACAGAAAAATTTTCATATGTTCAAAAATCATGTGTGTCATCGACTATGGCCAGATAATCGATTGCTAATTGCTAAGAAATGTATAGACTTTGATTAGCTTTATTCTCAATTTATTCAAATTAACCTTCTACTGACATTCCTTGTATTTCCCCTGCAGTCCTTATTTAAAGATCATTGGTATACTTATTCGTGTACATATTCCAAGATCTGTATAACATCAGAAGACATTTATTGTGTCTTTAACAATGATGTAAAACTCCATATTAAATAATAAATGTTCGAAAAATATCACTTTTAATATATGTAAAAACTGACCACATTATTGAAAAGTTTGTACTAACTAACTGGTAAAACATTTATATTATCTATGCAAAACACTGATGAGGGGCTTCTGTGTTCGAAATATGTTTATTTTTTAATTAAACTTTTTAAAATAAAGTTCGTAATGTTTACAAAATAGAATTTTTTATTTTTTATTAATATGAATGAGAACGTATGTTTTCTAGAAGTTTCATTATAATTTATGTGAATGACATATTTTGCTTGTCTAAGGCATTATCAAATGTTTGATAATGCCTTAGACAGACGAACCATATCATTCACATAAATTATAATAAAACTTCTAAATAACAGACTTTCTTATTTTTATTAATCAACATATGAACAGTAATTAACTAACCATCGCGCCGTCTCGCCGAAGGGGTTAGCAGAAATAATACACCGTGACACAATTATTTTCTGACATTATTTCGGTTCTTTAAGATTCATACATCGTGTCCTGCACGCACGTCTATTTCCCTGACTCTTCCCGTGGCCGACATTTATGATTTGATTGATTTGATCGTGCCCCATTTTCTTTGGTTTTCCTCTATTTTTTGTTACGTTTACATTGTTAACATATACACTTTCTTCACAATTTTTACTTCTTTAATTTTTTATTAACTCAAAAGACAGTTTAATCAGTTTATTATTTATTATGTGTCCAAACCACCTTAAAAAGAACCTTTCAAGAAAAGTACAATTTGAAATAATCGAATGTTTTTTTTGAAATCTGATCTCATTTTAAAGAATAGTAAAATTTAACTGAATTCTGTCAATGCCAGCGAGCCTGGCGAAACCGGTCGTTGTCGAAATAAAGACAAAAGTGAAAGTAGTTAAAAAACATCGTTTTATTTAATTATCATTTACAATTTACAATATATACAGATTTCAATATCTGTTGTTATTTCTAAGAGATGTACAATAATTAACATTTTAATGCCTACATGTTTTGCTAATCTTGTATTTTTTTTAATTGTATGTTTTCTATTCATCTTCGTGGCTAAAAACTATTGTTACCCTCGCATACATGAGAAAAGCAAACGTAAGGTACTTAAGTACATATCAATTCACATTATGCACGCATACGTATGTCTACAGAATATTACGAGTGTGTATAAACGAGGCGCGTGTATCTTGACATATGGTTAATTCTTTTTAAAAAACTCACATAACTACATTTGACTTCGTTCATAATCACGAATGACCTTACTTACATAAAAGTATCTACTCGATTATTGCATTAAGTTGGTAGCTATCCAACAAACGCGATATTTACTAGTTGACGCAAATTTAATGGTCATTTTCTAAACCGGTCATTTGAAACTATTTCGTTTAAATATATAAGAAATAATGGGAAGGATCGTGCTTCCACGTGTGTTGTTTATATTACAACCGACGCCCTTAGAAACCACGTAAAGTTGGCTAAACCCTTCACCACAATTGCAAGATAAATAGAAAAGATAAGACCATCTTTATGATACAAGCGTGCCATTGGCATTCTGTACTCAATAGATGCCTTAAACATTTTCCTGTTTGTAATGTCTTTTGAGTTAATAAACAATTATTATGTTTTTATTTGACACTCATATAAATATTTACCACACATCCGTTTTTGCAAACTAATTTTACTGTGTTTATTATAATAGTAATATATAATATACGACTTTATTACCATCATTGAATTAAATGTAATTGTTTTAATTATTTGTCTATCTTTATAATTTGAGGTTAATTAGTTTTTAGTATTACTAATACTAATATTAAATTTAACAAATATACTAATACTCCTTGTTTTCAGCAGAGTTTAAAAACTAATAAAACATTTTGCAATTAGTAAATTTTACTTTCATTCAGGAAGCGGCCCGATTATTTTCTGCGGAATATGTGTTGTATGTCAAAACAGCTCAATAATTCATATTTCGCTCTTTTGTGAAATTGCTGCTTTCCGCGTATATTTTTATTCTATTATTTTTTCTATGGTAATGCACGTTATATAACAAATAGTCGGTCTCTTTGCCGCTGCGGTAACAATTTGAAATCAGAATCAAAATGCATCGATTTCGATTGGCAGATGGGTATCAATTAATCCTCAAGTCTTTAATAGCTGTTTGCACTCGTATTTAAATTGCATTCATACTAATTATTTAACCATTTGGTTGCCAAAAACCGATATATCGGCTTTTGCTACACCAGCGAGAAATGCCAAATCCGACAGATCGAAGTCATGATTTATAAAAGAATCATATACATTATAGACAGAGTTTTAGGTAGTGAGTCTATGGTACGTATTATTTACGATTTGGATATATCTTTAATAAAATAATCATATTTAGAATTAAAAGAAAACATAAAAACTTAATTAAGAGTATCCCAAAACTGCTGGCAGCCAAAGGTTTAATAACTAACTAACTAACTAAGCATCAGCAGAGAGGATGGATCGCCACAATGGCCTGTCCTGGCATACCTCTCGGGATTCCTCTACATTCATACATCGTACCATGCACGCAAGTCGATTATTCCGACTTCGAATGTGGCCGCCTTTTAGTAATTGATTAATTTGGTCATGCCATATTTTCCTCGGTCGTCCTCGGCTTCTTTTCCCACTCACGCTGCTTGTGTACAACTTTTTAACCATTCTACTCTCATCCATTCGTTCCATATGTCCAAACCATCTCATGGATCCTTTTTTAATTTTATTCATGATACAGTCATCTGCCTTACATTTCTTTCTTATTTCATCGTTCGGTATTCTATAATACAACGTTTTCCCGCACATTTTTCTTAGTGATCTCATTTCTACGGCGTTTATCCTGCTTTCATCCTTCTTTTGCCAGCTTTAAGCTTCGCTTCCATACTACATCATTGTTTAATAAACAATAAACATGGAATGGTGGTAATTAAAGAATCAACGTTCTGAAACGGGGTAAACAAAAACGTTATTACAATTACATTATTTCATTAATACGAATAAAAACGTCTCCTTTCCAGAAATTTTATTATAAATCTATTAAAAAACAGATGTAAACATTCATTTTAATTGCTGAGTTAAACATCATTGTTCAAGAAACAATAAAATCTGCGTGGTGGTCTAGGGGACAAAATGCTTGCCTCAGGATCCAAGGGGTTCAAGCCTGGTCACGACCCGGTTCCTTTTCCATAACAATGAGATATTAAATCCTCATATTGGATTTTGCATAATAAACTATAATACAATAGATTTAAATCCTCAGAGAACTTCTTTTAGAAAAACAAACAATAAATTTACCCGAGCATTGTTTTATCAAGACTGATAAAATAAACATATTTTTTCTGGGTTATGGTATGACAACCCTTTTTTCTATCATATATTTTTTTTGTTAAAAAAAACGTCTCGCTGTGTTGAGATGTGATGAACTGGAAAAGTTTGAAATGTACTTAAGTATTCTCAGCATAGACAAATCACATTGGGCAACGTGATGGTTACTACGTGATATTTACTATGACCGGTTTCTAAAAAGAATAATCTTCATGAAAATGATCAAAAATATTACATTTTAAATGCCCCTATAAACAATTATAAAAAATTCGTTATAATACTATATTTATGACAACTCTATCTTATTATTGTGTTATTACATTATGTGCTAAATTAAAAAAAAACGGTGGATACGTGAAACATAAAATAAATAGACAATACGTGCACCATCTAAAAATAACATTTTGTGTTAAATTATTTTCATTTTGTTATATTATTTTATATCATTGTATTTTATATTATTTGATTTAGATTTATTTTGTGGGTGTTGGACAATCGAAGTGTGCGCGGGAGATGCCTATTGGTGGCGATGAGCTTCGCAACCCATCACACCGCGTCTCCCGCGGGGCGAAAAGCGAAGGATGAAGTGCCGCATCAGTAAAAGTGTGACAGTTCATTCTTTCTGCTTACCCTTTCGGGGAGACGGCGTGATGGTTAATTAGTTAGTTAGTTTCTTTCTTAAGTATGCATTTTGATAATATTTGAATAAAATCTCGGAAAGTTCGATGACCTGAGACAGGTCAACAACAAGCAATAAATGTATTTGAATGGTTTCATGAAAGTTTTCAAGATTTTCAATCAGCTTTAATTAATATTTCCACACTTATCAATGTCTCTGTAATTGAAGCGGGAGTTTTAATTGCGAATGAACAAGTTTTTGTGCTATAAGTAAAAGATATTGAAATGTAATTAGTGTTGCGCTAATTTGAAATAAGTTTTATTGCGCCATACTGCCAAAGATCACGTGGCAATAATGCTCAAATGTCGGGTGTAGAAATTCTTGACTAGATATAAAAATACGGATACACTAATATTGCTCACTACTCGCCGTATATTAAAATGTTAATTAACTAACTAACTCACCATCACGCCGTTTCTCCGGAGGGGTAGGCAGAGAGGACGGATTGTCACATTGTTCTATCCTGGCATAACTCTCGCGCCTCTTCTACATTCACACAAAATCGTGACATGCACGCTCGTCGATTGTTCCTACTTCGAACATGGCCGCCTTTCAGTAATTGATTAATTTGGTCATGCCATGTCTTACTTGGCCTTCCTCGACTTCTTTTTCCATTCACACTACTTGCATATATCTTTTTAACCATTCTTCCCTCATCCATTTGTTCCATATGTACAAACCATCATAGTGACCCTTTCTTAATTTTATTAATTTTTATACACTACTCTACATTCTTCTTAGTGACCTCATTTCTACGGCATTTATCCTATTTTCATCATTCTTCTGCCAACTCCAAGCTACATTTCATACATAAGGGTCGGCACTAGAACTCCATTGTGCACTGCCATCTTTGCTTCAGTCGGTATACGAGTATTTCTTTTTGCGGCAATGACTTTGAGTGCACTGTTTTTTTTCCAGATCCAACCCCTCATCCGATATCTTTCTCCATTCTTCCATTTCTTGTAAACATGCTTCCCAGATAAACAAAATGTTGAAATTTAATAAGATATATATTTTAACAAACACCTACCCCATCATACATTTAACAACGTAACTTCATTAAAAATTATTACTGTTTTTTGTATAGTTAATAAAACATGTTTTTGTGCTAAACAAATTTGACTTTGTAATAACTAAGGTGAATACTTAGTATTTTTTTAGAACGTGAGAAATCCAAATTTATTGTTTTAAAATGCAAAATTATATAATCGGTTCTGTTTTCCATACAGTCTTTATTTTCCTTTTAATTTGCCTAACGTACATAAGTGCAGGAAACTGATGTAACATTGAGTGATATCGGTTCCCATGTTCTTTAAAATACCATACGCTTTTTGTATTCCAATTGTATTTGTTGAATATACAGTGGAAGTTCTACTCTGTTGAATATTGTTTAGAAAAACAAAATTTGTACCAATTTATACATTTTGAATAATTTATGTTTATTATTTTTTTATTATTCGTATTTAAAATTAATATAAAATAAAAACACTGCACTTTGTTTTTCACCACTATGCGGTTATTTTAATTACCGACTAGTTTCGCTTGTACCCAAGCTTCCTCAGGGCTTCGTAATAACCAAAATTATTACGAAGCCCTGAGGAAGCTTGGGTACAAGCGAAACTAGTCGGCAATTAAAATAATTGCATAGTGGTGAAAAACAAAGTGCAATGTCTTTTTTTTTTTTTTTTTAAAAACAAATAATATATATTGTTTAATGTCTTATCACAAAGTGAATGCTTCATACGAAAATTTGATGTTTATTACGTCGTTTTATGAAGGGAATACAGCCATCGTTAAAGTTAATAGAAATCTTACTTATTGATTTGACATCAAAATTGAAATCGAACTGCTTGCATACTTGTGGATATTTATCGACATATTGGATAAGTGTGAAATAGAGCTGAAAGGGATAAACATTTATCCTTTTCAGCATAAACGTTGATGTAAAGATTTTCAAAATTAAAGCTCTAAAATTTCTAGTGTCAACCCTTATGTATAAAGGTGAAGCTTGGAGTTGGCAGAAAATGAATGAAATAATAAAAGCTTCTATATACGCCATACTTTGTGTTGTTATGATGCTTTATTTCTCTTTTTATTTTTTATATACTTTGTAAATTAAAATAGCAATGAAAAATAAAGAAAATATTATAAATAACCAAATAAATTTAACGTCAAGTTCAATCTTTGATTTATTTCCTTAGTTGTAGGTAATTAACTGAACCCTAATAAGAACTTAAATTTTTTATTTTTTTATTTTAAATTGAATCATAATATTTGTTATGACAAAAGCATAAACGTTCCAAAATAAATCACAATAACATCTGCCAGATCGTGTAACCAATTTTTTAATATTTTTAAAATGTATCTTTATAATATGTATCACTGGTGGTCGGCACAAGAACACCATTATGCACTGCCATCTTAGCTTTTTTGGATAGGCTTTAAAATTAGTACATAATATTAATCTAAGGAACCAATGACACGTAAAACTTGTGATGAAAGCAATACTTTCTTGCCATTGCATATTTATAGGCTACCTACGTAACACAATTATCGATTCGCAATCAGAAAGCATGCGTTATCGACATACTTCGTGCTCAATTAGATGTAGAAAATGTTTTAATTAAAAATGCGTATACAACAATTAACTCAGTATGTGTTTATAATACAGTTCATTTAATTTCTTGTCAACTAACAATAATGAGAGTGATGAAAAAAATATATAATATATTTAGTTAATCCACTAATATTATACGGATGTGAAACGTGGACTTTGAAAGTTAACTCAATGAACAGAATGGAAGCATTTGAAATGTGGCTCAGAGTTCCCTGGACAAACATGGTTACCAATACCGAAGTCCTGAGGCGAGCTAGACTTGACAGGTAACTGTTATCAAACTATCAAGGTTCGAAAGATTTCATATCTGGGTCATATACTGCGTGGGGAAAAGTTCCACAATCTCCAACTGATATTGGAGGGGAAAATTGAGGAACGCCGAGGTCCCGGTAGGACACGAATATCCTGGCTACGAAACGTGAGGGAGTGGACCGGCATCCGAAGTGTGGAAAAAGCTGTTCCGACGGCGCGGGACAGGGACAGGTTCGCCGAGGTGATCGTCAACGTTGGGGGGACCCGACAGGGCACTTGAAGAAGAAGAAGAATCCACTAATGTTTGTGTCTTCGACCGGTTTCGGCAGCTCACTACCATCTTCTCAATTTATAAAATCTTATTCTTCTTCTTCAAGAAGAAGAATAAAATTTTTATAAGCGTTTTTACATCTGTGATGAGATGATGACAAATGTCATCATCTCATGTAATACACGAATGTAATCATGTAATCATCCAAATACACGAACTCATCTCAGTAGATGAGTTCGTGTATTTGGGTAGTATGTTAACAAAAGATGGGCGAGTGGAGAGGGATATTGTAAGAAGAGTTGGGGCAGGCAACAAAGTGAATGGTGCACTTAAAGCTGTCATCGCAAACAATTTCATTTATTTATTTATTTAAGGTAACATACAGCTATTTTTATATGTATACAAATATGTCCAAACAGAAACAATTCGTTAGACCAATTACAAGCTACCATATCTAATTCTTCTCGCTACATCCCGGTATGGGATTTGGCCTCCTCCACAAGAGTCCTCCTCAAGCCCCTGTTCCTGACCATTCCTCTAGATTCTCCAGGTCTTTCTAGTTTCTACCATTCCTCTTTCAGGCCTTCCGTCCATATTTTTCTTGTTCTCTCCAGCCCACCGTAGGCTTTGAGATACAGAATCTCACCACTGATACAAGCTGCCTCATATATTTATATAAATGTAAATTAGAAAAAATACAATAATGTGTTGTTTTGCGTCCCCTCTTTTGTATTTGCATCAAATAGACAAGCATTGTGCATTGAGAATATTTATGTTAAGTTCGTGCATACTGAAATCAAGTACTATTTACCAATTATTTCATTTCCTCCTTCGTGAGAACTCGTACTGTCTTGGGCCAACAATATAGAGAGTTCTCCACGTCGCAATGGCTGCGTAAATTAGTATGAGAAATTCATCTTAACCGTCGCGTTGCCATGTGGTAAATTGAGTTTCCACTGCCAATTTAAAGTTGATTTTCTTAAAACCTATGGACCCTAATATTATAAAAAAAATTGTAATCCTCCATTGAAGTGTTCTCAATATTTCGTAATAAAAAAAAGCAAAAAAATTACTTCCTTCATCCCAAAAAAAAATATTTTCTAAGACTGCCCTCACCTTCATTCGTGTTAAGGTAGAATTTGTTTTGCTAATATTTACAACTTTATCAAAAGTGACAAATGCTTACTCGCTGTTTTGAACGTATTATAAATTATATCTTTGGCTTTTTCAATATGTACGTAATAATACCGACTGTAGACGGAAACGCAGGACGCAACTTAATAATATCAGAACTGTGAAAATATTAACACTTAACCAAAAGGGACAAATATTAATACGTACTCGTTGTCTTGAACGTACTATACATTTTGCCTAGGTGCCTTTATCTTCGCCCCGCCGGCCGCGGGCCGCAGACAAGTTTATTCCTGATTTTTAGTCTTTCGTATGCTATGACGCATTACATATCAGAAATCGCATGGTTCCAGAAAAAAATTAATAATGATATGTTTTTCAAATAATCCATGTATGTTATAGATATCGATCTATTCTAATGAAATTCCCTACAAGATGACATAAATTAAATTTTGATTCATCTAGTCATATGCTTGATATTTAGATAAAGTTAGCGGTAAACTGAACTTACCACATGGGAGCAAGCGTTTTGTTTTGAACACGGTACGTTAAGGGTTAAGAGAACGAACTAGTTGGATAAATAGCGGTGTCTCAGATGAATGCTCCAGCCCGATGTCTCTAGTTGTTCGACATAACATTAGTGAAAGTGATCCGCGTTCTGTGCAAGTGGGCCGCTCCATTAGCAAAAAGGAAAAATTATTATAACAAGTGCAATGGAGTGCAGTTTGCAAAATACTTGTTGCTCCGAGTAATTCCGTTCCATATTTTTCTGTCATATAATATAACAATCTGTATTATTAGATAATCCATTGTTTTGGCCGAAACACTGTGATACTTCAACGCTATTAAATTATAAACTAACTAACTAACCATCACGCCGTCTCCCCGAAAGGGTAGGCAGAAAGAATGGACTGTCACACTTTTACTGATGCGGCACTCCATCCTTCTCTTTTCGCCCCGCGGGAGACGCGGTGTGATGGGTTGCGAACCTCATCGCCACCAATAGGCATCTCCCGCGCACACTTCGATCGTCCAACACCCACAAAATAAATCTAAAACAAATAATATAAAGGTACTATAATTATTGAAATAGTCAAGAAGACCAAAGACAATTTAATTTTATATTTGAACTTCATTATTTGTTTTCAAAAAACCCATTTATTACTTTATATGCATTTACTAATCTTAAGTGGTGTGCACCATATTAAATTATTTAAATTTAAAATACTGTTTGATATTTATTTATATGAATTTTTCCCCACGTCGTTTTTCTGTGTTGGCATCATCATAATGCCAGCATGGGTTGACGAAACAGATGTCGCAAAACAGCTTACAGTACACATACAATACTTAACGATTCACATAATTAGGTATACTTCGAGTGTTTTTAAAAACTATTATATATCATATTATAACTGTTAATTCAAAAACTTTGTTTTATATCACAAATTGTATTTATTTTACTTTACGACAGCTGTTGAACAAATACACAAAGATTCGAAAAATTACGAAAATTTTACATTTGATAATTTGATTTTTGTAACACCTGATGATGTCAACATTGGTTGACGAAACAGCTCCCGTAAAGTAAAATAAATACAATTTGTGATATTAAACAAAGTTTTTGAATTAACAGTTATAAAATGTTTAAATGTCATAGTGTTTCGGCCAAAACAATGGACTATTTAATTATATATAATATCATATACAAAAATACAATGCAAATATAATAAATAAAGTTTTACTTACTTCTCTTTTCGCCCCCGCGTGAGACGCGGTGTGATGGGTTGCAATCCTCATCGCCACCAATAAGCATCTCCCGCGCATACTTCGATCGTCCAACGTCGTTGTAGGCTGGACGATCCGGACTTTTGTGCCTCATCGGTTAAAGTGTGGCACTCCATTCTTTCTGCCTACCCCTTTGGGGAGACGGCGTGATGGTTAGTTGGTTATTTAAGTTTTACTAAACTGAATTTATTTATAGAGTAAAGCCGTACGGTTTATTTTGATATTTTTTTGCGATTGCTTAAATATAATATGATTACACAAAATGTCATTATGTCTTTTGAAACTAAGTGTGAAGTTAGAATTGAGTATGAGTATTGAATTCACAAATTTATAGTTCTAGCAATTATAAAATAATAAAAATAAAAAAAGTTATTTTTTTTAGATATTTATATTTTGTTACTGACTGCGCGGGAGATGCCCATCACCCCATCCCATCACACCGCGTCTCCCGCGGGGGCGAAAAGAGAAGGATGCAATGTTGTATCGGTTAATGTGTGGCAGTCCATTATTTCTGCCTACCCCTTAGGGGAAACGGCGTGATGGTTAGTTAGTTTAAAAAAATAAATGTTACGCTACTTGACGCTAGCGGTACAAGTTGCGAACTGATAAATATTGGAATATCTTCGTAGCTCGCTCGGGTAGTTTTCCAATGAATGATTAATTACTTTTACTTGCTTACACTGAAACCATTTTTGTGATCGATGACAAGGTCGTAGAAGAATGCTTCAACCTATATCAGAAAATATAAATTGAATTCGAAAATAATCAGCATTCACTCGATTTAAATAAACTTTTCGAGTTTTAAATCCTGAATCGCTTCAATTCGTCTTATTTTTTCATTAAGAACCAATATCTTTGCATCTGTGTATTGTAAATTGTTTAATAATGTAAGATTTGAGAGATGTTTAAATTGTTAGATATTGCGAGATGAACAAAAGGGCATTCGAGATCCAATACGCGATTTGGTAATAACGGTACCTTTCACTTTGTCTATTAAAACTTAAAACTTGCTCCAATTACTTTGTTTAATTTTGTTCGTTCACGGGAACAATTGCAACATTTTCAAAGCTAATTGTTTTTCGTAATACGTGCATGTGACCATATTTGTACCATACACTTTGAAGAAATTGCATGTATTTGATTATAGATGAAATCTTCGTTATGGTTACCAGATCAGAAACCAATAGGATAAACTAACACTTGATTGTCGCGCATATGATTTTGTATACACACATGTAATACATAGTGACAACATTTTAGGTTCACTAGATTTTTCCTTTAAATTGTATACAGAGTTTTCAGGGATCCCAATGTGCTCAGAGTCCTATACAACGCATTGGTTCGGAGCAGACTCGAAAGTGGTTCTGTGATATGGAGTCCTCACGAGGCGAGATATTCCATTATGCTGGAGAGGGTTCAGAAAAAATTTCTGAGGTATCTCTACATGAGGGAGTATGGTAGCTATCCTTGGCTCTATCCCACGGCATTTCTTTTGGGAATGCTCGGAACCAATTCTCTACAGCTTCGAAGAGATGGACATCTAATTACCCATTTCTTTAGATTAATTAGGGGATACTTCGAGAACTCGGCCGTACTGGAGGGTGTTCGGCTTTTTGTCCCCGATAGATATCTCCGACAGCGACAGCACAGATTGTTTTACCTACCGGCTGCCAGAACCAATCTGCCTCTGGTGACACCGGTGGGAAGAGCAATTAGTCTGCTGAACGCGGTCTCCTCGGAGATCGACGTCTTTCATGTTAGTGAAAGTACGTTCAGAAGGCAAATACTCTTAATTCTGGAGAGTATCCTGTCTTCCTAATGTTGAACCATCTCTTATGCGTTTCTGGTAGTATACTATATATAATATATTATTTTACCTGTTCTCAATAGATGCCTTAAAATTAATTTTGTAATGTCTGTTGATGAAATAAACTGATTTGATTTGATTTATCTCACGTTTGGGCACCCACGCATATGAAGACATGTAGCTTATTATTATTGTCATGCGTGTATGAGTAGAGTATTTGCATGTACATATACGTTTATGGTTGTGATTGAAATTGATTAAAAATAGCAAGTGACCTTTTCGGCCGACCGGGGATTTGATAGGCGCATAGGAGCGCTCCTTCCCACACGAAGTATCTTGTCCATAGTCGCCCGGACAAGCGCAGGATCGCCAACTGCGGTCACATGAGACTCCATTACCGATACCGATTAGCAAGGCAATATTTTCTATTTAATCTTTGTCTGCGGGAAATGTATTAATACCCGTTAACTGGACTGGTGGTGGCCGGTGAGAAAGGTTTAAATACCTCTTTCGAGGACTTAGCGTAAACTGTTCGTAAATTTTTACTTTAAGACCCGATATTAATGAGATTTTACTAGCGGTAGATTGGCAACCGAGATAATTCATTATACTGTTAAGTGGATCTTAACATAGTTAGACAACATCATGACTATTTTTAGTCTGATTGTAGGAGCTATAAATTATTCTTAAAGGTTTTTATTGCCAGGATTTTTTCCTTCCGACACTTTGTTTTTGTTTCAATTTCACACTTGTTAAGTGAATGCGTTTATTTTATGCTTAATTTATTACCCAGAGCCATTCGAATAGAACATCAACAAAGTTTTAAAGATATTATATAAACAAATAATAGTTGTTGTAGATATACGAGTGTATTTTAAATAGACATTACTCCATCGGAAACAGTTTTATTTTAAATACAAATAACATTGACCTAAATCTAAATATTACGTTTTTTTACAATGTTAAATGTTCATGATTCAGATTGAAATCAAATCAGTTTATTTCCTCAAATAAACATATTTATATTAAATTTAGAACAGGTAAAATACCAGGAGCGCATGAGAGATGATTTAACTTTAGGAAGACAAAAAAAACTAACTAACTAACCATCACGCCGTCTCCCCGAAAGGGTAGGCAGAAAGAATGGACTGTCACACTTTAATCGATGCGGCACTCCATCCTTCTCTTTTCGCCCCGCGGGAGACGCGGTGTGATGGGTTGCGAACCTCATCGCCACATCATTAGGAAGACAAGATACTCTATAAAGGCAAGAGTATTTGTCTTCTGAACGTACTTTCACTATTTTTATTAATATTTGATTGAAAAGCTCTTTACAACATTACAGCGCGAACAAAATCGATGTAAAGGGTGGAAAAAAATATATATCAAAGGAAGTATACATGTGAATATAAACACCGGTATGACGGCTATATATTTGTTGCTCTTATCGTAAGGGTATTCACGAATTCGCTGTAATTGCATCCAAAGAGGTCTACCTCCTTTGCCACATAATTTAATAAACGAATCGCTTTCAATACAGGAGAACTTCGAAGATATCCATCTCCATTTGAACCCAAGTTCACTGGGTCAGAAGTTAAATGAATTTGAAACATTTATAAAACTTTAAATAACTAACCATCACGCCGTCTCCCCGATGGGATAGGGCAGAAAGAATGGACCGCCACACTGTTCTGTCCTGACATACTTGACTCGATTCTTAAACATTCATACATCGTGTCATGCATGAATGTGCGATTTCTCCTAATCATCAAGTGACCGACATTATTATTATTTTTTTATTGATTTGATCGTGCCATTTTTTCCTCGGCCTTTCTATATTATTACACCTTCTTCTCCGTTCTGTCTTCATTAATTCTTTCCATGTGTTCAAACCACCTTAATGATACTTTGATAATTTTGTACATTCACACTTTCATTAGCATTCACTTCTTATATTTGCATTTGACACTCCATTATATACAGATTTACCCACAAATTCGTCTTAGACATTTTTAAATCTTAAATAAAATCATAAACACGTTCTAATGTGGTCTCCGATAGAGCGATATAATAAGGAGAACTGCTTTCAATCTCTAAATATTCTCATGGCCGACGGGTATGTGCGCTTGGCGGAAAAATAATAATATAATGCAACAGGTTACTGAGTCCTTCAATTTGTTTTACTCTTGCCCCCCGACTAGAGATGTCTATTTATAGAACCGAATGAATTCTAATAATATCGAATTCAGAAACAGATTATTACAACTAAGATAGACCAATAAACGATGTCAATAAAAATGTTTATTGCTAGTTTATTCGTTTATTGCTGTTGATTGTTTAATAGTGCCTAAATACAGATGGCGGCTGGTGAGAGTAGAAATTAAACAAAATTGTTTTTCACAGATTATTATAAATATTATTAGTGCACAATGGTGTTCTTCTACCGACCCTTATGTATGGAAGCGAAGCATGGAACTGGCAAAAGAAGGATGAAAGTAGAATAAATGTAGTAGAAATGAGATCTCTTAGACGAATGTGTTGATACTCTGTGTATGATAGAGTGTCGAATGAAAATATGAAAAGTGAATGCGGTGCGAATGATGGTGTCATGAATAAAATAATGAAATGATCATTAAGATGGTTTGGACATATGGAAAGAATGAATGAAGAAAGAATGGTAAAATAATTATACGTTAATGATGTAAATGGAAGCAGAAATAGAGGAAGACCGAGGAAAACGTGGCACGATCAAATAAATTAAATATTGAATGTCGGCCATGTGAGGAGTCAGAGAAATCGACGCGCGTGTATGTATGAATGTTGAGGAAGCGAGAGAAATATGTCAGGAAAGAAAAGTGTGGCTGTCCATTCTTTCTGCCTATCCCATCGGGGAGACGGCGTGATGGTTAGTTAGTTAGTTAGTTAGTTAGTTTTGTAAATATCAAATTACGCTTTAAGCGGGGAATATAACTATTTTAATATCTTTCTTTATATCATTTTGATTCCTCAACATTCATACTTCGTGTCAAGCACCCACGTCGATTTATCCTCTCTCCTCTAGTAGCCGAAATTTAAAATTTGATTGATTTCATCGTATCACGTTTTCCTCCGTCTGCCTCTATATCTCGTTCCGTTTACAACGTTAATATATACTTTATTTTTCGTTATTTCTTCATTTATTCCTTCCATGTGTCTAAACTTAAATCATATTGACCCAAGAATCAATTGTATCTCAACAGAGACGAAGATGCAAATTGGAAACAGAATATGGTTGATCGAGGTGTTTACAGGACTTATGACCTGTCATTGGTTGGGTTAAGCGCACGCTTTATGTAATACAACATTCCCCATTCCACCTTTTTTCTTATGACCACCATGTCTGACAAATTTTTGAAATTTCTATATATGTGACACACTTACCTCATCTATGAAGATTGTATTTTAAACATTAAGCAGAAGATTTTTTAACGCAATGTGAAAGGCTACCGCCATTTAGCGCATTGCTAGAAACCGCCTGGAGATGTTACTCCAATCTATATACTATAATTTTGACATTTTTTTTGTTTTTAAAACATTTTGATTTCGTTATTGTATTCATAACGCTTTCATTAGTATTGCATTCACTTATTATATTTGCATTTGATACTATCATATACATATTTAGCACACATTCGTCTTAGAGAAGTCATCCCCACCTTATTTATTATACTTTCATCCACTTTCATACATGGATATAAAAAAGTGAATCAGGTGCAAACGATAAATTTACAATAAAAAATATCAGAGATTATGATTTCGATATATGGCAAGAATAAAGACATAGTGGTTAAGAAGAGGTATATGCGAATGAGTGGAAAATAAAAATTGATACGAATGAACATGTTTTCGAGAATTTCATTATATTTTCTGTGAATGACATGTTTCGCCTGTTTTAGGCACTATCAAATGAATATTGACATGTTTCACCTGTCTAAGGCATTATCAAAGTATACTGACATATTATGCCTGTTTAAGGCATTATCAAATGTATATTGACATGTTTCGTCTGTCTAAGGCATTATCAAATGTATACATATCATTCACATAAAATATTAATAAAACTTCTAGAAAACAGACGTTTTCATTCGTATTAATTATTTTATTCGGAAATATACAACATTGTTCAAGAAAAAAAAAATGAGAGAAGTATATTTGAATAAAACAGTGTGGGGTTATAGGTTTTTTGCAAATAAATACAAATATGTCAAAACTAAGAATAAGGTTAAAAAAATACGTTAATGAAATAATTTATCTAAAGTAATAATTGTTCTAAAAATGTATTTTTCTTAACTAAAAAATCGAAACACATTGTTCAATGGGGTTCACATTTTCAGATTCAAAGGGGTGCGGCTAACTTAAAAGTTTAAGAAACACTGCTCTAGTGTGATAGTTAGTAACCCAACCGATCTCGATTATGTCAATATTACACAAATGTTATTTTAATTTGTATAAATTATTTTTATAAAAATAGTGTTTTATGTATTATATTTATAATTAGGTAAATAATTTATTGAAAACAAAAGTATAATATAATAGCATCACTTTACAAACATTGCTAAATTCTAGTTTTTCGTAAAAATAATAGCATTTCGCGAAAACAAAGAGTAGGCAGATAATAGGCAGCGTAACAACATCCCGATGCCTCTATTTGAACTAGATACTAGAGCAGTTTGTATCGCAACCCATCCATATTGTTACAAAAAGCACACCCACGCGCCACGCGGTGCACCAGAGGATCCCAACATGTTGCTCGCACTCGTTAACACATTGTATATTATTATTATAATTATTATTTTAAAGACTAACTACGAGGATTTGAAATAATGGCATTAGAATTTATTTTGCTTAAAATAGCTCATTATTAGAAGAAGGAAACTGGTCGTGTCCAGGCTTGAACCCATGTCCCTTGGATCAGGAGCCAAGCGTTATATTCCCTAGACCACCACCTGATTAAAATCATAAAATTATGTATGTTCCTTCTATATACGCCATACTTTGTGTTTTTATGATGATTTATTTCTCTTGTTCCTTTTTATATACTTTGTTTATACAACACTTGTAATAAAAAAAAATTGTTACATAGACATGTTTTGAACAAACAGTATTTCTTCAGTAAAGATACATTTTTTTAAATATTATAAAATTGTTAACATGATCTGTCATAATTCTAATAACATCTGTCAGATGTTATTAGAATAATTTTATAATATTTTTAAAAATAATATATGTTCATTCATATTTTTTTGATACAAGTATGTTATATATTTGATACTATTAACGATTCCTGAAAGTGAATATTTTTTAAACATATTCTCCGTTTTATAATTATTTATTAATAGTTTTAATTAGTCAAACATCTTTTCGATTTCTCAATACAAGATTATTTTGAAATTTTACTATGTATCTTATATTAAGGTACATGTTGGATTTAAAAAAAAATTTATGCATATTATTTTAAATAATAATTAAATAAAACGATATTTTTTAACTACTTCCACTTTTGTCTTTATTTAGACAGCGACCGGTTTCGCCAGGCTCGCTGGCATCGACAGACTGGTCATATTATTTTAACCGCCCTACCTTCGGGTTATTTTCCGAGAAACGTGCAAAAAAAGCAGGTTATTAAAATATTAATTTTATTTTTTTTAATTATGAAACGTCAAATACTCGGCCGCACACTTCGCCTGCCCCTTGTAAAACTAACATATTTATGAAGACTTGTACTCAAGTGTTGTTGGCACACGCGCGTATCCCTTACAGTTTGTACATTTTAGGTACATTACTTTTTCTCAAACGCGTACGTGATACGGGATAGCACAGAATGGTAGTCAAAGTGAACGTATCACGTACGTTCAAATACTTAGGGTGGTTAAGTATATTATTTTTATGTATCATTTTATAAATGTGATAATTAATTGCTTAAATAATATTTTGGTTGCTTTTTGAACAATGATGTAAATCTCCTTTTAAACAATTCATATGAATGTCGGCCACGTGAGGAGTAGAAGAAATCGATGTGCGTGCATGACACTATGTTTGAATGTTGAGGAAACAAGAGAAGTATGTCTGGAAAGAAAAGTATCGCAGTCCATTATTTCTGCCTACCCCTTCGGAGAGACGGCGTGATAAAAACGTCTTTTTTAAATTTGTTATATTTTTTGGGAATGATAAATGTTTTCTTCCTAAGGCATTATCAAATACCTTATCAGATTTTGATAATGCCTTAGCAAAGCAAACCATGACATTCCCAAAATACCTAATTTGCCTTAAGGAAATCAAACGTATTCATTCAAATTAATTAGTCTTTATTTGTATTATACATAAACAAGCAAAATTATTATTTCAAATATTTGTGTCTAACACGTTTAAAATAATTCAATTCATTATCAATTGGTCAAAAGTTTAAAACCACTGTAATTATATTTACTTTGAATACAGTGGTGTAATACCAAACTCAAAGCGCCCTTGAGGTGACCTATTCACGAAAATGGCGCTATACAAATTAGCCAAATTATTATTATTATTATTATTAATCAATTATCATGTTTTTTCTTTCTTTAATAATTACAGTTGACTTGATGTTCGTACTTGAAAACACATATTTCTTTACGGTAAATATCTTGAATTATCTATTGATTCATCCCAAACGTCAACCGTTTTCTATAGTTATAAATACGTGGAAATAATGAAAGAAGAAAGAATTGTAAAAAAAGTATATGTTCACGATATAAATGTAAAACAAAGCAAAAACTAAAAAAAATGATAATTGTTACATATTTCATTTAGCGCCGCGCCGGTGACATGTGTAGGTTGAAGTTTGATCTACACTAAATTGTTCAATAACACCTTTGCACAGTAATTAATTAGCATTTATGTATAACACCAATTGAGATCAAAAACTTTTTTTTTACTATATTGATGGTTGACACCGTTGTAATGTTCAACCCTCAATTAAAATGCTATAAATATATGGAATATTATTTTTTATACAATAAACCATTTCAATGGCCGTGATAAAAAATGTATATAATTTTGGGATTACTTTATTAAATTTAATCAAAAAAAAAATTCTCTGCGGGGTTCAAAATACTTGCTACGCTAAAGAAAAGATTACGCTTATGATGTATAGTGCATACCTGTGTATGTATTAGATTGTTTGATGGTAGTTGCTTACATATCTTTGTCTTGGTAAATGGTGAAAAGATCTCCAATTGTAGCAACTTCAAGGCCATCTGTTCATTTCGTACATTGGTTAACTTATTCGGATTTAACTGGTTCGATGCTACGAGCGCGTCTACGCGCTCTCCGATTCCGTGCTCGCCAGGCCGGCCATACAAAATGAGCGCGTAAACGCGCCCACTTTTGAGCTTGTCGCAAGGCAATATCAAATCCAATTGGAAATGAGAACACACAAAGAACATTGGGATTGTCAAGAAATACTAAAATATTACAATTTACTGATATTATCAAGATAATCAAATGATATTACTGAAATCTCTTGATGGATGTTCATTTTAAATAATAATTAAATGTTTGATGTTTTTTTAACTACTTCCACTTTTGTCTTTATTTCGACAGCGACCAGTTTCGCCAGGCTCGCTGGCATCGAAAGACTGGTGTCGATGCCAGGGAGCCTGGCGAAACCGGTCGATTATAGTTAAAATCATCGTTTTATTTAATCATTATTTGATATTATCAAAGTTACAGTCATCTTTAAAGGTGTCAGTTAAACTTTTTTTATAACTACCTAACCATCACGCCATCTCCCCGAAAGGGTTGATAGAAATAATGGACCACCACATTGTTCTGTCCTGACATATTTCTCTCGATTCGTCTACATTCGTACATCGTGTCATGACTCTTCACGTGACTAATATTCAATATTATTATTTTTTATGATTAATTTATATAAGAATAGAACATTATCAAATTTATTAAACACAATGTAATAATACTTTCGGAGTTATTCCATTGGGCCGCTGCGCTAGCCCCTACTCCCGCGACCATATATGGTAACTTGTCGACACCGTCCGAGTCTAATAATAAATACTCAACAACGTTTTCATATTTAAGCGAAGCCGAATGTTACCATAATGCACGTCTTAAATGTTCAACTATTTCATCATAATGATGATAATGATCAGCGGTATGGGGACAAGAGCAGAGAAAACTCTTCGCGCCATTGCAAAATAAAGAAAATCTTCAATACTGAGGACATCGTGAGATGGAGCAGAACAAGGAGACGATTCTGGTGAGACCGAGAGTATCTCTTACACTGTTGAAAATGGGATACACTTAGGCCAACGTTAACCTGGCAGCCCACTCAAAAGGTGGAGAGATAACTGGTCTTCTGCATAGCAAGAGAAGACAAATTCTGAGACAACAAATCACCCGACCTAATTGAAGAATAAGAACACTAATTAATTCTCTCTTCTTTCTTCTTTTTGTCCTGTCACACCTCCGTGGTGCATAGGGCCTCAAGGAACCTTTTCCACCCGACTCTATCACATGCCTGATGCCTAACATCATCCCAAGTGAGGCCTGCCGCCTTAACCTCGTCCTGCATTCTCGTCCGCCTTAATTCTTCTCCAGGTGGCTCTAGGTCTGCCTTGCTTTCTCTTTCCCCCTATAGGGGACCAGCCTAGTGCACCCTGAACGATGCAGGCTGGGTTCCGTCTCAATTAATTCTACAAATGAACAAATAATTACACCCAAGGGGTAGGCAGATCCACTCTTTTCTACCATTGCATATTTTTTTTCTTTTCACCCGGTGCAATCATGACTGAAGCCAATGGTATATAAGCCGAGTTAGACCACAGAGTTTAAAGATGCCGACGTGCTGCAGCTTCCACGAAGATTTCTACAAATCTGCGCATTAACAACATCATCATCTAGCCTTTGAAAACGTGGCGTGATCAAATAAATCAAATATCAAATGTCAGCCATGTGAGGAGTCGAAGAAATATATAATGTTGAGAAAACGAGAGAAGTATGTCAGGAAAGAAAAGTGTGACAGTCCATTATTTCTGCGTTCCTCTTCGGGGAGACGGCGTGATGATAAGTTAGTTAGCTTTAGTTCATTAAACCTGTAGAGACTGATATATGGTTTCCAATCGCGGACAATGACTCTGAAAGAATATCAGCGGCAATTGTAATAGATTAAATTGATGATAAATGTTTTTAATGTGGATTTTTTGTCCGTTCGCTAGTGGTCGTGGTAAAATTGTAAAAGTACATAATAATCACCCACTTTACTCTCCGCGGGTCGATGACTCGCGCCTTATTTAGAATCGACAGAAGAATATTGGGATGTGAATCATCGCGAAAACGTCACTTTTATATCTCTCACGAGCAACGTATAACCATGCCTGGACCAAAGATTATGGGCCACTGCCATGTTGGTTGATCCTTACGGCGTGATTGGGATACAATTGTTTTATTTATTGTTAGAGATCACGAAGCCGATATTTCTTGTAATATGAAATAGTGTTAGAATTTTACAAGTACACTTGTATCACTTCTTTAGTATCTACTTTTCAATGGTGGTATTATCGCAAGTTTCGAGTGTAATAAAATGTAATCAATATTAAGTAACGTAAACATTACGATCAATTGAGAGTTTTAAAATATTATTTTTTTAAGATAAAATTATATTCGTCATCATCTACGAGTATTACACAATCATTTCAATAGTTTGAAATGTGTTCTTTTTATTTTCATTTTATTCACGAGAAAATATGAATAATTATCCTATATTAAAATTATTTAAATACCTTTTTTTAAGTTTAATTAAAGTCTATGGGAAGAAAAATTAAGACACAATAGCACTGTTTTGAGGTCGAACGTTACATTGGAATAAATGTTTAATAACAGTGTTTATCTTGTTTATGGTATATTAAATAATTAATACGACTGAAAACTATTTTAGAAGTTTTTAAGTGATTCCAATAAAATATGACAAATAAAACATCTACGACACAAAGTATGGCGAACATAGAAGAAATCAAATTATATATTTCCTCAAACCAATATCACAATAGACTTTTAATGTGTTTTGTTATTGTGTAAAATTGCTTTGGAAGTAAATGAATCATCAACGTTAACTATTAACAAAACATGTAAAGATTTTGTTAAAAAAAACAATAATTGTTTTGGGTATTAGTAGCTTTTACAAGGTTTAAAACTTATAGCAATAAACAATTGTTGGAGTATTATTTACATGTTGTTTATCGCCTTCGATGTGTGTCAATGAGAACTCGAGAGGAATGTAACAAGGAAAGGATTAAATCCGCCATTAACTTTACAGTCTACCAACTTCAAACAAAACTCTATGAAATGATGGATATCTCAATCTGTGGTAATTGTACTGGTTATGCATAGAAAATTTATGAAAATTGGTGCCCAAAATTATATACCAGAAGTCATTGTTGTAGTGCATCAATGAACGCTATTGTTTCCATGTCAGAAGTACGGGAAGCCCATTACGGCGGGGTTCGGTAGTTGAATGTGTAAGGAGAAACGTAAATTATTTAAAAGGAAACATTCATTTGACATTTGGACCGTACATACAAGAAAACTAATGAAAGTCGCTGGACAATTATTATAGTCGGACAAAACATTTTTAGAAAACGTATTTTCTCTTTAAAAGCCTAGAGAACGAATGCTTTGTTAAATATTACTGTATTAATGTGACTCTTAACAGTTCTTCGGTATGGATTTATTATTTGAATGTACAAAGGAAACTGATTTATTGATTTGTATAAAAAAATATTTTGGTTCTACCTTGACATCCTATTATTGATTGCTATATAATATATAAAAAAAATGACAGTCATCAATATATTTTAACGATTCTTCAAATCTTGAATTTTTGAAGATTCTTCTTCTTCTTCTTCTTCAAGTGCCCTGTCGGGTCCCCCCAACGTTGGCGATCACCTCGGCGAACCTGTCCCTTTTCTGCGCCGCTCGGAACAGCTCCTCATCACTTTGGATGCCGGTCTACTCCCTCACGTTTCGCAGCCAGAATATCTGTTTTCTACCGAGCCCTCGGCGTCCCTCAATTTTCCCCTCCAATATCAGTTGGAGAAGGTGGTACTTTTTCCCACGCAGTATATGACAGTCAAAGTCACCTTTCGCCTCCAGCAGTCCCTGTCCTCAGCAGTCGTCCTCCAGTTCGGCATCCGAAGAAGTTGTGCTGCATCCCTCTTTACTTCGTCCTCCCACCTCAGCCTTGGTCTTCCCACCCTTCTCCTTCCGTCCGGGCGTCATAATGCGTTTAGGGACCCGTGAGTTCGGCGTCCTCTTCACATGTCCAGCCCATCTCAAACTTTGTAGCTTTATGATGGTTATTTAGTTAGTATAAATGTTTTTTTTTTTTTTTAATAAAATTTGGTATTATATTGTATGATTCTACAGCGTCAATGTCTGTATGAAAATTGTTTTATTATAAAATTTGGTAGTGAAGACAATAGGAGTTTACCTCAATGAGCGACCTTATCCAATGTGAAATGATAAATTCCAATCCATTACGTATTTTACATAACAAAGCGGAATGCACGCCGTTTGTCTATGGCAATTATCTTAATCAATCAGAAGTGCCGGGGGCGGCGTGGGCTCGCGGCCGGGCAGGTTCCTCCGTAGGAGACAATGGCATGCGCGCCAAGGAAATTCGACGGCCCCTGGAGAACGCACATTCCGGCGATCTATTCCAACAATATTCAAATTGAAAAAAAAAACGTTCTACGCTATTCTAGAAGCCGATAAAATTTTCAATTGTTTTATCATAAGTAATTTTCCAAAGCGTTATTTAGCTGATATCATATTTAAAACGTCATTCGAATTATTTATTGTTTCTTTATCAGTGATTATGACACATTAATTATTTAATATTTATGAAAATAATCAACTTTTATTATTATATTATAGTTTTATACGATTCTAGAATTTTATATTATAATGAAGTTGTGTAACCTTCGAAACAAGTCGAGAAAATTAAACTCAAAAGCAGTTTTTTAATTCGTATTAATTAAGTTTTATTATATTTTATTGCATCATCATATGTCACACTAGCAAGTTGAAACATATCTTTCTCATAACTAAATATTCAATTTCTATAAATGAAGCGTTTCCATTCGTTTATATTATTATTAAGAAACAAAACTTATAGAAAATTGCCATTTTCATCAATAAAAAAATATTACGGGAATTGTTTAAAAGGCTTCATTAATTCTTTTAAATGGTTTAGCAACTTCAGGAAAAGGTTATTTCACTTGAGATAGTTTGACCATATCAAATTAAAGAAAAAGAAAACGGCAAAAAACACAACGTAAATATGAATATCATCGAAAAAGATGAAAATACACGAAATTTTGAAAGCCGCCTCTTTTTGTTAGGAAAATGATCAAATTGGATGCATTATAAGCTGTGAAATAGAGCCACCTAAAAATAATTTATGTCAACGACAAGCAATATGTCATTGGCTGTCCAAACTCTCTGCTTATTTCTTTAGAGAAACGGCGTGAAGGTTATGTAGTTTTTTTGGGATCCTATTCAAAAAATAATTAAATCGCATTTAATGTTATCTATAAATCTTTGTTAAGTCACATCCCATAAAATAATATATAACTTAAAATGTATATATTAGGAAATGCACCACTTATTCCGCATAGCAACGCCTTCTGTTCGGGGTTTAAAATGCAAAAAATCTAATCATAACTAAAGGCACGTATAAGGAATCAGGAAAAGGTTATTTTTGAAAAAAATAATAACACGGTTAACTCACAAATTGTAGCTGCATAATATTATTATATCCCGAATTTTCTTATGAACTAAAGTGTTGCTCAATTTGAGTGCTCAAAAGTTTAAAAAAATAGTGTTTTGATTCATTAAAAAATTCGTCTTTATAAACTTCTACAGTGTTAACGCCTCAAGATTATTAAAAAATTAAGGTACGAGTATATCAATCTAAAATTATAACAAACATATGCATCGTGAGTCAACGAGAGTATTCGTTAAACACTAAAAAGGATTCAAATTATAATTGCCTATATTTAATTATTAATATGCAAAAAAAGCGTTTGTCTTCTAGAAGTTTTTTTATATATTAGATGGAAAATGTCACACCTCCGTGGTGCATAGGGCTTTAAGGAACCTTTTCCACCCGACTCTGACGCATGCCTGGTGCCTAACATCATCCCAAGTGAGGCCTGCTGCCTTAACCTCGTCCTGCAGGGTTCTTCTTCAAGTGGTTCTAGGTCTGCCTCGCTTTCTCTTTCCCCCCATAGGGGACCAGTCTAGTGCACCCTGAGCGATACAGGCTGGGTTCCGTCTCAGAGTGTGACCGATCAACTGCCATTTGCGTCTAGCGACTTGTTCTCTAATTGGCCTTTCGCTTGTCATGTTCCAGAGAACGGCATTTGACACTGTTTGGGGCCAATAGATTTTAAATGTATTTTAGTTAATAAAATAAATAGTTATTTTAACAGACACGTTATGGATGCATAGTATCAGTTATACTATATACGAGTAACATATACATATATATAATATAACATACTTTAATTTCTTAACTTTGAAAAAGTATGTGATTCTACAATTTGTTTCTGTAATATATTTAAATTTGTATTATTTTTATTTACATAAAAAAAAAACGAATGGAGTCTGATGTATCTCGTACGAAGGATCTAATATTTGTGAATATAATAATAAATAGTTCATTTTCTATTGAGTATACATATTTAAATTATGTTTCAAACATTTCATCTATTGATTTAGGAACATCATACCTCGAGTTGTGGTATGTGGCGCCAAGATTATATGTTCTTATATGTGGTATATTTCTCTGGCGAATTGAATCCATAGCACAGGTTACAGAATATTTCAAATACTAAGATCATCATTTCCAAATGAATTATATTGTTTGCTTTTTGGAATATTTAAAACGTGCGTTGTTCTAAAATGAAATAATTGAGGATTCTGATGTGTATTGATTATATCCTGTTTGAAATATAAAGAATGACTTATTATACCTCCTTAGTTGCTACTATAATACATTCGACTTAATTACAGTGATTACACACTTTTTTATTTGGCCTTTTGACCTCGTTTTTATGGTCAAGGTGTAGAGAATCCTTCATTCTTTTATAAATCATTATTACATTTACTTCCTACTGGGATGATACGGAGTCACGAAGCTATTTGTGTTCGGATTCATCAGAGTTAATCTATATTTAAAATAATAACTAATTGGCATACTTAAATTCAAATAAAACATATTTTTTACAAGATTTTTATTTTAACTTAAGAAATAAACAATTCAGTATTTATGCTGTATCTATTAAATAATATTTTTACAATAATAAAAAAAAAGCAGTAAAATTTGGACATGTAATATTAATGATTAATGATATCTAATTTACTAAATTATTATAGTTGATGATGGTTTATTAGCCATTATGATGGACCTCTACACTGTTAAATACTGACGTACTTCTTGACATTCTTAGTTTTATTATTATATTTATATTATATTTTATGGTATATACTATTATTTTTCTACTGGTGCCGTTTCGGGTCTCGCCAACGTTGACGATCAGTGCAACGAAAGCATTTCCGTCCTGCGCTATTTAGAACTGGTTCTCAACTACTCTTATTCCTGTCCTATCCCTTATATTCCTCAGCCAGGATAATTGCGTTCTGCCAACTCCCCGCCATCCCTCTATTCTTACCCACGATTATCAGCCGAAGGAGATGGTATTTTTCTTCCCTTAGCACATGACCCAAATATGAGACCTTTCAAACCTTCACACTCGACAACAGCTCTATACCGGCTCCGTCTCTCTGTAGTCTGCATTATTGGCCTTGTCGGTCCATGGAATATGGACCATTCTGTGGTATATCCACATCTCAAATACCTCCAGCCGGTTCATTACATTCGCTTGAGTCCAAGTTTCGTAGCCATACAGTATAACAGACCATATATGTATATGATAGCATTTAGCCATTTTTATTCGGAGTTCAGATTTAGATTATCTTTGCAAAATATAGATCTCATTTTATTAAATGCAGCAAGTGTAACTTCAATTCTGCTTTATAGTTATAATAGAATATATATAGCATGATCAAATTAATCAAATATTAAACGTCGGCCAAGTGATGAGTCGAAGAAATCAACGTTCATGCATGACACGACGTATGAATGTTGAGGAATTAAGAGAAGTATGTCAGGCAATAACAGTTTGGTAATCTGTCATTTCTGCCTTCCTCTTCGGGGAGACGCCTTGATGATTATTTAATCAGTTAGTTATTTTTGTGAGTGGCATTTTACATGATATTAGAATTTATTTTACAATCTTCATAATGAGCAGAGCTCATTATTATGAAGAAGGAATCTGGTTGTGTCTAGGCTTGAACCCAAGTCCCCTGGATCAGGAGCCAAGCGTTTTATCCCCTATACCACCAGCCGTTTGTCGGACATGTTTCGACTTGCATTTTGTAGTGCCTTAGTATGGCAAAATATTTAATTACCATAAAGGCACGTTTACACGCTACGATAAATCGTAGCGATTTATCGCTTATTATTTCAAAAATAAGTCACCTATATTAGTGCTTTTTAATTATATAGAAAACAACAACACCTACAACTTAATAATAGTAATGCATTATTTAGAATCAGAAAAAATGTTTAACCACCACTAAATTATAATTATATAAACCAAATAAATTTTGATGTAGGTACCAGAAGATGGCAGCAAGCTGCCGAAACCGGTCGACGATAAACACAAGTGGAAGCACACTAAATATATAATAAGAAAGAAATTTTGTATTAATTTTTCATTATTTAGTATGTTAGATGTTTCGACCATCCGTCAATTTAATATTCATTCAATAATGGCTCACTTCGTTAGGATTGTTAGTGTGTGTGTCCAGTAATTATATGTGCGACCCTACCGAGGAGTCTACAGCGTGGAGTATATAGCGTGAGGACGGAAATCGATAACAGCTGTCTGGATTACACCAAAAGCTCTCTCTCCCCTTTGTAATACCTTAGGTCAGTGGTCGCCAAACTGCGGATCAAGAGACAAATGCGGATTAAAGTCACATAACACAGCATCTTAACCGTCGCGTTGCCATGTGGTCAATTGAGTTTCCACTGCCAATTTAAAGTTGATTTTCTTAAAACCTATGGACCCTAATATTATAAAAAAAATTGTAATCCTCCATTGAAGTGTTCTCAATATTTCGTAATAAAAAAAAAAGCAAAAAATTACTTCCTTCATCCCAAAAAAAAAAATTTTCTAAGACTGCCCTCACCTTCATTCGTGTTAAGGTAGAATTTGTTTTGCTAATATTTACAACTTTATCAAAAGTGACAAATACTTACTCGCTGTTTTGAACATATTATAAATTATATCTTTGACCTTTTCAATAGGTACGTAATAATACCGACTGGATGAAAACGCACCACGTAACTTAATAATATCAGAACTGTGAAAATATTAACACTTTACCAAAAGGGACAAATATTAATACGTACTCGTTGTCTTGAACGTACTATACATTTTGCCTAGGTGCCTTTAGTGGGCCGCGCCGCGCGGCGCTTGTTTAGACCTGATTTTAGTCGATCGTATGCCGTGACGCATTACATATCAGAAATCGCATGGTTCCAGAAAAAAATTAATAATGATATGTTTTTCAAATAATCCATGTATGTTATAGATATCGATCTATTCCTAATGAAATTCCCTACAAGATGACATAAATTAAATTTTGATTCATCTAGTCATATGCTTGATATTTAGATAAAGTTAGCGGTAAACTGAACTTACCACATGGGAGCAAGCGTTTTGTTTTGAACACGGTACGTTAAGGGTTAATGAGCTCCACTGGCTGAAATGTCCAGAAAGGATACAATACAAGCTCTGCTGGACGGTCTATAAGGCATTGCATGGAACGGCACCAGCTTATATATCTGAACTCTGCATCAACGAGAACTTGAATGCTAGACAGTCTACATTGCGATCAGCGTCTTCTGCGATCGGTAGATTGACTATGCCAAAACGCTGTCCAAGCACAAACTTTGGCGACCGAGCCTTCGCGGTAGCCGACCCTTCAGCCTGGAACAGTCTTCCAGCAGACCTTAAGTGCATTTAGAATCAATCAGAGTTTAGATCGAGACTCAAAACGCACCATCGACTTCGACAGGTGCAGCCCTCATACTAAATATGTTTATTATTTTTTTTATCATTATTATTATTATTATTATCTAGTTGATAAAACGGAGCATCTTCTACAGCGCCTTTGAGATAAGTAATTCATAAAAATGGCGCTCTGTAAATTATTCAATTTATTATATAAAGACTTTAAAATACATTTAAAAATATTCACCTAATAATTAAATAATAATTAAATAAGCGAATCATGGAACTGGCAAAAGAAGGATGAAAGTAGAAATGAGATCTCTTAGACGAATGTGTGCATACTTTGTAAATGATAGAGTGTCGAATGAAAATATAAGAAGTGAATCCGGTGCGAATTTTCTGGACCATGGCAGACGAAAAGCCCATCAGAGAACAAGTCGTTAAATGCAAATGGATGGATCGGTCACCCCCTGAGACGGAACCCAGCCTGCATCGCTCAGGGCGCAGTAGACTGGTCCCCTATAAGGGAAAATAGGAATCGAGGCATACCTAGAGCCATCTCGAGAAGAGCTCTGCAGGATGAGTTCAAAACAGCAGGCTTCACTTAGGATAATGTTAGGCATTAGGCATGCGATATAGTCGGGTGGAAAAGGTTCCTTGAGGCCCTATGCACCACGGAGGTGTGACAAGACACGAAGAAAAAGAAGAAGAATCCGGTGCGAATGTTGGTATTATGAACAAAATAATGAAAGGATCATTAAGATGTTTTGGACACATGGATAGAATGAATGAAAAAATAATGGTAAAAAAAATATATGTTTACGATGTAAATGGAACTAGAAAGAGAGGCAGACTGAGGAAAACGTGGAACGATCAAATAAATCAAATATTGAAGGTCGGTCACGTGGGGAGTCATAGAAATCGACGCGCGTTAATAACACGATGTATGAATGTTGAGGAAGCCAGAGAAATGTGTCAGGAAAGAAAAGTGTGGCAGTCCATTCTTTCTACCTAACCCTTCGGGGAGACGGCGTGATGGTAAGTTAGTTAATTAGTTAGTTAAGTAACGAACTAACCATCACGCCGTCTCCCCGAAAGGGTAGGCAGAAAGAATGGACTGCCACACTTTAATCGATGCGGCACTCCATCCTTCTCTTTTCGCCATCGCAAGAGACGCGGTATGATTGGTTGCAAACCTCATCGCCACACAGTTAGTTATTAAATAATAATACAATTATAGTACTTAATTAAATCGAAATTCAAAATTACTTACAACTACCTTATTCAAACACTCCTGAGAAATGCAAGGACATTAATTAAATTTAATATAGGAGACTTTTATTTATTGTGTTGTTTTATTGTGTCTAAGCTTGCTCTTATTCTGTCAGAACTATAACTATAAAATATAAATAATTAACAAAATACAAGGACCAAAACCTCGTTTGAAACTATATAAATAAGTATGAGTGTAATAAAAGGACAACATTATTTTAAGTCAATGCAGAAGAATACATACAAGTTTGCCTATCCCCTTAATGTCTAACTGTGCCCTCCGCTACAAATTTCCTTCTGCAATCCTTCAATCGGCATTGCGCGTGCCAACATTTGTTATCGAGCAATATTTCCCAACTTAAATCGACCGAAAGAAAAAAACTGTACGAAAATAATATTTCTGGCGGGAATCCGCAACACACCTGTGTTGTGTCATGCATCCATACATCCATGGCGGGCGTGGTGCAATGCGTACCAAAAATAATGTGTGTACAAACCTAACGCCATCCATCGCAATGGTGGAAGCGTGTCGCAACTCTGAAACAGTTCGCGTTCCTTGCTCTGTTTTCGTGGGAAAGTTTTGACACCTAATTATATCTCAAATTCATGAGAATTCAAAGATAGAGGGAATCAATAAATCCCGCCATCGATTGGTGTTAAAAAATAGATTCCTTTGTTCTCCGCTGCGGACCAAAGTTGACTCGAAACTGTAAAAAAATTGTCTGGGGTCTTGACCCAATTTGTGTCTGTCCTAGCTCGACTCAGTATGCGATGTTTTATGCAAACATCTGAGAGCCATAACTTATTCATTTATAGAACATAAAATATCACTCAGCATAATTGCATATACGAGTATGTTCGGACAGTTACGTAGGTATTGTGGTACTTGACCTTATACCGTGTACGTTTTACGTACATTTCAAATTATGTGTTTGTGAAATCATGCATTTCTAGTTAACGGTGTTTAAGATAACTTTTTTGTTGTTGCTTTTTTTTATATTTAAAAATGATAACTTACTACTTTGACTTTACGACTAACGAATAATAAATTACATTTAAACATAAATAATATGATCATAATAATTAAAATGCGATTAATGTCAAAACCGAAGTCAAAATACGAGTAGTATGCTTGAATATTATATCTTCTTTTTTCTTTTGGTACCGTGCCAGGTCGCCCCAACGTTGGCGATCACTACAGCAAAGGTATTCGCATAGTGATTCCTGGGAAAAGGTGACCAGAGTGGTTTCCCGTTGCCTTCTCTGGTGGATTTTTCTGTCGGGGTTACCTTCCCTTAGCTGGTTGGATCTGGTTTGTAGGCGCCAGAAACTCGCCATTCATCCCCTCGTTATCTGCTGTGATCACACGGTTATGAGTGTGATCCCATTGCCCGGGGCTCGCGACAGGGACGCTAACGAGTTGGACTAGTCAGTAGTGTTGCCGGTGGAATGCAACTGGGCGTTTCGCAGCATTTTATAGAATCACACCCTCCAGCAAGATGTGACTCGCCGCGATCCTACTAACACTTCGAACCCCAATACTTTTTTGATTATTATATAATATATGGTATTTCAAACATGTCTCTATTGTCGCTTTCACAATTCTATTGTATGTAAAGCTATGAATCTAACTAGTCTAAATTGATTTATCACGTGGTTGAGTTAAAGTATTTTATATTATTATTCATAATCTTCGGTGCTTTGCCCTCTGGTATTCTTTCTACATGGGCAGTCCACCGTAGGCGTAGAAAACTTACAGATTTCCACCAATGTTTCCTGGTTATTCAGCTTCTAGCTCAATATTTTTTTTGATTCTATAAGTCCCATTTTCCTAAGGAACGATTGGTTTTCAGTTGTGATATCTAAGTGATTTACAATTTGTTTTTTATTTTGTTTGCAGACACATTGTGCGGATGGCCGCCAGTACCCCCAAACGGCGTGTCGCGGCTGTCGGGGGAGCCTCCACGGCCTGGTGCCACTGTCACCTATTCCTGCGATCAGGGCTACGAGCTCTTCGGCCCCGCCAGCCTGACTTGTTCACCCAGCGGACTTTGGAGCGGTGATCCACCCTTCTGCGGTAAGATTACTAATACTATCTACACTGAATTTGGAAATATAAAATTAGTTTTATTCTTTGAAGAAAGAGGTATCAATCATCAGCAGTATCTGATTTTTGCCACAAAACGGTTTTAAATTAGGTAACGTGTATTGAAAAGATAAAACTTAACGGGGACGAATTTTTTTTTGACGTAAAATGATTCCAATAATTTGTAGAGCGCTGAAGCCGTTTCACGATAGACTCTTGTGTAGCCAAGTCGCTGTAACTTATTTTAAAATATCATATATTCACCTAATAGTAAAGTATCTATAAAGAAGTATAGTCTAGTAGTAAGTCTATAAAGGGGCAAGGAGGATGCCTCCACGTGTGGTGTTACTTTTACGCCAATGTCCTTGGAAACGACACAAGTAAGCCAAACCAAACACCACAATGTCAAGAGAAAGATGAGAGAGATAATCATTTTAGTGCCATCTCTACAAAACTAGCATGCAATTGACATAATAAAATAAAAATAAGTATATAGGTATATTTGGAGAAATTGGTGACCACATGTTTAACATGATTCAGTAATAAAATCATATACCCATGGAAATATTTTCAAAAATATATGGTAATTTTTTATGTCAATGCTATAAAACTCTGTATAAATTATTTAATATTAATGAACACTTCCGTTTTCTGTTTTATTTTTTATTTTTTTTATTTTATAACGTGACATTTGGTAATACTCTACGAAGACGAAACGCGTCACTCACCTAAAATGTCGTGAAGCTTCTAAAAAACTGACGTTTTCATCAATATTAAATAGTTTAGTAGCACGATGAATCAGCTATTGGGAAGTATAATGCGGTTGATTGTTTTTTTTTTTAAATAAATATATTCTCGTGAATTCATATAATTCGCTGGTGACCTCATGATATACGAGTAAACTTGTCATCTGCGCAAATACTTCTAATTCGCTTTGCAAAGGATGATGTCATTATATTAAACATAACCGTAATAACACTTCTTGTTCGAGACCAGCGACTAGAGAAAGAAGAAACACTTACCATTTTATAGATTTGTTTTATTGATTGAGTTTGCAGACATTTAATATAAAAAATTATACCAATGTGTAATACGAATTATTCTTATATAATATGATCTTAATGGTTTCCAGAAAAAACGACTGAATCGAATCAATATATCATTTGATCTAACCCAATATTGGAACTTGGAACTAGCAGAAAGTTATTATTAACGAAGACGTAAAAAAACACAAAAATCGTTTAACACATCTATCTCTTACTCATTTCCATTTCCTCGTCTTCGCGTTTCATGTCAGATCTACTCCGATGACCATCGCTCGGGAGAAAGCTTACTTTATCTCAGTCCTTTTAATTCCATGATAATTTGCATAAAATTATCAAAACTTAAACAATTATTATTATTGTAAAATAAACATGTATTTTTTATTTATCTCTATATATTTTTGTTTTAAACTATTTTTTGGCTTGCAAAGTGTAAAATAATCAGTCGTTTTCATATACCATTATTAAATCATGAATAAATAAACATAAAGTATGCATTAAAGCTTTGAGGCCGATGATCGGTCCCACAAGTCACGCGGAACAGTTTTTCCACATTTTCAAGGCCGATCATTCATTAATGTTTGGAGCCTTATCATTAATGTTTGAGGCTGATGATCGGTCCCGTGCGATTTTTGCAAGTACGTGTTGGGGCCGATGATTGGTCTATTGGGTTAAAAAGGTTAAGCCATGCGGAACAATTTTTCCACATTTTCAAAGACGGCCATTCATTCATGTTTGGAGCCACGAAGTCCGTATTTTGCCTAACTCCATTGTGTTCCTTCATGTTTACTTTAATAAAAGTTGTATTAAAAGGTACTTGAATTGCTTAATTTCCACATAAGCCACTCCAATTATTTAATGCATGTTTGCCCTTTCTATGACTTTCTATTAAGTCAAGTCAAGTCAAGTCATTGGGAGTTTCTATTAAAATCAATCCAAGGTATTCGTGCGAACCAAAGGTCTCCTAAGAACATCTGAGATGAAGGTCCTAAGATCCATTACGCGAAAAACTCTCCGAGGTCGTGTCCGTAATGCAGACATACGAAAAACTTGCGAAATAGGGGATATCATTCGGTGGAGTAGATCCAGAAGAAGATACTGGAGGGACTATGTAGCCAGAATGGATAGTGACAGACTCGCATATACTCGTACAACCGCTCACGAAAGACCACCTAAGAAATGGAGGGACAGCTAGTCCTCATCATCAGAGGAGACATGATTTCTGTGTCGCAGATCGTCAGATCTATTAAAAAAAAATAAGAATAAGAATTTAAGATGATACTCATTACGAAATATTGTCGAAATCTTCAGTTCTTTGAATTCATAGCTTACATAGCAAATGACGATTTGAAAATATAACTTGAACTCTACCGGAAATAGCAATGGCGTATACTCGAAGTCAAAGATGCGTACTATAGAAAATACTCTATTAAACAGCGATATTCTTTGTTTCGAACTGGAAATAATTTAGTGGAGATTATAAGCATTTCACGAGGAATAAGATCTTCGGTAAGGTGATGAACAAGAAGGTCGAAAATAATATTTTGCTCAAATGATTTAATTATTTAAAAAAATGGGTCAGATTGCTTCAAAATTTATACGTATGCTTTAATACATTTGCAATATTTATTTGTTCCGTGATTATTATCTTTTTGCCCTAAAATTTAAAGATGTAGTTTTATAATGAGCACTTATAACGTTATTGCTCACTTCATTATTCAATTTATCTATTAGTGTTTCCGTTCTCGTAATACTAAAATGCTTGGCGCTGCGGTGTGCATGATGCTTGACTTATCTCTTACGATTGGCTAGAATAAATGAACCACTTTAGTTTTTCGTAGTAATGTTGCAAATAAATAAAACACAATATCAAAATTTTGAAACAAGTAACTGTGCTGAAAGTTTGTTATTATTAGAGATTAATATATCCAACATTGAAAATATCCTATTGTATGTATGGTGTACAAAATAATTCTGTTTTCGAGTAGTTTAAAATTAATGTAAGTGAAATCGCATTGAGACCAGAGTGGATACCACAAGAACGAAGGCTAAAGGGGTGCGGGTGGCAGAGATGCGGATGCTGAGGATGATAGCAGGAAAGACTCTGCGAGTTATGGTGAGAAACACGGCTATCCGCGAAATCTGCAATGTGGAAGATGTCGTGAGATGGAGCAGACAACGCAGAATATACTGGCGCACGTGCCGAGGATGGATCCCACCAGCATCCCACACGCTGTGGCGTATCAGATACCTGCCGGGTACCGTCCCCCCGGAAAACCGCCAAAGAGATGGAGGGATAGCTGGGAGTCGACCTCCCAAGAGAGGCCAGCCTGATCACAGGAACATATCAAAGGTCTAAAAGAAGAAGAAGAAAAAGAAGACCAATAGCACAAGGATTAACAACTTTTAAGTATGGCGTTGGCGTCAACGAGTGACGTCACAATATCCCATATTCATGAGCTTGTTGACTTCTGTGCAATCATTTTTTTGTTTATATTTAACTATAATAATATACATATATAAATAATAAATATAAAGAGTCATTAAGATGGTTTGGACACATGGAAAGAATGAGTGAAGACATACCTAATGGTAAAGAAGGTATATGTAAACGACGTGAACGGAGCTAGAAATAGAGGAAGGCCGAGGAAAACGTGGCACGATCAAATCAATCAAATATTGAATGTCGGTCACGTGAGGAGTCGGAAAAATCGACGTGCGTGCATGACAAGATGTATGAATGTAGAGGAATCGAGAGAAGTATGTCAGGACAGAATAGTGTGGCGTTCCATTCTTTCTGCCTACCCCTCCGGGGAGACGGCGTGATGGTAAGTTAGTTAGTTAGTTATATTACATAGGATATTGACTATGGGGTGGGATTTTGCAGGATTATACTACCCCCTAAGAGTCGTCCATAGTCAAAGTAAGAAAGTTCAATAGACAGCCGAAAAAAAGCCTACCGTTGCTTATATACTCATGTATTAATTTTTTAAATAAAATATATTACTATTTTATTTATTTCAGGGACGAACGTGGCATATCGAAAGCCGGCTAACCAGTCGACCACAGTGCGGGGAGGCAGCGCCGGAAACGGGAATGATGGCGCCCGGTCCACGGACGCCACGGGGGGCGAGGGCGCGCCGCGCTGCACGGAGACCCAGCGCGAGGCCTCTCCCTGGTGGCAGGTCAACCTGCTGCGTCACTACCCTGTCAGGGTGGTGCGCATCACCACCAGGGGCTGCTGCGGTGAGTAACGAACTATCACTTCAATGGACGTAAAAGGAATAGTCATAAGATCTGAACCTCTGTAAGCCAGAATATCCAAGTCCGAGTCCAGAGTATTGACTAGAAGACTGTAAATGGTCCTCAGTGCAACTAAATTTGTTGAATTTTATCATTCTTATGAAAGGTTATCTTCTCAGCGTTCTTATTACAGCAGGATTACATATTGAATTATTTTTCTTGAGCTAATATTATTATTATTTTGATGACTTATATTTTAAGTGCGCCGTTTTGTAAAATTAATTACTCCAAGGGCGCACTAGGAAATGACGGACCGAACAGTGCAGTCTTTAGAAGTTTCTTAAATTTAACGTCACTATCCTCATACTTAATGCCAACATGAAGGCTATTCCACGCCACGAAAGGTGTTTATTGGATATACAAAATCATATATATGTATATCACTACAAGATCTTTTTATCGAAATTGTGGTTTTGGTATCGATTTTTTTAATATTCCGTGGAATCTTACTGGTTGTCAAATAATATCTAATTAAAATAAAAGGAACACATTATAAATATAATAACCACAGAATTGTAATTATGCTTGACGCTAACCGGTTTCGCTTGTATCCAAGCTTCGTCAGGGTAATATAGCTTAGGTATAAGCTAAACCGGTCAGCATCAAGTATAATTACGATTCCGTGGTTAATTTTATTTTATATATATTTATTAATTTTGAATGTCTGACCACAAATAGAGTATTTAATAATAATAAAAAAAAACATGTAACATTATTTTGAGGCGTGTTTTTAAATTTAAAAACAAATGGGAATCGATGATGTGAGTAAACGCAATGTTTTATGATTAGGTCACCAACCGCTTCAGGATTTGGAGATCCGAGTTGGAAACAGCAGCTCCGATCTTCAGAGGAACCCGCTGTGTGCTTGGTTTCCCGGAACGATAGGTAAACCTTTTAAAATTAATTAATTTTATCATTTTTTATAATCAAATAATCAACTTTTTAATATCTCGTCGGGAAATTTTCTCACACCATATTATTGAAGTGACTTTAATTTAATATTTCTTGTCGAATATTTCAGATGAGGGTGTAACAAAGACATTCACTTGTGCCAGACCCCTGGTGGGGCAACACGTTTTCCTCCAGTTAGTCGGAGTCGAAGGATCCCTTTCGCTATGTGAAGTAGAGGTATTCACAACAGAAGGTATGTATTTTTTAATTATTTATCATTATTAATATAATATGTACATATAATAATCTATAAAAATAAAAGCGAAAGTGTATTATTGTGTATTGAGATAACTCTGTAAATACGTAATCAAACTTTACCATTTTTTCAATAATAATTCATTGAACAACGGCGGTTGTTCCTGTAATATTTGTGTTACAAATAGGACTCTCACTTTTAAATTAACAAATTTATTTATAATTTTCGTAGGACAGGAGAATATAGAACTTAATGATCGGACTCAGAGTCCCAAACTTAGAGCCTATATTTCCTTGAATATTATATTAAATATCGGACGTCATACTAGCTTATGACGAATTAAGTGATTTTGTTGATTAAAAGGCATAATGAATAACATTGTATTAAAAAAAATTATTTTGTTCACCAAAAGTATTGATCCACCAAATTGATACACCAAAAGTGTTTGGTTGAAATCATATAATTAATTTTATTTTTCTTAAACAATGTTCTTGCCCATTTTGATAACAAAACTTATTTTTTCGGTCCGTGTTCATCTTAGAATAGATTTGTCTAAATTTCAACATGTTTTAGAAGATTTTTTTTAAATGAATTTAAACACGGTTTTTTCCACATTCGAGCTTATTTTTCTCGGCATGATTAAAATATTTCACAGACTCATAATTGGGAAAACGATATACACAGTTCAACCCTCGAAATACATTGAGAAAAATAAACTTTAAAGTGTTAAAAACAGTGTTTTGATTAATTTATATATCATCGTTGTAGTAGTGAATGGTGCACTTAAAGTTGTCATCGCAAGCGTGGAATCGCGCGCATCGGAAGCAAAGCATGGAACTGGCAAAAGAAGGATGAAAGTAGAATAAATGCAGTAGAAATGAGGTCTCTTAGACGAATGTGTGGATACTCTGTGTATGATCGAATGAAAATATAAGAAGTGAATGCGGTGCGAATGATGGTGTCATGAACAAAATAATGAAAGGATCATTAAGATGGTTTGGACATATGGAAAGAATGAATGAAGAAAGAATGGTAAAAAAATTATATGTTAATGATGTAAATGGAACCAGAAATAGAGGAAGACCGAGGAAAACGTGGCACGATCAAATAAATCAAATATTGAATGTCGGCCATGTGAGGAGTCAGAGAAATCGACGCGCGTGCATGACACGATGTATGAATGTTGAGGAAGCGAGAGAAATATGTCAGGGAAGAAAAGTGTGGCAGTCCATTCTTTCTACCTACCCCTTCGGGAAGACGGCGTGATGGTTAGTTAGTTAGTTAGTTAGTTTCGTTGTAGAATTCCACAGTGCTAACACCTTAAGTACAATATAATGCTTTAGAAGATTCGAAATGGAATCTTGTGCAACAAATTTTATATTATAAACTATTTTTTAGAGTTCTCAAACGACCGCTGCGCCCCTCCTGGTGCTTCTGAGGACATCCAACTGGCCGCGTATGACAAGACTTGCTACGAGTTCGGAGTCACTAAAGGAGGCTCCTTCGAAGAAGCCAGGAAGTACTGCATCAAACAGGGGGGCGATTTGGTCAACGGCTTCCAAGTATGTCCATGCTTTTTTTTTTTAACTTTGTATTTTTGTGTATCTATCTAAAACATACTATTAGACACATTTCCGATTACTTACCTAAACAGTGACTTAAGTAATATAAAAGGTTTTTCAGGTATTGAAGAAATCTTCTAAAACATTATTATTTTTTTTTGTATACAACAGGTCGCTTGAACCCAATTACTGTATACAATTTATTTTTAGCTAATATACTAATGCTCGTGATATGCGATAGGTAGCTAATCTATCGCCATTTAATTTTCACGAGAAATCTACACCAGACCAAAGACAGTGTGACAATCACACTGCCATCGCCGGGAATCGAACCCGGAACCTTCGGTATGGCAGTCAGAGCTCTTACCACTCTGCCACGAAGGCCGCCAAATATTTTTCAGTACATACATTATTTTTAACTGAAATTACGTTGCTTCACAACATAAGTGAAGCATGGAACTGGCAAAAGAAAGATGAAAGTAGAATAAATGCAGTATAAAGACTAATGTGCAGTAAATTTGCATGTGATAGAGTGTCAAATGCAAATATAAGAAGTGAATTCGATGCGAATAAAAGTGTTGGGAACGAAATAATTATAGGGTCGTTTAGATGGTTTAGACACGTGGAAAGAATGAATGAAGAAGGTATATGTTAACGACGTGAACGGAGCAAATAGAGGAAGGCTGATAAAAACGTGATACGACCAAATCAATCGAATATTAAATATCGGTCACGTGAGGAGTCGGAGAAATCGACGTGCGTGCATTACACGATGTATAAATGTTGAGGAATCGAGAGAAGAATGTCAGGACAGAACCGTGTGGCGGTCCATTTTTTCTGCCTGCACTTCCGGAGAGACGGCGCGATGGTTAGTTAGTTAGTTCATAACAACAACAAAAATAGTGAGTGTGAGAAATTACGTAAACATCGTATAACAGTTGTTCATTAAATCACTCTTGGTTTCAAAACAAATTTCAATATCTATTCATTTCATAATATTTATAAATAATGTCACACTTGAATAAGTAGCAAACAAACGTGAAGTTTGATAACTTTCCTGCTTGCATTGTGTGAAATATAAATGTTTTCTTAAATAAACATATATTATGTATGTGATTAAATACATACATATTAAGTAATTTGTGCATTGCGATTATACAATATATTCACGAAGATCTGAAGATTGTATAATGGATAAATGCAAACTTCAAGATGAAGAGACATGTCAGAAATCTAATTACCATACCAGCTACTCTTTTTACGAATACGAAATACATACAACATTGTTTTATTAGGAAAATATTAAAAGTTAATTCTTGATTAGAATAAATCGAATATTTGAGGATATTATTTGCAAAACCGGCAAACTCCACCAGCAATCAAAAGTGAGATATGAATTGGGTCTTATTCATAATACATTTGCACACAATTTTTATTGATTTTCAGTTTCAAATTCGGCTGCATTCTGAAGAATTTTGCTATTAAAATATAGGGTTTGTTGCAAACATGGCAACCTCCACTTGAGTGTTGCAAAGCTGGCAAACTCCAAAATGAAATTCATTATTTTACTTTAATTATCAACATAATGATGATTATTTCATGGCTGATTACTTTAAAATACTAACTGGTTGAGATGAAAAAAATAAATATCGTAAAAAAGCGCATTTTATTAGCTTATCAGTTTTTTGCGTTTTACTCAAAACATCTAATGATGGAGTTTGCCGGGTTTGCAACTAATACCCTCATGTCAGAAATCTAATTACCATACTAGCTACTCTTTTTACGAATACGGAATACATACAACATTGTTTTATTAGGAAAATATCACAAGTTAATTCTTGATTAGAATAAATCGAATATTTCTACACTGATATTGAAAAGATACCAAAAATGATAAGTACTCTTATCTTACGGAAATATAAGTTTGACCTGAATGATGATGATATTGTTTCAATCCTGGGATTGGTTTGCAGCAATTTCCCCTATTATTCTCTTCCATTCTTCCCTGTCTTGTGCGGCTCTTTTGAAATGTGCATATGATGAGCAGCGCACGTCCACCAACAGGTCCTCCAGGTACTCTCGGCGTGGGCGTCCCCTAGAGTTTGTCCCCTCGGTCAATGACCTGAATATCGGTAGTTTATTTTTTTTTTAAAGTTTCAATTCTAGTTATGAAGAGTCCTAGCTATTAACATCTTGCCTGGTTCTTGGGATGCCACTTGTGCCTTTTTAATGTGGTAGTTTCCCATTGTTATTTGAATCCAAATAATGAATACAATTGTTTAGCTGTTGATTCTCATGAGGTGTGAAAAGTATCTAGTCTATATCCATATTTTTTGTAATGTGAATTATGTCAGACCAAAGACAGTGATTTTTTTTCATCGTCATCGCCGGGAATCGAACCCGGGACCTTCAGGTGTGACAGTCATTTCCACTCTGCCACGAAAGCCGTTAGTTAACTCATATGAATGGGATTTTACATAAAAACTGTTTATTGTTATTTTTATACATGATTTTAATACATTTTTTTTTATATTCAGGGTGCAACCTCGAGTTTCCTCCTGCAGGAGCTAGAAAGGCGTAAATCCCAGCTGAAGACTCAGCTCGTGTGGATTGGAGCGCAAAAAGATCCTGGACTCACTTCTAGGACATGGAAATGGGTTAATGGTATGTATTAGACAACTATTGTACTATGTATTAGAACAAGTGAATGCTTTTCTTTTTTTTTTGGAAAGTATGTTTACAAAAAATGCGCTAGAGCAGCGGTCTCCAAACTACGGTCCGCGGGCCAAATCCGGCCTGCCAGTATCATCAATCCAGCCCGCAACAGCTAATGACCAGTGTCATCAATCAGGCTAGACTAGTTTAGAAATTATAGATAATGGCAGAACAATTCAAACGGTTTTTGCCCTTGAAACTTACTGGAGTAATCCTGGAATAATAAAAATAAGTAAGAAAGTTTGTTGACCCCTGCGCTAGAGGATTAGGACCATGGTTAATGTAGGATAAGTGAATATGCGCTTAGTAGTCTTCACAAACAAAAGTCTACCTACGAGTATATAAATACAATACATACATCAATTAAAATAGAAGTGTAGAATAATGTTCTCAACTGACTGGGTAAAAATATTATAGAATAAATATATTTATTGTTTCTTGAACGATAATGTAAAACTCCATATTTAATAATTAAAATGTGCGAATGATATGTTTAGTCTTTTAGTTTTTATGGGAACAACGTGTTTTTTCACATTCACATAAATTATAATATAACTTCTAGAAATCAGACGTTTTTATTTGTATTAATTATATAATAAAATATAGTTGAAATGTTTACTTCCAGGAGATGTAAGTAAGAACGTTGATGATAGAATGAGATAATAAAGGATAAAATAATGCTTGTCGGATAAAAGCTAATGAACTGAATAAATAAAAGAAGCAAAGGAACATTAAAAGGCTTAATGAACAAAAATAATGTTTTTATATTAATCTTAAATTATGTGAATGGAGCACAAGCTCAAGGAAATTAGCCATTAGCCTATTGAGGTTGGTTCATACATGAAAAATGTAGAACTTTATTTTGATTTTCTTTATAGGTGATGTAGTTTTGAAGCCAGCTTGGGGTAAGGACCAGCCAAACAACTACAACGGCGAACAGAACTGCGCGGTCCTCGACGGAGGAAGGTCGTGGTTGTGGAACGACGTTGGGTGCAACCTCGACTATTTGCACTGGATATGCCAATACTGTAAGTCGAATCTTTTCCACAGATGGAGCCTTGGCCCTGAAAATCCCATAGTCGATCAGTAAAGAGCAACACATATTACCGTAAAGATGGAAATTTTCTAATTTTGATTTGTTTTAAACCAAAAATATTATAAAAATTTGGGATAATAATCACATAATACTAAGTTATGACATAAGTCTTTATCATTATTATAAATTATTATTTCAATTCAGTTAAGGGAACCTATAAAAAATATGTTATTTGATGTATTTTTGATAAGATTTCGTTAAATAAATACAACATGATTTTTAGTGATTGAAGAATAATTTATATTTTACTGTTTAGTATTTTAAAATTACTACATATATTTTTAAAAATAGTTTGTGAATATGAGATATCCACTGCTGGTTTTATATTACTACCATTCTCATCACCATGTGGATTAAATTTTTTTATTGATTTTTATATTGATCACATGTACATATTTTTTGCCAATATTTTATCTATACTTTACAAAAATAACTATTAGCAAAGTTTTATACTAAAAAAAAATCATGTCGACGTAAGTAACAGTAGTGATATTTTATTAAAACTATTGTACTAACACTCTCTAGATCAGTAACAGACTATATTAATAAACTTATATTTTGAGTTGAAATTGTTAATCTTCCAGCACCCGCAACCTGTGGAAGTCCAGACAAACAGTTAAATACAACACTTGAAGGCAAGAACCATTCTATTGGGGCGCAGATCGCTTATTCTTGTCCATTAGGACACATGTTGATTGGAGACAAAGTCAGAGCTTGTCAGAAGGATGCATTCTGGAGCGGACGAGCCCCATCTTGTAAATGTTAGTATACATTTAGATTAAATTTAATAACTTTGAACTTGTTGCAACGCGTATAAGTAAAAAATAATTTGTAAAAACATGTCATTTTTAATGAGTGTGAATATTTTTTAGTTTTGGGGGAATTTAAGAGTTATTAATATGTGATATCTATTTATTTATCAACTGTAAGAAGTTAAACCCATACAATTTCACTTCTTGGTTCATTTTTTGTATTTTTCTTCTGCTTCGTGTATTAACTAGACATTTCCAATGCCTCCCTTATATTGTATGATTATAAATTTTATATATAATAATATATATAATAAATTTTATATATAAAAGTATATTTTTCTCATACTCAAATTGCATTTTGACTGTATAAACTTTTTAAGGAAATAAATAGATTTTGAAAACAAATATTATATTTTGAGTTATTATGAAATGTTATGATTATTGTAATTACCAGATGTCAACTGCGGTGGGCTGTCTTCTTTGGAGCACGGTTCCGTATCCCTGACCGACAGTCGCACAACACACGGCGCCTCAGCCATTTACAGCTGCGAGCAGAACTACACCCTCATTGGGGATGGTGAGAGACAGTGCGGAGACGATGGCAAGTGGACAAAGGAGACTCCCAAATGCCTCTTCGACTGGTGCCCTGATCCCCCGTCCATCCCCGGTGCGACGGTTCATGTTAACGGACACAAAGCTGGTTCTGTAGCCACGTACGAATGCTCCTCTGGATTTATACTCTTCGGACAGCCTGTAAGTTAAAGAGTTCCCAACGGTAATTTAGAAAACCTTTAAATTTATAATGATACTAATACTTTTGTTGTTTGTGTTTGGCGTTTTATTATAATTGTTTTCGTTATGAATATGTAAAATGAATTATTGTGCGATGTGTTATGTGCAATCTACTTATTTTGCTTTTATATGTGTATTGTGACATATTTAACTACAATAAATATGCTTTGAGTTGTCAACAACCATCATAGGAGCTGTAAATTATGACAATTTATTTCAAAACACCCATGAATATTTCATTTAAGATTATTTACTAGAAATATATATTCCATTTCATTACATTAGATTTGATGAGTCTGAACTTAATATAAGAGAAATTCAACAAAAGAATCCCTTTATCACCTACAGGCGAAGCTAGGTCATAAGAGGATCATTAATAGATTTTCATATACTTAAATGTGACAAGTTGGCAGGAAATATTACAGATTTTGTTAAAGTTACAAAAAACTTTTCAAATCAACCTAAAACTAGTTTATTTTAACTTGTATTATATTATTATATTATACGTATGAATGTGTGTTGTCTTTATTGCTATTATTACAAACTATGTCACAACAAACCTTTTATTTTATCCCATTTGTTTAATGTATACAGTATTTTTTCTTCTCTATGATACATCGATATATGCACCCTCTTATTATGTTTGATATATTACATCTGTCAGATATTGCAGCAAACTAATGTACAAATGAATAACCTAGCGAATTGATTGAATTTTTCTCGATGTTGCGTTTTTGCTTAGTTTTTATTTTTATGCCTTAACGATTTTTAGAAATAAGTACAATGAAAATGCAACATGTCGTTTATTTATTGTAATTTTTTTAGAATGTGGTCTGCAACTTGGGCGGAAACTGGTCTAACAGCCCGCCGTCATGCAAGTATGTCGACTGTGGCACACCAGCTCAGATCGACCACGGATCGTTCCAGCTGAACAATGGCACCACTACGTACGGCAGTGTGGCGCAGTACACCTGCGACCTGGACCACTGGTTAGAGGGGGCAGAGACCCTCACCTGCACACGAGAGGGCAAGTGGTCCCATGATACGCCATCCTGTGATTGTAAGTTCATTAATTACACCACTAATCTTCCATTAAAATTAATAATGTAATTTACACTTCTATAAAACGAATTTGATATAATTACTATATTTAGACTATTAATCAAATCAAATAAACATAATAAGACTTATTTCGGAATAAAATTATTCTCAACTGCAAAAATACAAAAAATGTTCAAATTGTTTTTGTAATAATATTTGTAATTTTACTTTCAGTAATAACCTGTAGCGAGCCAGAAGCACCTCAGGGTGGCTTTGTAGTTGGCTATGATCTGAATGTTCACTCCTCCATCGAATATCACTGCGAGACCGGACACAAGCTCGTTGGGGAAAACACCTTCACCTGTAACAGCAACGGAGAGTGGTCCGGCGAACCTCCGATATGTGAATGTGAGTTCATTAATGAGTGTCATTTTATTTAGACCTCTTCATGAGTGAAAAAAACTTCCAGAAAGCATCCAGATGTTGAGACCGCGGATAATACAGACAATATTTGGACATTATATATATTCTTGAGCATAGTAGAGAAGCCCATAGTGTTCGTAGTCCCTAAGTACAATCCAATTTGTACCGACTATTTGAAAGTGTCAATTCAATTGTAAATAATATTCAATGAGTGTTCTCAATCTCTCGTAATCAAGCGCATACATTTTTAGTCACCCCTGATAATATGAAATTACTTTAATTTGTTAAGTATTCTTTTATTCTCCGCGACTATATCTATAGCTGTAAACTTCTTGCTATTAATTTAGATACTGTCAAATGTTAGTAAATGTCAATCTAATCCAAGGAACATAATAAAAATTATGATAGACCATCTTTCCAGAAGCTTCAAAGCTAAAGCATTTCTAGAAAATTTAAAAATGTAATATTATTTTTTAGATGTGGACTGCGGCAAAATCCCTCCGATGCTGTATGGAGTTGCTGACTATATAAACAAAACAACTCATCTCGGTAGTCTTATTCGGTATTCATGTACACACAACTACAGACTTGTGGGATCACCTGTCAGAGAGTGTCTAGAGAATCACCAGTGGAGTGATAATTCTCCCAAATGTGAAGGTACGCAAATCTACAATGAATAATATTATTTACTTTTACCATCCTACATTATTTAAATATTAACTATTTGAATATCTTATGAATTATAAATTTAAGAAAATGTGGAATGGCTGTACGAAGTAGTGTTTGTATAATAATAAGTTTATCGATATGAAGAGATTGAATTTTGAGTTCACTGAGAATGGACGGCATACTTGTCTATTCTGGACTGGTGCCGGACAAAGAAGAAAGAATATGGAAATAATTTGATCTTGTTGATTGTTTTAAAGAGTAGGCAGCCATTGGAAATTTTGCATGTATGCATCTTATGTGTTTTTGCCTTGTTCAATATTGACAGTAAGAAGGATGAAAATAGTTTTAAAAAAATTGGTTTATAACAAGTACTTGTGTCACTGATTGTTGAAATTGTTTCAGAAATTCGTTGTCCCGAGCCTATTGTCGCCGAACACAGTATCTTGTCAGTAACGGGTAATGACCGGATGTATGGGCGTACCCTAATCAGGACACTGGAGTCCAGTAATAGCGGGTCCACGACCTACAAGATTGGTGCCCTAGTCAAATATCGATGTGAAAGGGGATACAAAGTTATGGGTGAAAGTTTGTCAACATGCGAGGACACTGGACAATGGAGTGGTGAAACACCACATTGTCAATGTAAATACATTTTAGATTTTTAAATTAATTTCTAATAAAAAACTTTGTAAAAAATAATATAACAGACAATACAGAAAAATAATTCAGAGAGTAAATTGAATGATCTTCAAGTCATTTCTTAAAAGAATTAGACAGAGAGAGTGGGATGCTACTCTAATCTTGACTGATACCTTTCTCAAGCCGCCTCTGTGTATATATTATTTTTCTTGAAATCACATCTAACGATAACTTTTAAAATTCAGTTGACTTGGTGGTATTGTATTTTTTGTAGCCTTTATCAATTTCATTCACAGTTTATTTTATATGCCCAAACAATATTATTGAATCTTCTCAGCTGTTTCATTCTTAAGTATTAGAATAGGGTTATTACAATTATGTCCACTCTTTTAGATGTGGACTGCGGAAGTGCTAACGATATTGCTCATGGTAAAGTAACATTGGCCACAAATGCGACATACTACGGTGCTGCTGTACTCTATGAATGTGACAAAAACTATCAGCTGGATGGAGTGTCGAGGAGGTTGTGCCAGGACAATGGTACGTGGAGCTCAGATGTCCCAAGTTGTGTTGGTAAGTACCCCATCATTCGTCTTCTTTCCGTGTCCTGTCAGGTCTCCCCAACGTTGACTATCATCCTTGAGTAGGCCTCCCTATCCTGGGCAGCTCGGAACAGCTCCCCCACAGTCCTCAGCCCTGTCCACTCTCGAATGTTCCTCAATCAGGAAACCCGCCTTCTCCCAACACCTCGTCGACCCTCAATCTTACCCTCCCTCTTCAGATATAACAGTGCGTACTTTTCGCCTCTCAAAACATGGCCCAAGTAGGACACCTTACGGACTTTGATGTTGCTGATGGTATATTAGTAGACCTTTCATTTGAATTAGACTGGAATCAGAAGGGTAACTATTGTTTTTTTCATACTAATAATCTGTATGTCTATTGTCTTGCAGAAATCACATGTCAAAATCCATCAGAAAAGCAGCAATTAGGTCCTGGACTCAATGTGGGAGTGAACTCTTATAGTGTGGGAGGAGTTGCACAATATTCATGTGATAAGGGTTTCTCCATCACCGGCAACACGACTAGAACCTGTCTAGCGCGCGGCACCTGGAGCGGCAGCCAACCCACATGCATACGTAAGTACCTGTCTTCTCCCTTTTAAATAAATTTCTACATTCTATTTAATTCTTAAATTGTACTCGAATCTTGATCGGTATATAAATTTAAACTTCAATCTACAAAAATTCATGATATATGAAAAATGTATCCTTCAAGAAACCACCTTAGAATGATATGCCAAGTAATATAATTATTATGTCTCTAAGAATTGTCAAGCGGTAAAATTATACATTTTATTTTATTTGCCCCAATAACTGCTCCGAACATTTATTATATTGTCTATGGACTATAATTTTCTATGGATAACAAAACCTGAGATACGCGTAAACAAAAACAAATAAACGTCAAATTTATCCAATATTGGTAAAAGTGTACTTAATAGCCGTAAAATGAAGTTAAAGGGGCTGCTGAAATTAAAATTTTATTTAATTCTATCGTTTTCTCTTGGATGATAGTGGCGAATTGTTTTTTCTCGCAGCTTTAATTCTCGACATCCTATAATTGTAATTAGACCATTGTTATTAAATCAAATAAAAATAGAATACAGAGTTAAATTTTATTTTTTAATTAAAGTTATTTCTGCGATATTTGCGCATGATCAAAATCAGAAATTTTTCTTTTAACCCTGCTATAGTAAAGGTTCTGAGTTTGTTTTAACTCATAAAAAGTTATCTATCCATGGGAATGCAATAAAACTATTGTATGTTTATAAAGCAAATTATATTTAATTTGAAAAATGACTCATAAAGGTAATTTATTTTATTTTCAGCCATAAATTGCAAACATCCAGGAACGATCGAAAATGGCCGAGTGATAATTGCTAATGGTTCAACGCTTTATGGAAGTGGAGTGGAGTATCACTGCATTCCACATTTCCAGAGAGTTGGGCCATACCTGCGGAAGTGTTTGGATGATGGAACTTGGTCAGGTGACGAGCCAAGCTGCGAGCTGATTTCAAATGAAACCCAAGACTCCAGCAATTTGACATTAAGCATTGGAATAGGCTGTGGTCTCGTTTTATTTTTGCTCATTATTCTGGGCCTCGTCTACCTGAGATTGTGAGTAAAGATATTTTAGAATGTACTTATTTATAATAATTAAATTATGCAAAGACTTGTTATTAAATTCAATTTTAATAATTAAAATAAATTTTTATTTTTAGACGGAAAGCAACACCTGTTAAAAACACCGAAAATATAGAAGGAGCCGAGAGGAAGGAAGATCAAAATGCAGCCGTGATGAGCTATGCTTCACTGCACGATGGAATTAATGGTTTTAGGGGAAACCACCTTTATGATAATGTTCAGGACAATGTTTATGATGCCCCGTATGGAGATCATTTGACGGATAATAATGCATACAACCATAGCCAGAGTGGAGACTCGGATACAACCTACGAGCCAGAGCCTGGAGTACACGCTGCAGGAGCAATGGTTACCATCAATGGGGTTGCAGTGCGCTGAGTTCAATGTTCCAAAGTTAATGTATTTAGGTTGAATGTAAGGCTTGTGTTCAATTACAATTATTTTTCTTGAAAGGTCGATACACAACTTTATTTGTAATTCATATTTGTGAATGTTATTTTTCACTTCTCAGAAAACTGTTATTAAGAATACTTTTGATTTCATTACAGCTTTTAGTCAACGATTGGATATCTTACTTAGTCTTATGCGTATAGGAATATACATATATTTGGGGGTGCTGCATATGATTTTTACTAATAAAGTTTACACCTACAGATTTTATTTACCAAATAGCCAATATGTTTGTTAAAGTTGTAGTTGTAATAAGCATTTTTCATTTAATTACTATAACTTGTTTAGGTTTTTCTTTTTCACTGCCACCAATAGCAGATTATGTTTATATGTTACACAAAATGCACTGTCAACTTTGTGGTGTTATTGGCCTTAAGAGGAGTATTGATCATCTATATGTCATGTGACAAAGAACAACAAATGAACAAAAGATATTGATATCTCCCAGTTGGATAATCTTTTAACTGTAGTTAGGCAGAAAAAAGGCACTCTGTCCTTGTACTATGGTTAGTGGATTCTCTTGAAATAGATGTGTTGAAAGCTTATAATTTGAACTGTAAAAATAAAATAATGTATAGTTCCCATAATAAGATTATTTGTCTTTGCCTATCAGGGCAGAAGTAAATAAACTTTTTTCTGAATTTATTAGGTGTTTACACAAGTTTTGAAATAGTACCAACATATTTATTATGAAATAAATAGACGTATGTTAAATTACATTAAATTAGCTATATTGTAAGTAAAAATAAATTATTTTATGAGGGGAAGACTTCACTAGCCGTTTTTAGTTCAGGTTATGATATGAAATCCAAGGATTATCATAATCCTAGATTCATCTGGGATAAAGCAGTTTGTCACTCTGTTCAGTCAAGGTAATATCGGTCTGCCTTCTGCGTCGTATCGCATTAATTATTTTAGCTCGTTTCTCAACTTTTGTTATTATACAGAGCTCCTCACGATGAGCACCATTCCTTGAACGCATGTGAGCAATTTAAACCTTTTTTGTAGATTCCCAAAATGCAACTTGAAATTTTCCCAAATAAATATTAAGCCTGAGCTGCAAATGGAGTAAATTTATATATAAAAGGAATGTGTGAAGCCTACCTTATAAAAGTAATATGAAATGCCAAATTTTACATTATTTTCAATACACTCATAACTATATTTCTTTTTTTTTAAACTTTTTTCAACCTTGACTTATTCTTCGCTGTAATCTCTATTAATTAAATGTTAACACTTTGTTTTACTATCTACCCCTCAATTGATAAATACAATATTTATTAATGTAGTTGTGATGTAAGTTTAATTTGAATTATGTTTTCTTATTCCTCTATTTATGTATTATTTTTTTAAAACACAAATGCATGACAATTTGAAATAAAAATATTTTTCTATAAATTATTTCATATGAGATATTTTGATCAAATTTGTCTTATATATTTTCCAATTAGAATAGAAGTGTTTTACTATATGGTTACAGATATGTATATTTATTGTACTTATTCTTTAGATACATACATTTGTAGTGTAATTAAAATATGTAAAAGTTTTTCACCCAGTGAATATCACTGTTAGATTCTTTTTTCAACAAAGATACTTTTATTTTGTGACACTTTCCATGTTTTGTATTTTTTTTATGTATACTTTTATAGGACTTGTCATTCATGTTTTATACTCGTAATTGCTTGTCATTATCATACAATCAATATGGGTAATGCAACATTTTGGTAAAAGATTAATTGATTTCAGTAATGACGAAAATTCGTCGATAAGTTTTTATATATTTTTTTCAATAGACGTGAGGTGGCATTATTGAATGAGGTAATTGTTTTTTTGCACTGTTTCAATTCACTCAAAATTATTTTGCATTGACTGTATCGCGCGCAAAGTAATGTCCTATGCAAAATTAATTAATTCAGGAATGCATAGATAAAAAGTAATCTATTGTAGGACAAAACAGGATAAATTCTTTTTGTGCCTTTTGTTATTTTTTTTTATAAACGGTAACATTTTTATTTAGTTAAGACAAAAAATAATAAATAAAGAAGTGCATACAGAAGAAATATATAGACAACATTGTTTTATGGTATGTTTTGATAGTTCAGTGATGTCAGTTATTTTTTAGAGTTCCCGTTACTGTCTGAGTTTTTTAAATATGTATGTAAAATTTGTATTAATACATTTAATTCTGTTTACTTAATCAGATGAAATATTGTACAGTAGATTATTAATTACACAATTGTAGTGCATGTTTCACGCATCTCAATAAAGGGAAAATCCACTCTGCATATTAAATATCATAATCAAATGAAATTAAAGGTACAAACCAAAGGAAACATATTTAAAATGGAATGCTTTATTTCCAAAAATAATTGTATCTTTTATTTTATGTCTACCTAAAGATTTTTTTGTAAATATTTTTGTTGTAAAAACTGTATTTCTAAAAATAAACATTAAAAAAAGTGTTTTTATTTTATTAACCTATATACAGGTGTCCCAGAAGTCGATGTCAAGCCGGAAACGGATGATAGGTCACATAGTCATGCTAGTAATGAGAAAAATGTAAGTTTTGAATTTTTTAAATTAGAGCATTGAAAAAAAATCGAGAAAATCAACATCCTGTTTTTTTTTTTTTTTTTCTCATAACTAGCATGACTCTGGCTTGATGTCGACTTCTGGAACACTCTGTATATTGTAATATTTATACTACTCTTATCTTTCTTCTTCTTTGCTATAGAACTATGTCATCTGTTCTCTAAAGGGTTGCTCCTCCTGTGAGATAAATCCCCAGCTATCCTTCCTTCTTTATGAGGTCTTCCACGAGGACAAATACTATGAGGCTGATTATGATAGAGGATTCCCTCCGCTTACCCAAAGCCGTTATAAGTGTTACAGCATCTTTCATCAGCTTCACTCTTTCAATCTCTAGGCCCGTCCCTTGTCCATGCGAAAATTACGTTAGTTTATATATATTTTTTTCAAAATCAAGAGCGTCCCAGACCATTTTTAATACCTCTTTTTTTCCAGTATTAAGTTCGACTTGTCAATTTTAATGGCTATCTTGATGGTAACTAAAAATTGACACAACTACATGCTAAGACAGTAAGTTGATGATGAAAAAAACAACAACTTCAGATATTATTTTTTTTATTGTAATGAATACAATAAAACATTTATGATACAAACAATGAAAATTAGATCTCACAAGGTGCCACAAAATAGCTTAGGTCATGGAAAGCAAATTTGACACTGAAATGCACCCACAAGTTGATTTCATCCAAGCAGATGCTTAACCAAAATTCCAAAAAAAAAATTAATTTTCTTCCCGTCATATTATTCCTCCTGTTTGTTCCACGTTTATAGTAAACAGATGTAACCTAAAAAAGCCGAGATGTTAAAACAAATTGCGGAGTACAATTAAAAAATGCAATCGTTAAAGGCAAAGAAATATATTTTTAAGTTGCGACAAGTGTAATGAACCCATTGATGGACACAGTGGTGTCCAGAAAGATTTTGGTAACATACCCTGTGTACACAATTCAGAAATTTATCTTACAATCCTAAAATATTTGTTCAAAAATGACAAAAGTATTAATTAAAATATACAAAATCATGTACTTTATTTTTCAAAATAATTGTTCAGTCATGCTAAATATATATAACCTATAAATTTGGCATAACATGTAAATACAATGAAATCATATTGGGATATATAAAAATAATAAAAATCGCATATAACCAAAATTTAAATGCAATACAGCAGATCATCTAACAATATTTTTGATCTGCAAATTGATATGGATTGATATGGAAGGGCTAATTGATATTTAAATAAAATATAGTTACATATACTCACGACTGAAATATCTATAGAATTATTTCACATTATTATTATGACAATTAATAATTGAATGAAATGAAATATTAAGTTCTTATAAGAGACATCTTCAAACATATCTACAAGTATAGCAGTGTAACCTACCTTATGCGTCTTTTAAAAATTAAGATTAAACAATAAAAAAAACCTTTCAGAGTACATATTTCTTTGGATTTAGAATTAATATAATGATAATCATTCATTCCGGAAAAAAAATGTGACCAAATATCATAAAACAAAACAACTCATAAAAAAGATAGAATAGTTGACTACTGCGATAAAAAGTTACTGTTAAAAGAGGTTACACTGCAGAATTAACAAAAACATAAAATATATAATCTTTTTAAAATCTCTATGAATAATTCACATTATTTATAATATATCTTGATAAAAGCACAACCATAAAATGAATTAGACATGTGAGAAACTATCTAAAAAAAAAAATCCCACATCAGAAGAGTGTTATATTAAATGTATACAAATGTATTCCACCCTGCTGTAAGAATTGTTATTTCCGGAATATAGAAAGAAATTAATATCTGCAAAACATATTTAAAAAAGTAAAAAGAATACTCAAATAGTATATCTCAACTCAATATACATATCTGATTTTCATGCAGCAGGAGTAAAGAATTGTATCTTGTAGAATTATAGTAACTTTATATTTCTCGGGTGTGCCCACGCTTAGTGGTATCATGTTCAACAACTAAGATCATTGCAGACTCCATCCAGATATTGGTTAAAGAGGATACCACGAGACCCAGATTTTGCTACAATTACAAGAAATATAATTCAGTCAACCATAAAGAAAGTAACTTCTTATCAAATCAAGAATTTGTAAAATGAATGAAATAAGCACATCAAACAAAAAATATCATTTGATCAAATAAATTTAATAAGCAAAGATTTTGTTTTTTGTAAAGACTAGATAGGCAGGGAAAACATTTTCAATTGCTTTATGAAATACTTAAGACTTTAACACTGTGGAATATCAAATGAATGATTTGTATGAATAATAACACTTTTCCATACATAAATCTTGGTGTTTTGAGGACAAGAATTTATATCCAGTTAATTAATAAATAAATAATTGTAAACAAGTGGAACATATAGCATGTTGAATTATAGAAATTCATTATGTTTTAAATAACAATAATACATAATAAATTAATGACCAATTTATCAAAGACTGTAATAGACAAAGGTAACACAGAAAACTAAATTGCAACACACAAAAAATGGACAGAACAAATCATGTAACATTTAGGGCATATCACATGTACACAGATGTCAGTGTAAAAGTAACCGTAATGAAACTTCTAAATAACTATTAACCTATTAGATATTTTCCATGGTCCTGTATAAAATCCAGTCCTTTTCACGGAGACACACAGATCTTGAGAAGCTAGATGTTAGATTAAGCATTAGTAATTTATCATCTTCCCTTAGAAAATAATATATTGGCAAATTCCATACGTAGCACTTAAAAAATATAAAACTGTAATATAATATTTATTTTTACTCATAATTATATTTTTAAAAACTGATCAATAAAAAAATTCCAGATTAGTAATAGATCTGAAGATGAAATATTAATTATTTTCAATTTTCTTTCCTGCATCACCCGTGGGAAACAAAAATTGAAATATGCAATATAAAAATACAATTTCAATGTAATTTAAAAGAATCAATGTCAAACAATCGTCACTAATAAATATTACTTAAGTAATCCATCCATGCCACACTTAACATCTACATAAGGTATATATGTAACAGGGATGGCGTGCAATAATTCATTCATTCGATAATTTATAGGGAGGGTTAATTGGGACAGCAAAAGAGGTACACATGAAAATACAAAGTTGTTTAATTCTAATTTTCTTACCCACAAGTTATACGGGTGAAGAACTAGCCACAACATATCAAAAGGGGTGAATATAAAAGTGTATACATAGTTACAGATCATTCGGTTAATAATTATAATTGATAATATTAATTGATATTATATACATATATATACCATATAATCATTAAAAACTTGCTCCTAACAGAACATTATTATCATCAGCAAGAAAGTGAAAATATAAAAAATCTTCTATGATTATATGTTTTTTCTTTATTACCCTTTCATCCAATTTATAAATAAATAAAAAAACTCTTGTAGATAAATCCCTATAAAAATAAAACGATCGATTTTTCAACGAGTTTTAAAACTTTTGCAGCTAAACATAGTTGAATCTGAGAGGCACTATCGGAATACAAGTGTCCGTAATAATTTGATAATATAATTGATTTTTATATACAAAAGCAATTGACAATACCACATCACACTTACAGAAAAAACAAAAAAAATATTTATAAATACATATATACTCACTTTCTTATTTATCATTTCATAAAATAATTTTGTAAAATCAGAGAAGATACATCATACAATATTTTGGCTTTTATTCAATAATTTGTTTATTGCCCACCACCTCAAGTGTAATAATAAAATAAATAATTAGTCATATATCTGATGAATAATATACCACAAATAATACTATTTAATTCAATCTTCTGAATATATGACAAAGGAACATGGAAACGAGACTTTTAGATAGAAGCAAGGCATAGAACACAACAGATCGCTATTTGAAGGAAAAGTGTTAAACAAAGCTAATTAAAATTATAATACTAGGAATACATACAGTAATGCTAGACTAGACACAAAGAACAAATAAAATAATGTTATAGAATGTTTTCTTAATATTAGTAATACAAAATGTTTACATTGAGGGTGTGCAAATGTCCAAAGAATTCAGAAACTAGACGAGACATTCCGTTACAATATAATCATCACGTTCGTGTTGTATGTTATACTCAATGATCAATGGTCTCATATTTTATTTATTGTCCAAAAAGATTCACATCGATTCAATGTATATTCTATAAGATCACATTCATATATTAAATGTTCGAAAATACTTCATCTAGAAATATATTGTATATATCTATAGTCGGGACAAAAAACAATATGTTTTATATATTTAAAAAAATACTTATTAGTTTGAATGTACGTAAATCTTTTAGGCTATTAGGATATATGTGACCTGTGGCACATGACTTTTCCACGTTAAAGAATACAATACAAACCATCACGCCGTTTCTCCGCAGGGATAGGCAGAGAGAATGGACCGCCACACTGCTCTATCCTAAAAAAACCTTTCTAGCTTCCTCCACATTCATACGAGTCATACATGCACGTCGATTCCTCTAACTTCTAACATGACCAACCTTTAAAATTGGATTAATTTGGTCATGCCATGTTTTCCTCAGTCTGCCTCGACCCCGTACCCCATTTACATCATTAACGTATACTTTCTTAACCATTCTTTCTCCATCCATGCATTTCATATGTCCGAACCAACGCAGCGATCCTTTCATTATTTTGTTCATAATACCTTCTTTCGCTCTACATTCCTTTCTTATATCAGAATACATCATATATATTTGTGGCTCAAGAATAATACTTTCAGTAGGCGCGTGTAGGTAGGAAGGTTTTGTAAAAATATTGAAATGATATATTTTAATGTAAAAGTTAAAATATTCCAGGTGCACAACAACAGTACATTTAGAATACGTATTAAGTCACAGATATGCACAAAGTTCATAAAAAAAACTCAACATACTTTGTAATTAGTTAAAAATTAATAATAATAAAAACTAAATAATCAGATCGTATTTGATGTCAGATACTGATACTTAAAATATTAAAATAATAATAAAAATAATGTTAATTGTGAACATATAATAAATAACATAATTTTCTGGCTATTAATTATAACAGAATCTGAATTTAAAATATGTAATTACAATAAAAAAGGCAATAAAACCTTTAAACTTAAGAGCTGCCAAATAATATTTGACATCTTTCACATACACACTCCATGTTTTCCTCTTTTGGAAAAAAACATTCTCAAATAAACTCCCCAATAAGATGAACTACTGAAATACATTAAAGAATCTATAATTTTATTTCATTTCTTTATACCATTCTCTTACAAAAAATATTATTTTGGAATGTATAAAAAATATGTCAAATATGGAATATTTTTTACACATTTTAAATCACAATTGCAGAATAAATTAACCATGAAGGAGGAGGAAAAATATTTAAAACTAAAATAATGAATATACTATTGTAGAAATAGATTTCTATTGAATGATATGGAAAGATCGGTTAAATGTACGGATGAATATTAAATGGCTGTTGCCTTGGAGATAATGAATGCCGACAGCACAGCTTTACCATATAATTATATGATCTACAAAAACAAGAATGAATTTATTTAGTATATTCTAATAGATTCACCATTCATCAATAAAAGCTTCTTTAAAATAATTCAATTTAATTTTATGAAGCGATATGGGTAACTAAACATACAACGCAGTCACCTATGCTCGTGCAGGTTTTGACATGCGATATAAAATTTACTAAATATGTAATCAAATTCACATAACATTTAAAATATATATATGTACGTAACAAATATATTTACCTTCACTTTGTTTTAAATTCATGGTTGAATCAAATTACACACCTTTTTTTTCGGAACAGAAATTACTCACAAATTTAAAAAAAAAGTTTATAAGTAAAAAATGTATTTAAACAAATTCAAATAAATATATGTTTTATGAAATCTATTCCAATAAATCATCAAGAATTTAACATCCTTTCTCCTATAGCATTAATACACAGCAGTCCCTCATTATTATTTCAAATACAACCTTCCATAATAAAACTGGATTTCTGCACTTAGAATAGCATGTGGTTAATACACAAACGTCTAAATAAAAAAGTTATAAAATATGTCTGGTAAAGCCATTTTTATCTCTAAATTGCCCTGTAAAAATAATTTAAAACAAGTTGCCTATATCATGACAACAGTACCAAAATAAAAATTTTTAAATGTTGAAACCGCGACCAACAATACTGAGGGACTACTGTACACCGTGCAAAAGAAATGGCAGCAACAATACTGTCGACGTTTAGCGATTATTTTGGGTTATGGATATATGGACAAGAAGCGAAGAAAGCTCCAGCTCTTCAGAAAATGCGTTGGTGAGGGGGACACTCCTGTATCCCGTGCGGAGGCACTTGACTGGATATGTGGCTTGCCCAATGAAGTTAGGATCCCCAAACATGTCTTCATCTTGTACAATAAATCGGAGTAAAGCGAAGTCTGGGTTGGCAATTTCGAATTCGCAAATGTCGTTCCAAATAGGATTAAATCCATTATCAGCTGTAAATCAATAAAAAAAAATTAAATTTCCAAAATTAACAATGACTACGAGTTTCAACTATATGCTACTGACATACCGCTGAATGGGAACCATGGACACAATTTAAAAATGTGATTGCTTCGCACCTTTGCACAACTGTCTTATTTTGAACACAACTTCCCTTTGCTCTTTTATTCCTTCAACTTACTAGGTTCACCCAAGAAATAAGTGGCAATGACGCATCGCATAAGAAAATGTATACGCAAAAATAGATCATATTATTAATAAATCGCCAATATAACAAAACGACAATAATAAAATATGCGCATAATAAAAATTACCTATGGTTTTGGTGACCAGCTTCACTCCGGAATCATACTCTGCACCAATTACTTCCACTTCCACAAAAGGACTTGCTGTTCCTCTTCCAGATTTACAGAGATGTCTCGCTGCTATCACTCTGAGAAGCACCGTGTAACTGGGCACATTTACGAGAGTGTTCTTGTCATAAGGATTGAACCCATCTACAAACATAAAATCTGGTCGCAATACAAACCCGCATCCTCCGTTTTCCTTAAACTTTCCAGTGTTGATTTGCATCGGTTTATCGGGAGTCTGGTAATTTAGGGCTACCATCTGTGATCCAGAGTTCCACATGGGCATAGGATTATAGTTAGAGGAGTCAATTCTTTGACCCTTTGGGTAAACTCTACTGAACTGGACTTTGTGATACTTCAAGAAGAAACTGTTTTCTTGTTGGCATATCAGTTTTTCAGCTTTTGTTTCTGGGAATGAGGACATTTCGTAAAATGTGAAACCTTTAGTCTTGATGCGATCAATGTTGAAGGCTATAGATCGGCAGTAGATGATGAGGTCAGACATCTCTTTGGCAATGCGCCAGGCACGTTCCATCTCGCGATGCTGGAGTGATCGGGCGCTGGCAGATTGGGCCGCGTCCTGAATGGCAGCCAACCATTCTAGGGCCACTTCACGAGACGAAGCAGCCATATCAAAGGGCGCGCACATAGAAGGGTTTTGTACACGTACCACCCATTGGGCGGTTCCCACACCCTCACCGCCAACCACTAACTCCACCATGGCGCCCACCACGTCAACACTGCCCTTCTGCAGGGTACCCAGAGGCATGCCGTCCCGTTCACTTCCCTGAAAGGCAAACACTTACACACTCATTACTGTTATCATTACTGGGATATAATCTCACAATATCTTCTTACGATGCAAACAAATATAATAATAATTTTAATAATAAAAATATTTGTAGATAATTTAATATTTGATATACACAAAAATACTTTATTAATTAAAAAAAAATGCATGCCCTTTTGCAATGTACACTTATTTTATGAATAATTTAAACATATTTTTTTTTTTTAAACTTATAACATTAAAATAAAATTACAAAATAAAATTGAATGCGTCCATTGACCAGGAATATTATAACTGTAGGATAATCAAGAGTTTGAGATGGTCAATAAATAGCGGCATAAGATAATAATGCATGTAATCTATTAATTAATTAAAAGAAAAATCAACGATTGTCTCACATTAGTATCGCCTTCAGCCGGTTCTATTTCCTGAACATAGTTGGCAGGGAACCACTGGTAGCGTTTGCCGCCGTAGTCTCCCCTCCACCAGCCTGCATCCGGCTTGTGCACATTAGTGATGATGGCATGCTTGCAGAACGAGAGCTCATCATCCTGCCGGGCTTTGTAGTCATACAAAGCCTTCACCATGATCTGATCAACAAACATTCAGAGATAGTAATGAAAAAATAATGAACATTATATTTATGGCATTGCGTTTGATAGTTTTCTTAAATGATGGTTATTGAAATTTCTTGGCAGAATTTTTTTTATTCAATTTTTTTACAAAATTTTCAAAATTATTGGTTTTGACCGGTTTTAGCAGCTTTTTGACATGCACCATACAATAGTAGTGAGCTCCTGAAACCAGCCGAAAAGAAAAGAAAAATAGATATTCATTTTAGTTGCCTAAAAAAACTGTAATTTTTTAATCAATATTAATTAATCCTAATTAATTATTCTATTTATAATGTAAATTAAAATATTTTTTGTTAATCAAATGTGTACCTTTGATGTAAATGAACTGGGATCCATATATCCAGGAGTTCCATACACTGAATTGTCATCAGGTTCCTATTGAATTAAAAAAAAAAAACAATAAAAATATATAGAGAGCAAATTATTTATAAAATTGGTGTTTAATAAATTAGATATATACTAAGAACATTATCAGATTATTGCCAAAAACTTCAAATTAAGGAGAAACATCGCTTTGATTAACTCTTTCTGTGCTGCTGTAAAACTATAATACAATCCGCACGGGCTCGGTAGGCAGCCGTAAGATCAGTGTTACCCTGACTTTCAACTGTCATAGTTTGGAAATATGTGATCTACTTATAAGCGACCTTAGAACAAAATCTTTGTAATCCTGCTAGCGACATCATTAAAAAAAAAACTGTTTCTGTCTAAGGACTCGACAGAAATAAGTTTATTTCGAACATTTCGTTAATTATGAAATAATATCAGAAATAGTGAAAGAAACAAATAATTTATATCAATTTAATATTAATGAAAAAGAACATGTTCGAAAGTGCATGCACATATTTTTTTGACTGTCGATGCCTATGAAAAGAAATAAACATCTGATGATTCAATAATATTAGAGTACAGATCCACTGTCAATTTTCAATAAAACACTGTCAAGAGACCACTATCAAATCTTACTTCAAATGTTACATTTCTCCAATTCAAATTTGACTATTACGAATGATAGACTCGTTAAGATAAGATTACTTTTAGAAAATTCCAGAAAAGTTTTCAAAGAATCGATGACACCACATAGAAATCTCTGCATCGATGAAAGTATTATTGTGTTTAAGGGACGGCTTCTTCTTAAATATTATACACCATTGAAGCAACATCAATATGTCATTAAAATGTTTGTTTTATGTGACGTCACAACAGGGTACATTTGAGATTATATAATATATTGTGGAGATGGAACAGACATTGCATATGATAAAAAAAAAATAGGAGTATCTGGGTCAGTGGTAACAACATTATTGAATAAATGCATGGGAAAAGGCCATTCTTTATGGTGTGAGAACTGGTATACCAGCTCAAATTTGTTTAAAAGTACCTACATGAAAATCGGACAAATGCTTGTGGGACAGTGAATGCTATTGGACTATCGCTGATCAGCAATCTGATCTGTTAATGGTGGCTTCAGTTAGGTAAGCAGGCGCGTTTGTATGGAGATTTTTTTTGGTTCTTGTTCTGTGTGATTTTTACTAATATTATTATTTATTCCAATGCACAAGAACCTTATTTGTCAATTTCTTTATGTGTTAAGAGTTGTCTCATATTTTTTATCTAGAATTGCCTCCTAATTTGCCAACATAGATCTGGTTAAGAGCACAGAGCTGTTGTCTTAAACAAAGTGAAAAAAACATTCATATGGCACTGATTGGCTCAGATCTTGTGTTTTGCCACTCTCAAATATATATGAATTTGATTTTTGAATAACACATTAGTATTTCCCTTTTAATTATTAATATTTCATTAATTTATATGGCGTAACCTTAAATATTGGCATGTATGCCCCACTTTGGAAACCCCTAGCCTATGGAAAAGAAATCTTGGGTCCTGTTTCAGGATAGATGAACTTAACCCTTGACTTATAAAAATGAATAAATATTTCCGCAAATGGTCTTATGAATTGGTATTTAATAAAAAATGTTTTCTTAGAAACTACCGTGAGAATCATGAAATATATTAATTTACTTACAACTCCAGTTCGCTTGATAATTTCTTCATTGACAGGGTACCAAAGTTTAATTTTCCTGTAAAGTGGATGTTTCTCATAATAGGCGACCAGCTCCACCAAACTTTCAAACTTCACAGTTCCGATTGTGTACAACCTTCCTTCCAATTTGATTCGGCAATGTTTGATTTCTTTATCGGCTCTGAAAAATCAATCAAGCATAATTGTTAATAAATAATATGACAATAAACTATAATGCCAATTCACATATTATATGCAGGTAGATTTGTGCGCTCTTTTACCACATGTAGATTGTAGCTAAAATACAATGGTAACATTTAAATGTTTGTATGATTTGACATGCGATGAAAAAATGTAACATTAATTGACAGTTCACGTACACGAAAAGGCCATGAAAAATGTATACATACTCTTCCCGCCGGTTAACCCCAGTGAAGAAAATGGGAAATAATACCCTTCCTGTCAGACACCACCAGTCCAAAAAACGGGTATATAATATAATACCTATACCTTTCCCACATAATATGAATATAAGACCTTTCCCGCAGTGTGTTAATAACTAACTTCTTAGGTCAGAAGACACCTACATTTTAATGTAAATTAAACTAATGTCATGTAAAATAATCTCGAATAAATATTTTCAACAATTATAAAAAAGCGATTACCTGAATGAAATGGCAAATGACCCGTTGTCTTTGTCGCTAGGTCTTACAAGAAATGCTCCATCAGAAGGAACACGTCTCAAAAGCTCTTCTGAATGAGAACGGGTGGCATGCGGTAAGTACCATTCCTTCCCTTCATGCTTGTTGGGCTGCGGCACTGGCTCTTGTAAGGTAATCAGAAACTCTTGACTTCTCAACGGGTTTTGCCTATAATGCGTTATCAAGCTATACAGGCTGTCAAAGCAAACAGAATCAATCAAATAGTACTTCGTGATTCCTTTATCTTGCTTCAGTTTTATGCGACAGTGGTTGGCCTTTCCTTGACGCCAAAAGGACAAACAATAATCCCCGACAAAGGTGACACTCTCTCTGACAAGGAAAGTGCCATCACCGAGGTAAGCGTGGGTCCGCAGAAGTTCTTCAGCCTCCTGCCGGTTGCCAGTGAGCTTGCCGTGAAACCAGCATTCCCCATAGTGCAAGTCATCCTGGGGAACATCTCCATTGGTTGCGTCTGCTTCACTCTCACCATCACTGTCGGCCTCTGTTTCACCCTGATTGCAATAATTGTCAGTATAAAACAGCTTGTTTTCAGTCAGCACAAATAAATGTGGATTCCATTCCTTATCAACGGGATCCTCCAAATACAAAATGCCATTTTTAACTGAAGTTCTCAGATCTAACTCTCTTCCTTCCTCAGCACGCATAGAGAATGAGTTCTCGTCCACCCCCTCCGGAAGCTTCTTGTGTTTGAGAATTATTCTACGTTTCAGCTGATGCGGAGATGGTAGGCACACCTCGTTCTTCTCAAATGGCTGCACAAGCAGTAAATCTCCAAACACTTCTTGTAAAGCTGCGGCCATTCTGCGCTGTTGAGGCAAGGAACAATTGTCTTCTATGGAGAGAATGAGTGGATATTCTGAAGTAACAAAGGCGTGATCTTTTATCGTACGCAAAACATCCATCAATTTTATTTTTGTAGTCAGAGTGTGACCATGGTATATGAATGGGGTTCCATCTGGTCCATCCCAACAGTCCAGCTCGATACATCGGCATCCTAAGCGCAAACAGCGGACATACGCTTCTACAGAGGATTCACTAGAAAATTGGTCTCCCATGAGGTATCTGTAATCAATCAAAATCTGTTACCAAAAATAGAAAGGAACATAAACAATTACTAATAAACCGAGTAAATTAGGAACTTACGTGTTGTGGCTTGAAGCTATCCAATAGTGAGCAAGAGGTTTAGTCATATCTTGCGTAACACTGTTATTCTTTTCATCCCAAATACTGTTTTGTTTCGAGAACAGCATCTCAACAAACTGAAAATATGTAAGGGTGTTAAAGGAGTGATTAAATAGAATGAAAAATAAAACTAAAAGAATAAATAATGAACAAACTCACTTCTGCTAGAGTAAAGTACGGGTTGTGGACATCTCTCTGGGGGTCATGCAGGTAGTCACGGATGAACGAAGACACACCAGCTTCATTATCGGAGATTGAATCTTTCTGTTCTTGATGTAAAAAATTCTGAAACTCGTGGACAGTAACGGACCTTCCGTTTGAACAGTAAAGAGCGTGCTTGTCAAATAAATCATACACATTCTGTAACAAACATTTAATTAGTAACAATAAAATATAAATAATTATACCGAAAAATATAAATGAAAGTGTCCGAGGAAATATATAATCTGGAGTGTATGATTAAAGAATGGAGATTAATGAAGCAGGTAAGCCTGGGTTAATGTATATGAACAAAACAAAAATGGAACCAGATTCAATTTAGGGCAATATTTAGGATTTAATAATAATAATTAATTTATGACTTCGCCTTTATATTATTTGTGATATTAATTTTGTAAAGAATACTTCATTTTTGTACATTTTCTATACATTATAAAATTCCATAAAGCATAGTTTTTTTGGTGGCAAATTTCTTACAAGTCTGAGGAAAACATTAAATAGTTTAGTATTTTTTTTAAATTAATGTTTAGATGTATGTGCAAAACAAGAAATATACTCACGTTTTCATCAAATATCAATTTCTGATAGAATGTGGCAAAATCATCAAATCCAATTTCCCCTCTTTTGCGATTATCAACATCTTGAAACAGATCTCGTAGTTTATTGGTAGAAACTTTGCTGTTGATTTTTGGAAGTAAACTTTTCAGTTCTTTTAAAGTGACCCTAGAACAAGACATATTTTTAAATGAACAATTAAACTTATGATTATCCAAGAAGAAAAAAATATATATAAATTTGATATCGCTAAGTTTATATGAACTGTCGCTACAAGACTTTATTAAACCGTCAACCAGGGATTTTTATTTTACAAAATATGAAGACAAACGCAATAAAAACACATGGTGAGTCCATGCAACTCGGTGCCTAGATACATTTTATTCATCATCTTCTTCTTATTATTATTATTATTAGTGTAGGCCTATTGGCCTGTTACTTAGGAGGAATTGGCCTCCAGCGAAGTCGACTCCCAGCTGTCGAACCATCTCTTTGGTGGCCTGCCTGGAGGTCATCTACAATGGGGCTGGCCGTGTAACACAATGAAGGGGAATCTGGATGGATCTATTCTTCTCACTTGTGGATACCAGTATCTTTTCCTTTGCCTTCCCCACCTAACGACATCCTCGACCTCGCATATCTCCCTTATCCGCGTATTCCTTATCCTCTCTTGCAGTGTCTTGCCAGATATATTTCCGAGTGTCTTCATTTCTGACACTCTGAGCGCATTTTTTGTGATTGTGGTGTCCACACTGCACTCGATCCCATATGTCATGATGGGTCGCACACAAGTTTTTTATACATGATATGCAAAAATATGCATTTTATACATGATATACAAAAATATAACTCGTAGATTGTTGCCCACAATCTACGGGTTGTTGTTGGTATTGGCGGAATATTTCCTTATAGCCGCTGCTGTTGCTTTTTTGGAATGACGTAATATCTCATCATACGTTGCCGAATTAACGGATTAATAATATAGAACTACATAATTTAAAAATTGCAGTTAGATAAACGATACATGATAGAATACCGAACGACAAAATAAGGAAGAAATTGGCAGATAATTGCATCATAAGTAAAATTAAAAAAGGATCCCTGAGATGGTTTGGATATATGGAATGAATGGACGAGAGAAGAATGGTTAAAATTTTGTATACAAGCAGTGTGAGTGGAAAGAAAAGCCGTGGAAGACCAAGGAAAGCATGGCATGACCAAATTAATTAAATACTGAAAGGCGGCCACATTCGAAGTCGGAAAAATCGAATGTCAAGGAAGCTAGAAAGGTATGTCAGGACAGAACAGTATGGCGGTCCAGCCTCTGTGCCTACCCCTCCGGGGAAACGGCGTGATAGTTAGTTAGCAGTTAGATAAATATATCTTCAAACGGGCTATTTTTATTATGTAATAATACAAAAGACTCGATATTAACACAGCTTGCTACAGTATTCAAAGTTGACCCCGTGATTTGGTGCGCCAGAATATATATGTATGCAGATCTGATACTGGTGAAAACTATAGTATACAAGAGGTGGAGACTATAAGTCTCAGGGTCATCGATGAGCAATTTATTCTCCATCATTGTTATTCAATCATTATGATGCATGAGGTAGTGTCTATGAAAATTTTACCAGAGGTATCATACAAAAAACATCTTACCAAAAGATTTAAAATTACATGAGCATAGTAAACCTAAAACATACTAGAATCGCACATAAAGGCTTAAAACCATGATATATTCTTTTGATTATGAAAAAGTTCACAATCCTGAAAATTTTCATCATTAAACATTCCTAAGTGGTGCTTGCAATATTTTATTATAGTGAGGCAGAATCTTCAATATTAATTTAATATTCAGTCTTAGTAATAAACCAATTATTGAAGTGATTTCAGTGACAAAATTGTTTATAATATTTTTTTATATCTGCAAGTGCTGAAATATTAAATTCCGTAATAATTCATACTAACCACTACAAATTGATGAAATTTTAGTTTAAAAAATTAAAAACTAAGAAGTGGACTAAGCCGTGGTAATATTTCAATTAAAAATTAGGGGCCTTTTAAATGAAAGTATAATAATTTGTAGCGTAATCTTTGAAAATGTTTCGCTTAATTATGTTATTTTTCACAAGTAGCACTAACTTGTCAGTTACATAATACAGAACAGTGCAAAATTATTTTACCGCTGCAATTACAGATTTGATGTCATAAAAACATGTCCAATCAAAATTATACAGAATAATTCTATGCAAGTCAATATTTGCTAATCAAATAAAAGATAGCGATAACTCACATTTCCCTGGTATTCTCCATAGCATAAAATTCTCTTCTCAGCCATCTTTCTATTTGTAGTGGGTAGGGTGTTATAACCGTGTTCTGAACCAAATTACGCAGACCCCTCATCCATATATCACACTCCTTTTCGGATAGAGCTGAAAACAAATCAAAAGATTAGATTAACTTTTACACCTTGGGAATGATCATACAAGGGGCAGATCAGACCAATTTACATTGCATTGGTTTACTATGAATTATGAATGAGACTACATGAGAACTAGCTTGGAATTCCAGTCTTGTGATTATACAATATCTGCGTCTACCATTTATGTGAATAAAATATAATAAATAGGTATATAATACCAGAAATGCATGAGAGATGGTTCGTCATTAGGAATACAAGATACTCTCCAAAGCCAAGAGTATTTGTCCTCTGAACGTACTTTCACGAATATGAAAGACGTCGATCTCCGAAGCGATCATGATCAGCAGTTTGATTACTCTCCCCACCGGCATCACCAGAGGCAGGTTGGTTCTGCATGCTACGAGATAAAACAGTCTGTGCTGACGCTGTCGAAGATAACCATCCGGAACATAAAGATGGATAGCCTCCAAGATGACGAAATTCTTAAATAATCCCCTGATAAGTCTGAAGACATGGGCAAGTATGCACCCATCCCTCCTTATCTGTAAACTATTGGTCCCCAGCACGCTCAAAAGGAATGGAGTGGGATAAAGCCACAGATAGCTACCAAACTCCCTCATGCAGAGATATCTCAGAATCTTTTCTGAACTCTCTCCAACATGAGCGAGTGTCTCGCCTCGTGGGCACTCCACATCCCGAACCACACTCGAGCCGGCTCCGGACCAATGAGTTATACAAAATTCGCAAAACATAGGGATTCCTGAAAGCTCTACCAGTTGGACAATAAATCCCAACATTTTCAGTGCAACTCCACATATTCTCTCGATGTGAGCATGGAAAGTCAGCCTACTTTCATAAACTATACCAAGATCATTTATCGTTGAAACTTGCTTAAGTTGCTGGTTATCCATTGTGTATCTGTAATAAACAGTATGCAATTTATTTCAATGCATCAACTAGTAGTGCATCAATCTTTACATTAAATAGCCACAAGGGTCAATACATGAACGCTCACACCATAAATGAAGAAATCATACTGAATTATGTTGAAACTTATATCTTTACGCTACTGATACCCTGAGACATCTGTCCAATTTAAGATTCTCAAATGATCAGACCAAGCTTTCAAGAGTCCTTATTTTTACTAAATCACTGGCAGTTTTAAATCTTCCTACATCTCTCCAAATATGATCCCGCAAGCGAATGTTAGGATTCCGTAAAGTTGGACGTTCCCTTGTCTGCTGGACCAACAATATTATAAGGATTGCTGGTCAAGGATGGATGAAAGTGACGATGGATAGGGGGCAATTGCAAGCTATGAGGGAGGCTTACATTCAGCAGTGTACGACAGGCGGCTGATAATGAGTGTTAGTCAGGTGAGCAGAGTTTGGTACCGATACATAATAGAAGAATTAGTTTTTTTTTTTAAAATCGTTTTTGAACTTAAACTTAAAGTTGTCATCGCAAACAAAAACCTATCCAAAAAAGCTAGAATGGTGTTCTTCTACTGACCCTTATGCATGGAAGCGAAGCATGGAACTGCCAAAATAAGGATGAAAGTAGAATAAATTAAGTAGAAATGAGATCTGCTAGACGATGTGTGAATACTCTGTGTATGATAGTATCGAATGAAAATGTAAGAAGTGAATGCGGTGCGAATGATGAGGTTATGAACAAAATAATGAAAGGATCATTAAGATGGTTTGGACATATGAAAAGAATGAATGAAGAAGGAATGGTAAAAAAAGTATATGTTAACGATGTAAATGGAACCAGAAATAGAGGAAGACCGAGGGAAACGTGGCATAATCAAATTAATCAAATATAGAATGTTGGCCATGTGAGGAGTCAGAGAAATCGACGTGCGTGCATGACACGATGTATGAATGTTGAGGAAGCGAGAGAAATATGTCAGGAAAAAAAATGTGGCAGTCAATTCTTTCTGGTGATGGTTAGTTAGTTAGTTTAGTTAAACCTTTTTTTATTTTATTAACTAAATTTTGACATATACTTAATAAATATTTTAATATATAATACATGAGAAGGAATTAAATTATTTATTTGTAATTATGTTGAAATTTTATTTAATTTTGATTCAAACCACAAAAGCATTGGAAATTTATTAATATAAGCATCAAATAAAATCATATAAGTAAGAATATTCTTTTAAAATTAATTAATAGTGTATTGTTTTATGAATATAATATCAGGAATTTCAAAGAATTAAAACTTTATGATATGTAGTATAAACAAATACAGCATCCATGGGTGGGAGAAATTGTGTTATCACAACTTGGATGGCTGCCGATAGCGCCATTAAGATATGCTAATTGAAAGTACTATAAATTTGAAGTGCCTTTTTATGATATATTTCTTTCATGGCTACAATGCTGTTCATTCATGTGACTGCATTTATTATAAACATATTTCATTGAATGGTCCATTAAAAATGTGCTTGGAGTAATAACATATGTATAATATAATTTATTTTAAAACATTTTGAAGAGTTATTGCTGGAGTTGGATTTTTTTTTAATGCTTATTACAGTTAATTAAAAGAAAGGTGGAATGCAACACATGTAATATAAAATAAATAAACACAAAAGTCCAGACCAGCTGACAACATGTGCACCATCAAAAAGAACATTATTTGTTATGTTATTTTATTTTATATCATTGTATTTTAGATTTATTTTGTGGAAATTGGCTGATTAGAGTGTACGCGCCTATTGGTGGCGATGAGGTTCGCAAACCGCAAAAGAGAAAGATGGAGTGCTGGATCGGTTAGTGTAGCAGTCCATTCTTTCTGCCTACCCCTTCAGAGAGACGGCGTGACGGTTAGTTAGTTAATTATGTGTATATTTTTTTCAAAACTTTTAATAAACATTTGTTTAAAATGGGCAGGAGGGATACAAATATTGTGTAATTTGTGAAAAATATTGAAGATTGTATTAATGCACAGTTCAAAATTCAAAACACAAATGGGAGGAATAAAATGTATTGTCTTTTTGATCAGTTTTATGTTCGGAATTAAGATATTTCAAAGTATTCTAGTACATTTGCTAAGATTAACTCGCAAAGTTTTAATTTTTTTGGGCTGCAAATGTAGCCAGCCGCACTATAAGTCAATCCCCATTTTTCTTGTAAAAACCCATCTAATTTATTCCCATTTTATACCGGGAAAATACCGATCAACCTGAAACAAAAAGTCTATAAAGCCTGCGTTCTGCCAGTTGGTACTTATGGTCTTGAAACTGTTACATTGTCCAAAAAAGTGCCAAGAAACTACGAGTGACCCAAAGAGCCATGTTAGGAATAAGCCTAAGAGACAGAGTCAGAAACGATACGGTGAGAGAAAAAACAAGGTCACTGATATCATCCACCGGGTGGCGACTCTAAAATGGCAATGGGCAGGTCACGTAGCCAGAAGCTCAGATGAAAGGTGGACAAGAAGACTTCTGACTTGGAGACCGTGGACGGCGAAGAGAAGTGCAGGGCGACCGCAACTACGGTGGAAGGATGATCTAAACAGACATGTCGGAATAACCTGGATGCAGTCTGCACAGGACAGAATGACATGGAAGCAAATGGTGGAGGCCTTTGTCCAGGAGTGGACGGGAATAGGCTGAGGAAGAAGAAGAAGAAGGCATTGATGATTTAAAGAACTAAAATAATAATAAAACAGTTCAGAAAGGTTATCAAAGAAAAGAAATAATAACATATGTATATATAAAAATTCATTAGATTCTGGTAATAAGAGTTACAAGGGCAATTATAAATATTAATATTATTTTGTTGAATCGCTCTTTACATCAATACAGCGCAAGCCAAATGGATGGTAGCTAGTCTATCGCCATTTTATTGTCATGTGAATTTTACACCAGACCAAAGACAGTGTGACAATCACACTGCCATCACCGGGAATCAAACCCGGGACCTTCGGTGTGGCAGTCAAAGCACTTACCACTCGGCCACGAGTATCATCTTAACTCAATAACTCAAAGTGCAATAAAGTAAAACAAGGGTAATTGTAATCCTATAATTTATATGTAACACAAGATATTGTTAATGACTGGTGCAAAAGTATGTGAATTTAAAAAAAATACGTAATATTTACCTGCTACTGACAAGGTGCGTAGTTTAAAATCAGATCCATAAAATATAACAAAACACCGTGAAATCTCAACTTTCTTGGATTCTTCGGGCCACCTTTCAAAGTCTTTGGAATTCTTCCCCAAACGTATTTCTTTTACATCTCTCAATTCCAGACTTCCTTCGTGGAAGTGCCTCGGAGCCGAGTTGTTCCGCGACCAGAGTATTTGGTGCGTCTCTCGGCGAATCATCAGAAGCTTCTGCTCTGGGCGCTTCCTCGGGAAGAACTTGGTCACAAGCGTTCCCCTCTCCAGCTGGGAGATGATCTGCTCCATCTCATGAATCAACCCGCCACACAGGGCGCTCGCTCCTTCCATGGCTCTATCACTTCAGAACTGTAATGAATAAAGCACAGTTACGAATAAATAATTATTATTATTATTATTATTATTTTGTTGAAAAAACTCCTTACATCATTACAGCGCAAGCCAAATCGATGTAAAGGGTGAGGGTTGTTTATGTAATCATTTGAATATTCAATTGTCACAATAATATATATTTATACATATAAAAGTTAGACTTAACTAATGTATAAAATATCTGTTCAGGATTTTATTTTAGGAAAGGGTATGCAGAAAGAATGGACTGTCACACTTTTAATGATGCGGCACTCCATCCTTCTCTTTTCGCTCCGCGGGAGACTCGGTGTGATGGGTTGCGAACCTCATCGCCACCAATAGGCATCTCCCGCGCACACTTCGATCGTGCAACACCCACAAAATAAATCTAAAACAAATAATAAAAAATACAATGATATAAAATAAAATAACAAAATAAAAATAATTTAACACAAAATGTTCTTTTTAGATGGTGCACATATTGTCTATTTAATTTATTTTCCACAAATCCACCGTTTTTTTAATTTAGCACATAATGTAAAAACACATAATGTTTTTTTCGATGTTGCACATGTTGACATGGACGATCCGGACTTTTGTGTTTATTTAATTTATGTTACACGTATCCACCGTTTTTTAAATTAGCTGTAATTAGGCACTTAACCAGCAAGAACTTAAAAATAATATTGAAGAAATTATTCAAATTGTCATTGGAACAAATGAAAAATTTATTTTTACATCTGTCAAAATTCTTTATAAAAACTATAAAACTAATATAATTTTAATAGCAAAACAGCACAAACGTATTACGTGTCACAATTAACTATTATAAAGTGCAGCAACAGTTTAATTGATCAAAACAATTCACTTATACGCGAAATATCTCTAATTTACAGGAGCGCCACATGAACCAAACCAAATTTTCAAAATCAGAATTATATTATTCTTAAAATAATTATTTAAAAGACAATAATGAAGATCAAGATTTATTTAAGACGATGCAATAAATCGTCTCATTGATATGAAACATCTGCAAGTTAAAAAGTATAGACGAAGTAGACAAATTGTATGTGAATATGTAGTATTCTGGAATTTTTTTTTATCACTGTACATTAATACAACTTGTTTTATTTACTGTTTGCTTAAAGATTTTCAGCTGGTTACTTATATGCCTATCTGCATTATGTGAGATGCACACTCTCAGATGTTTAAACATACTACAAAGCAATTAGTAGTGAGATTGGTTAGCAATTATGCATTTAATTACGGACATATCAATTAGCTAAAGGAAATGTCACCGAGTGTATCTCCATTGCAGTTATGCTTATATAAATGATTATTTGAAAGGAAAAATAAAATAAAAGCAATTAGTATTTACCTACATGGAATATAAATACAAATAAAAACCAGATCTCAATTATGTATTTCTTCTTCTAATTTATGCAAGGTTTTAAAAACAAAATTTAAAAGGTCTGAAGATAAATATGATTTACATCTTTACCACTAAACTAAACGCTACCCCCCTTAATTGTGTATATAAAAAATAATTATATATTTCTATTTGATTTATTAAAAATTGCACTAATGAAGAATGACAACCATTCAGATTATTTTTTAAATAATGTTTTTATAAATATGATGATATGATATGTATTTTAACTAACTAACCATCACACCATCTCTCCGAAGGGGTGGGCAGAAAAAAGAGACTGGCATGACGCATTCACTTCTTATAATTTCATTCGACACTCTATCATACTCATTTCTGCTGCATTTAGTCTAATTTCATCTTTTTTTGCCAGCTCCATGCTTTGCTTCCATACATAAGGGTCATTACAACGTATTTTAATTTTTAAGGATTAATTGTATCTCAATAGAGACGAAGATGTAAATTGTTTTTTTGGAAACAGAATATGGTGGTCGAGGCGTTTACTATCTATTTTAATTATGATACTAAAGGTATCGTATTTTAATTTGATTCATAATTAATTAATACAAATGCAAACATCTGTCTTCTAGGAGTTTTATTATATTTTAGATGGAATGACATGTTTCGCCCTTCTAAGGCATTTATCATATGTCAATATATATAAAATGTTTTCATTCAAATTAATTATTTAATATGGAGTTTTACATCAATGTTCATTCAGTCATAATTGTTTTAAATCAAATGAATAATAGTTATCACACAAGGTGGAGCAGGTATCTCAGAGACTACTCATGATGGGAGAAGATATCACAAAATATATAAGTAATTTGTTTATTTTATAAAAATGCTTGTAGAAACAAAATAACTTTTAATGCATGCTAAAGACATACGATTTCAGAAGTAAAGTTTATGAAACATCAGTTTTTTGCTGGTAGTGTGTTTAAATCGAGTGGATTCGAGGTACCAGATAAGTAACATATATTTTTATTTAATAATCTCTATATACTAATATTTGCTAAAGATATCAAACATCTCATAACCCATCAGACTTCACCAACCATTTTGTAATACACATCTGTTCAAATGTTATCATTGCAGATATGGATTTTTCTCTTGTTAGTGTCTATCAAAAATAATTCGAGTAATATTACAGAGAATAGATTACACATTTTAAAACGATTTTCCAGATAATATATGTTGTAAGTTTTCCTTTTTTTTTTCAAACAAACAAACCATCACGCCGTTTCCCCGCAGGGGTAGGAAGAGAGAATGGACCGCTACACTACTCCATCCTGGCAAACCTCTCTAGCTTCCTCCACATTCATACGAGTCATACACGCACGTCGATTCTTTCGACTTCTAATATGACCAACCTTTAAAATTTGATTAATTTGGTCATGTCATGTTTTCCTCGGTCTGCCTCGACTCCGTACCCCATTTACATCATTAACGTATACTTTTTTAACCATTCTTTCTCCATCCATGCGTTCCATATGTCCAAACCAACGCAGCGATCCTTTCATAATTTTGTTCATAATACTTTCTTCCGCTCTACATTCCTTTCTTATATATATATTTTTTCATATTACTACTAATCACAAATTCATTAACTTATCGGCATTTAAAATTAGATAAATTATTTATTGATAAGAAGGGTCCTTCCAGAGATACACCACGGGCCACACCTCACAGTCACTTCCCTCTTTCCCACCAGAACCCCTCCCAACCATCACCCCCACAGATCCACCTTAGATGTGTAAAAAAAAAGGATAAATAACGTACTATAACTATTTAATGTCCTCCTCCTAATCTTTCTCTCATTACCCCCATCCTACATATCCTCATTCCCATCAAAGTTACTTATAACAGGTGGAGGAGCAATAGCCTCCGGGCTGATACTCCCGAAAGACAAGATCCTAGATAGACCAAAAATTTCTAGAATATGACCAGACTAACTATCCTCCATCAGGTAGTGTGATATATATAAACCAAAGTTACTCGTTTGATATAAATTTACACAAAATTGACACATTTTTACATTAAAATTGTACTTGATAAATCCACGATTGTAACATGGCTACAATATGTTGTCAGATGATGTTATCCACTCACGAAATTAGGAAGAGAAAATAAAAATGTTGATAGGCTCGGCGTGTGAAAGTACTACGCATTAAAATCACAATCGCACACTTTATTTGCTGATAATTTTGGAACATAAGAGCCTAATATTTTATCTTGTGAATGGAAACAAAAGATATCTACCATCGACATTCAACGCTTTTTTATACCAGTGATCTTTCCGGACTATTTATACTGGTTGATTAGTTATAAATAACAATAAAACGATATTTTTTTTACACAGGTACGAAAAGAAAAATAGGTATAGTTAATAATCGTAAATTCAATCAAAAGTATGCTAGTACTTTGCGATTTTGTTCTATTTTTATTTAGACGGTATTCAATAATATTTATTCTTAAGAAATGTCGATGCATCGTGAGCGGAGATCACGTCCACCGGGTATCAACACTACCAGGAAGCGAAGGCACGTACCAGTTCATGAAGCAAGCAGAATTATGTATGAAAATCAAAACCTACCTGACTTTAACATATCAAACCTCACATTTCAACAACAGCTCTGAAATTGATCTCACTCACATAAGTTTCAAGTAAAACATCACGAAAATTAACAACAAAACCGGATGAAAACTATTATAGAGATAAATAAAAATAATGACACTTGCCTATTTCCGCATTATAAACATAACACAGCGAGCGCCAGCTAGAACGGCCCGAATCTGTCTCGCTTGTATGCTGGATCTGAATATACTGTTGACCATAAGGTAATTGCGTGCGGCCAAAATTAGAACTAAACAGCTTTCAGACAAGTTAGCATTAAAATTCAAATTTATTAGACTTCTAAAATTGTTTCACTTGATTGGCGTACTATGACAAGTAGCGCCATCATTGCCAGGTGTCAGAATCATGCATGTTACAATATAAGACCTACACGCGTAAGTTGGCGGTGGTACAAATATGAACTAAACGCCCAATGTTCTGACAGATTTGTGTTTTTGTTTGCATCGTCGCCGTGATATTTAGTTTTCTTTATTAATTTGAGACTATCAATGCCCAAAGTTATAAAAATCAGTATAAGAAAGACTTTTCTCAAAGTTTAAACCTTTTTATGAAGAAGAACAGAGAATAATAACGCTATTAATTCCATTTGAAAAAGCGCCTATTGGTAAAATGACATAAGTGTTGTTATACGTAGAGATTAAATAACCGATTTATTATTACATATAGTAATAATAAAAATATATAAATATGTTGTATTATTGTATTGATTTTATAGGTGTATCTAAACATTTGGTCCAGAGAATTGTTACTGAGGGAAATGCAGCTGCGAGTACTTCAACAAAAATTAGCACACCTAGAAAAAAAAGGAAAAGACAACACAATAATATAATTAACGAGATATTTGGTCAGATAAAGACTAGGTATTTTTTTTTAAATTGATAGTGACACTGAATCATTATAAATACTATTCAGATGAGGAATGTGATGATGCTAATGATGAAATCGGAGTTCATTTGATGGATCACACTTATTCAAAATTATGTTTTCTGATATCTAATAGTTTTTACGTGTTTTGTTCTAAAATCTGATATGTAAAATATTTTTGGAAATTAAATAATTCAAGTGTTTGTGTTTGTATATTTTAACTGCCATTATAAAAATGTTTGATCAAAATAATTGAAGACTACAGGGGAAAAACAAGGAATGTCAGTTGAAATTCAAAATAAATGTAATAATGCCATCTAGCGGCATTTGTACGTATCTATCCACAGTAAAATTTTCATATTCAAAAATCATGTGTGTCATCGACTATGGCCAGATAATCGATTGCTTATTGCTAAGAAATATATAGACTTTGATTAGCTTTATTCAAATTAACCTTCTACTGACATTCCTTGTTTTTCCCCTGTAGTCTTCAATTGTAAATTTAAATAAATGATTACGTTTTTGTACTATTTTTATTTGATCTTGATAAAAATATTTAGTAAGACCATAGTAAGACCAATCGGGAAACCCTAAAATCCATTATGGCGCCCTCGTTTTGCGTCAACATACGTATAGAACCACAAACGTGAGTTGGCGGTGGTGCAAATGTGAACTAAACGCCAAATGTCAATGTGACAGATTTGAGGTTTTGTTTGCAACGTCGCCGAGATTTTTTAGTTTTCTTTATTAATTTGAGACTAACGATGCCCAAAATTATAAAAATCAGTATAAGAGAGACTATTCTAACAGTTAAAGTATTTTTGTGAAGAACAGTGAATATTTGGTCATTAATTCCATTCAAAATAGTCACCGCGGGTTTTGTTAAAATGACAGTTAAAATGTTGTTATCCGTAGAGATTAAATAACCGATTTATGATTAGTGTAATCATATAATAATAAAAATATTTATTGTATATTTTGTATTGATTTTATTGGTGTATCTGAACATTCGGTCCAGAGAATTGTTACCGAAGGAAATGTAGCCGCAAGAACTTCAATAAAAATTAGCACACCTGGAAAGAAGAGGAAAAAACCAAACAATAATATAATAAACGAGATATTTGGCTAGATGAAGATGAGGAATTTCTTTTTAAAATTGATAGGGACACTGAATCATCAAACTCTTCAGATAAGGAATGTGATGATGCTAATGATGAAATCGGAGTTCATTAATGCACAATTATTCAAAATTATGTTGTCTGTCATTTAATTGTTTTTACGTATTTTGTATTAAATTCTGTTGCGTAAAATATTTGTTGAAATAAAATAATTTAAGTATTTGTGGTTGTATATTTTGACTACCACTATGAAACAGTTCGATTAAAATAATTGTTAGTGTAAATAAATTATTACATAAATCGTTGTTGTGCCATTTTTATTTGATCTCAATAAAAATATTCCGTATGCCCATTCTGAATTTCCTTAAAATTCGGGAAAACATTTCTATCTGGCAACCCTAAATTGCACTACGGCGCACAGTGGTCCGGATTTGGGAAACAGTGGACTTAGGAACCAAAGTCATTATTTCGATTTGAAAAAAATTGCTTGCTGTAGAAAATCTAATTTGTAACAATATTTGTCATGTTCAACTTTTCGTTATTTGGAGCTTAACATGGTTTAAAAAAATACAAACGAAAAAAATGTATGGAGTAAAATTGAATTATATTTTTTTCTCAATATATTTTAAATTGCAAGCAACGAAACTTTTTGTATATTAACGTATGTAATTAGTACTTTATGTCCATATTTTTTTCTTTCCAATATACTTGCAACTTGCAGTTGAACTTTAAAAAATATATTTTTATTTCACAACACAACAAATGTTTCTGCCAGAAAATTTGGTTGGGTGGTTATGATGCACAATTATTTCTTTATTACAAATAAGAAAACCAAAATTGCCTATCACCTCCAGTTTTTTAAATATTCTCCAAAAACTGCATTTTAAAGTATGAAAACCCATGCTTACAAATATAATGTTATTATAATGGAGTGCTACATAATAATTTATTTTATGAATGAGTCGTTACTGCAGTTTTTAAGAATTATACGAAACAAATAAATAATTATTAACACCTTCTTTATGGTAATAATTCACCGTTATGACTTACTTGATGAATCATTAAAGGAATTTCCTGCACTTTCTGAGAATTATATGGAACAAATAATATACAAAAATACTATTTTTACCTGTTTCGTGGTAATGGTAGCGCGGCTTATTTGATGAATCATTATGGCAATTTCCTGCAGTTGCTAAGGATTATAAGGCTCATGAATACCCGTTTAATTGTAATGGTACCTTAATGACTCATTTTATGTATCACCATATCAATTCACCTACTTCTTTTCCTATATAAAACACGCAGGAGCGCATTTTTGTGTTACTAGCTACTGAATTTTTGAAGAAGCAACATACCTTGAACTTGACCGCGACCAGAAAAGGGCCTGAAAATCATGACTCGATTTGGCACTCATATGGACATTTACACATTTCTACGAGAAGGAGACCTCAAGGACTACAAGCGACTCCACCGAGCAATTTTGAACTCCATTTCGCTTGAAATCTCACCAGAAGATTCTGAAGTGATATTGAAATTTGCAAGATATCTCACTGTCAACTTGAAGAGCAGATGGACCGCGGCCCACAGAATTCAAAACAAATTTATAAATAAGCATTTGAACTGGTTGAAAGCAAGAATCCAGTGGCCTTCCTGCAATTCCGTAAATCTCGCCGAGATTTTTAAAGAAACCGAAAATATTGCAGAAACCGAATATTTAGAGCAAGAGGATCAATATTTAGCGGAATCTAATGAAATCATCATAGCATCTACATCTATGGCCACTAAAGATATGGGCACTTCTACAGAAGTTCAAACAAGAAAACCATTTGCAGACCTGGGGAACAAGCAGAAGAAAAGGCGGTCGGGTACATTGAGGGACTATTCGGAAGAGGAGTTAGCTTTTGCTTTGGTCACTAGGCTAAAATCGAATGGAAAAGAGATCCTTGCTCGCATTATTGATCACCTCTTGAAGAATCCTGACAAAGCCCCAGATGTCAAATCGCATTTATTCGATAAGGAAAAGAAGAAAACAAATCAGGAAAACCAACTTTGGCTCTTACTACTTCATTAGATCTGTCAAAGTGGAAATATCTGACGTTAAGGGCTGCAATGTCAGATTGGAAGAATTCTCTGCAGCTTCCTTCCTACCACAAATTATTAGAAGCTAAGAAGAGGTGCTATCCGGATGCCAAAGACGTTGAAATATCTGAGCACGGAGCAAAAGTGAACTTGCAAGCACTTTTGGATTTGACTATTCAGAAGATCCTGCAAATTGTGGGAGACAAACTAGGTATTTCGAGTGGGAATCTGAAGCTAACAAGCAAATGGGGATTCGACGGATCTTCAACACAAAGCAATTATAGGCAGAAAAGTGAACTGACAGAATTTGATGAGTCTTCGGTGTTCATGACGAGCCTTGTTCCTTTGAAGTTGGAGTCGAACAATGTGGTCATTTGGGAAAATCCGAAGCCATCTTCGACGTTTTACTGTAGGCCTGTCAAATTCCAGTTCGCAAAAGAAACCATTGACTTTGTCAACCAAGAAAATGCGGCAATGAAGGAAGAAATACGTAATTTGGTTGCATCAAAATGCGGTAATTACGAAATTACTCATGAGCTGCACATGACAATGATAGATGGCAAAGTAGTTACTATTATTACAGATACTCCATCCGCAGCAATTTTATATTATTTATTCCATATAATTCTCAGAAAGTGCAGGAAATTCCTTTAATGATTCATCAAGTAAGTCATAACGGTGAATTATTACCATAAAGAAGGTGTTAATAATTATTTATTTGTTTCGCATAATTCTTAAAAACTGCAGTAACGACTCATTCATAAAATAAATTATTATGTAGCACTCCATTATAATAACATTATATTTGTAAGCATGGGTTTTCATACTTTAAAATGCAGTTTTTGGAGAATATTTAAAAAAACTGGAGGTGATAGGCAATTTTGGTTTTCTTATTTGTAATAAAGAAATAATTGTGCATCATGACCACCCAACCAAATCTTCTGGCAGAAACATTTGTTGTGTTGTGAAATAATTTTTTTTTTTTTAAAGTTCGCAAGTATATTGGAAATAAAAAAATATGGACATAAAGTACTAATTACATACGTTAATATACAAAAAGTTTCGTTGCTAGCAATTTAAAATATATTGAGAAAAAAATATAATTCAATTTTACTCCATACATTTTTTTCGTTTGTATTTTTTTAAACCATGTTAAGCTCCAAATAACGAAAAGTTGAACATGACAAATATTGTTACAAATTAGATTTTCTACAGCAAGCAATTTTTTTCAAATCGAAATAATGACTTTGGTTCCTAAGTCCACTGTTTCCCAAATCCGGACCACTGTGCGGCGCGGCGCGGCGCCCTCGTTTTACGCCATCATAAGCTTGTCAATCTATATGTTGGTCTATTCCTTACAAATCGGGAATATTAAAATTAATCACAGATAAATAAAAATTAAACACAGATAAAAATAATTGTAGATGATTAGTTGTCTAACCTCCAGGTGGTAGCAATGTCGTCTTGAAAGTATTTACCAGCCCGTAAGCACACAGACAATATTTGCAACATGGAGCTTTTCTGGACCGTTAGTACCTATGTGTCTTGTGCCGTGATCTAGTATTTTATTTCGATTATAATTGTGAAATTAGTGTAAAGTACGACTACGATCGTATTATAACTCCTTATATATGTGTTAGAAACATTTTACTATAATACATTTGTCAACTTATTGAAAGTTAACATTATGGAATTCCATAGTAATAATATTTTTTATTAAATAGTGGATTAAACAAAGTTTTTTAATTTCCAAAGTATAATATATTTGTGTTTCCACAGTGCCGGTATCTCAATTTTACTCTGTCTTACCTCCCCCCCGTAGCTGAAATTTGTAAAGTATTTATATGCATTTCCTTCAGTGTTTATGTACTACTACTATATACTATATATACTACTTTATAAAAGTCTTCTTCTTCTTAACTTTTGGTAGACTCAGGAGTCTGTTATTTCAGGCGGGTCCTCTTGAGATGCTGAACTTCAGCCTTTTCTCCACCGTTTCGGGGGTCTTCCTGGTCGGCGTTGTCCGTTTGGTGTTCCATGGAGAGCTATGTGTGGTATCCTATTTGAGCTCATCCTTTCTACATGTCTACATACACTTATAAAAGTACTAGTAATATATTGAACGCATATTGAATTGTATAATATAGTTTGCATACAACTTTGGTATGTAAAATCTTCAAAATAATCTTTCGATGTAACCTCAAAATTCATAATATATTAACTTCAAAATTTTATAATACATAAACCTCAAAATTCATAATAATAATAAATAATGCAATAATATTGTAAAAAATGTTTATTAAATAAAATATTAGTACACTTTTAACACCAACCGGTTTCGCTCCCGACGGAGCTTCGCAGGGTGAGAAAATAAACTGTTGATAAACTGGTGAGAAAATAAACTGCCGTTTCGAATTTACTGTTTACCAGGCCGTAATGTTGAATATAAATATGGGGCCAATTTGATCTGACAGCTATCAAATGTCAAAAAATTGTAAAAAAAGTCGCGACTTTTCCGAAACAATTAATTAACATAAACATTTTAAGAATGCAAAATCATCAATATTGTTGATACTTAACAAATGGGGAAGATTCTTTATCCCATTCTATGAAAATGTTATGTAGAATTTTCAGTGTAGATAGGCTCTCTCTCTGGTTTCAATCCTGGTATTGGTTTGCAACAATTTCCTATATTCTTCTCTTCCATTCTTCCCTGTCTTGTGCAGCTCTTTTGAAATCTGTATATGATGAGCAGCGCACGTCCACCAACAGGTTCTCCAGGTACTCTCAGCGTGGGCGTCCCCTAGAGTTTGTCCCCTCGGTCATACCCTCCATTATGGCATGCAAGAGGCCTTCTTGTCGTATTACATGGCCGATCCATCTTGCACGCCTTTCGGACCAGGTCCTGAGCAGGTGCCTTCCTCCTTCGATTCTTTGGAGAATCTCCTCATTTGTAATGTGGTGTCTCCAGAAAATTCCTAATAGTCTTCTATAGGACCACATTTCAAAAGCCTCTATTCTCCGTTTATCTCTTTCAGATAGGCACCATGTCTCGCAGCCGTACACCAAGATACTCCATACATAGGTCTTGATGAGGAGTATTCTCAGTTTTAGGTCTATATTATTCGATTATATTATTTTTGACCTTTTGTTAAATGCAAGCCTAGCCTGATGTATATGGCTGTCGACCTCGCTCTTAGACCGACTTTTACCCCTTGTCCCTTTGTATCATCGTCACATCTGATTATGGCGACCTCATTCTTGCATAGCGCCTGGATTATTCGTCCATCTCTATATTTGATATCACTTCTCTTCAAAATCTCGAAATGTCTTTTCAAACACAAATGTATAAAATTAAAATGTTTGTAACTCTTATATGAAGAGTATTATTACTCTCACAGTCGTATTTTTCATTAATTTCACATTTGTAATCGAAATAAAACGAGATCACGGCTCAAAACTTCACGGATTCCAATACTATGTACAAACGGCCCCATAAATTTCCGTGGTGCAAATATTGTTTATGGTACTTATGGCCTAGTAAATCCATTCTCTGTTTATCAGGCCGTAATGTTAAATTTATAAATGTGGGTCCGACCCATCTGAGAGCTGTCAACTTGGACACGGACTTGGATCTTCTGGCTTACAGAGGTTCAGCCTTAATGCCTATTCCTCTTACGTCTGTAGGAAGCATTGTTGGAATGTGATAAATCCCATGTTTTATGCGGGGCTACATGTGTGGCCCGGAGTGCTCCTCCGAAGAGAGCGAGGGAGGATTTAGGGTTTATTCTAAAGTAGTATATTATTTTTGGTCAGTGAATGGAAGACCAGTTATTTCAAACAATAGTCTTAAAAAATCTCGTGACTTTTTCGAAACAATCAGTAAACATGAATATCTTTAACATTATTAATGCATTATGTTTAAACATATCGCGTTTTTTCGCAAAAATTAATAAACATTAACATTTTTAAAAATGATTTTGTTGTAATATTTTTTGGCAATTTAAATTTTTATTATATTAATATATTCAGTCTAATTGCTCTTCCCACTGGTGTTACCAGAAGCAGGTTGGTTCTGGCGGCCAGTTGGTAAAAACAATCTATGCTGTCACTGCCAGAGATATCTATCAGGGACAAAAAGATAAACATTCTCCAGTGCGGCCGAGTTCTCGAAATATCTCCTGATTAATCTGAAAAACTGTCACCGAGGCCGCATTCCTGTAGGTACCGGTCAGGGCGACAAGAGGGACGCCTTGGCATCTCAGTAGGGCGGAGGACACCGTCCGAACCACAAGGTGACCCGACCACACTCCGGCCGTGTATGTACTAGTCGGGTAGCAGGCGATCGGAGGCCCCACGCCGCAGTCTAGAGGCGTCTTACCTTAAGAAAATTCGCGGACCTCCTCGACCTCCTCGACAAAGCCTTGATATGGCCCAGGAAGGAGAGCGACACCGAGGTATTGAAGAGAATTTTCAAACCTGATGCTAGATCCATTCATCCAAATGAACGGATAGCAATAAACCGTTCATTCATCTGTATGAACGGATCACAATAAACTGTTCATTCATCCGTATGAACAGTTTATTGCGATCAGTCTTTTGCGATGGATAGATTGTCTGTGCCGAAATGCTGTCCTCGCATAAATTTTGCTGACCGAGCTTTCGCGATAGCAGCCTATCAATCTTCCTGCAGACCTCTAATGCATTGAGAACCCGTCAGAGTTTAGATCTGGATTCAAAATGCATATATTCAAATGATCCTATCATGATGTAAATATTGATCGACTGCGTCAGGTGCAGCCCTTATATTAACTGTTTATTTTACTAGTTCATCAAATGGAGCATTTTTTACTGCGCACCTGAGTCATCAAATTTATTTTTATCATTTGAGTAAAATTCTACTTCCATTAAGATCTATAGGCCGTTTATCCTAAGAATACCCTGTGACGGCCTGTGACGCGCATTCTCCGCCCATTCCCCCTCTACTTGCTCTCAACACTGTCAATCCCAGGAAGAAAGCTCCGTTAGCCGATAGGGCTGCGTCGAGATGAGAGATCGTAGCGGGGGGAGAGGAATGTGCAGTAGCAACTAAATTTCGTCTTCTCATAGGGTATTCTTATGATGGATCAACAATAGAGTCGATTTATAATCTCACAGGTGTATACAAACAAACATATGGTTAAATATATTTGAATACCTACATTATTGCTTGATAACTCAAAGTCGAGGAAATGTATTGAGGTAAAAATATGTTTACCTTTAATTCAGTTCAGTTCTACAACACATTTTTTGTATTCCATACATTTGGTTATTACCGCGTGTGGCAGGGCTTCTTCAAATTTGGGCTGAGAAAGATAAATCATACCATTTTATAATAGATTACTTGAATGGGTTGTTGAAAAAAAAGATGCAATTGTTTTTAATACATTTTATTATAGATGGTATCATTATCTACTGATTCTATTAGTACTGTCAGAAAGAATCGCCAAAGAACATTGACAGACTTGCTAAAAATATTAAAAAAAAATTAAATCCCCAGCAGCAAGAGACCACTACGAAGGTCGCAAAAGAGATGGAGGGATGCCTGGACGTCATCATTCCAGGACAGTTCACCGTCACAAACAGGTCACACAACCTAGACCAAGAGGAAGAAGAAATAAATACCCTAATAACAGTGTCGCATGTAGTTCCTGTCCGTCAATATTTCTAAAGTGGCTAAAATGTTTAAACCAATGTATAATTGTCCTTAAATGTTCAAATATTTCACATATGTCCCTGAATGAGTTATCCTAACTCACGAGAATACAATGCCAATATTTTATATTGTATGTGAATAAAAAAATAACAAAAATAGAGTCCGACCATAAAAATTGTATCTGGGTAGAAAGTAAATAAATATATTCTTGCATTTTGTACAGTATAAGCATACACAAGATTTTAAAATGAAAATTAATCTCTACAATTTGGAATCTGATATCTTCTTCGTCATGTAAAGGGCAACTCGGTCAAATAACGTCGGCTAAGTAGTCCGCCAGCAGGACTGCACTGCCCGATACCCGAACCAGATCCTCCTCTGTGCATGTCAAAGGGCAGCAAGGGCGCTCCATTATGTGCAGCATGGATCGGCATGGAAAGGCTACCCCATCTAGCCATGGTGTTTTCTGTGGATCTACCAATCTTTGAGTTAATACCAGGTTGTTTTCTAAATTAATCTAAACTGTTAAATTCAATAACTTTGTTATTTGTATCATAATTATATTTTATTTTACACGACAGCTGTTTCATCAACCTATGTTGACATCATCAGGTGTTACAATAATATATCAAATGTCAAATTTTCGTGATTTTTCTAATCTATCATAGTGTTTCGGCCAAAACAATGGACTATTAAATTAATCTAATTTGTATTTTTACAACAATTATTCTAGCGTTTGACAGGGTGTTTCTTAGGGATATTGTGAGAAAATTACAGGATATAGGAATATCTATTGCATTAATAAAGACTTTCTAAAATCTGTTTACCAATTGCAAAACAACAATGAAGGTTGACAATGAATTGTCTAGGGAATTTCTTGCAAGCAATGGTATAAGACAGGGGGATAGTTTGAGCCTCTTTCTGTTCAATCTTATTATGGACGAAATCATAGAAGAGGTAGCTGGCTAGGAAGTAGGTTTTAAAATGGACAATAAAACTGTGAACGTCATTTACTGTGCAGATGATGCCGCATTAATAGTCTGAGTAATGAGTCTGAAGATGACTTGCAAATAATGTTTTATAAATTCCACAATGTATCACAAAGGGTGAATATGGCTATATTAGTCAGCAAAACAAAAAGTCTCACTATATCTAGACCACCTACAAAATGTGTATTTTTATTTATTTCCAATTCATAAAATACCCTAGTCCGGGAACTTTTTCCTAACAAATACCTGAGTCCATAGAATTTTCTGCAAAAATATTTAAGTGTCGTCCCAGAAATCATTTAGGGTTCGGCCACACCAAAGTGCCTAGGTCGGTGGCTAGGTCGGCGGCTTAATTTGACCTGCCACACTATAACGCCTGGCGATTTTAGCACCGCGGTGTTCTTTTATGGTACTAACCCCAATTATCTATGTAATATCTTTTGATTTCTGAACTGTCAAATTTTGGCGTATATTGCAAACTAGCTCGAGACAAAGAATGCCACTGACTAAAGTAATAAAAAGCTAATTTTATCAGAATGTATCAATTTAAAATTTCGAAAATCACAAATTCGAACATGCTGGGTGCATGAAATAAATATGTCAAGAAATAGTAATGGAGAATTTCAACTATTATGTAAAGAACTTCGCAAATGTGATTAATTTTTTTTTAGGTATTTAAAAAGGAAGCAGGACACATTCGATTTACTGTTAGGGAAGTTAAAAGAGTCACTGCAAAAGCAGGATATACATTTCCGGTGTTCTATAACACCAGTGGAACAACTTGTTCTAACATTAGGGTAAATTGAAACAAATTTATTTACTGTATGTTATTTTAATTTTGATAATTTTACAAAACCTGTAAATAAAAACAATGTATACAAAAAATAAATATAATACAAATTTTGGAAATTATTATCGCTTTTAAACTGCGGACGATACGTGTAGTCCCGAAAATCAGCCGATGACAGGAGCAAAAGAGCACGAAGTTGATAATTGCATAGATGATTGCATAGATAATTGTGATTAGTACCATAAAGCTCGGCAAGCGTTTCGGAAAGCAGGCGGCTTGTGATCGCCCGCTTGCGCGAGCCTTATAGTGTGGCAGGTCCCATAGTACGCCATACGTTGGTTCGCCAGGCGTCCCCCTAGCCACCGACCTAGGCACTTCGGTGTGGCCGAACCCTTAGGTACAACAATAAAAGGAGCCAAAGAACAAATGATGTCTGTGATGTTTGTGACAAATTTAAAAGTGGTATACAATTTAATAAGAATTTATCGTTATTAAAAAAATTTACAATGAACAATGGATTGTGACAAATAGAGCAATTGTGAAAAACAGAAGAAGTCTTGATTTCTGATTCTAACTCGGAGACTGACGCCGAGCATATGTCTTTCCATGGAACGCTGCGTGACTCTCAATCTTTCTACATTTCTCTTGGTGAGGGTCACAGTTTCCATCCCATACCATACCATACCATACCATAGTAGCGTCTGATCCATAGTGGGCGGCTACAAACAGCGTCTGTTCCCTATGTTAAGGGCGGCTGACTTATAAACTCACCAACCCGTTTGACAAGCGTGGTGTTTAAATGCCAAAAACCTTCAAAACCAAAATGCACTCGAATTCTAAATAAAGTTATTAAATCATTAAAATATCATTAACAATGAATAGTTTGTATATTTTTTTAGTTAAAACATTGTAAACCGTCGCGTTGCCATGTGGTCAATTGAGTTTCCACTGCCAATTTAAAGTTGATTTTCTTAAAACCTATGGACCCTAATATTATAAAAAAAATTGTAATCCTCCATTGAAGTGTTCTCAATATTTCGTAATAAAAAAAAAAGCAAAAATTACTTCCTTCATCCCAAAAAAAATATTTTCTAAGACTGCCCTCACCTTCATTCGTGTTAAGGTAGAATTTGTTTTGCTAATATTTACAACTTTATCAAAAGTGACAAATACTTACTCGCTGTTTTGAACATATTATAAATTATATCTTTGACCTTTTCAATAGGTACGTAATAATACCGACTGGATGAAAACGCACCACGTAACTTAATAATATCAGAACTGTGAAAATATTAACACTTTACCAAAAGGGACAAATATTAATACGTACTCGTTGTCTTGAACGTACTATACATTTTGCCTAGGTGCCTTTAGTGGGCCGCGCCGCGCGGCGCTTGTTTAGACCTGATTTTAGTCGATCGTATGCCGTGACGCATTACATATCAGAAATCGCATGGTTCCAGAAAAAAATTAATAATGATATGTTTTTCAAATAATCCATGTATGTTATAGATATCGATCTATTCCTAATGAAATTCCCTACAAGATGACATAAATTAAATTTTGATTCATCTAGTCATATGCTTGATATTTAGATAAAGTTAGCGGTAAACTGAACTTACCACATGGGAGCAAGCGTTTTGTTTTGAACACGGTACGTTAAGGGTTAAAAAAAATAATTACATACGAGTATATGGTAGGTATCTAAAATATAAATTGAATAATACTTTCATACTTTGTGAAATTAAAAACTCATTAAGTGAAATATTATAAAAGTGGTAACTACTTACTGTCAATCCGCGATTCTAGCACCATATATTCCAGCGCTCTTTTTCTTCATAACCCTCATTTTGAGTTTGCAACTCCTTTGAGTCTCCAAGGCGCTGCTGCGCCGATTTTGTTGGCATACTCGTCGATTATCTATTCCTTGTGTGTATCTCCAGTTGCAGTTGCCAGCTACATTAATCAACAATTTAATGATTGAATTTTCTTCAGTGAGTAACCATGTACGATTTTTTTGATATATTGATTTCTGGATGAATGGCGCACTTTCAAAGTCAAACTTGCGAAATTCGTAGAAAAATCGCCAGAAAATTGTTAATAACAAATGAGCTATGCCAAATAAAAAAAATCCCACGTACTTATTCAGACAATATATTTTTAAAGATCGAGTTAAAATTTGAAGCGAATGGTTGAAAATTGTTCTAGTTATGGGTGCGGGCAACTTAAACAATGCAGTTTTGAGGTAAACGTGTTTAAAGTCATGAAAGTCATGAAAATTTTTGCAATAACTTTTATCCGCGATGCCTCACTATATAATTGGCTTTCTTGATTATGATGATCTTTGCTGTTACTATAATTAATATAATTACTATAAACCTGTCAACCTTCTTGTTTCTAATTCAGTGGATGGTAGTGAACACTAATTAAAAAAAACTTTAATTACTTGTTTATGACGACCTTTGTGGCCGAGTGGTAAGTGCATTGACCGCCACCCCGAAGGTTCCGGGTTCAATTCCCGGCGAGGGCAGTGTAATTGTCACACTGTCTTTGGTCTGGTCTAGAATTCACGTGACAATAAAGTGGCGATAGATTAGCTACCTATGACATGTCACGAGAATCACTATGATAGCTATAATACCCTTTACATCGATTTGGCTCATGCTGTCATGATGTAAAGAGCGATTCAACAAAATAATAATAATAATAATAATAATAATTATATGGTAATTTGGTACCGAATATTTTATTTGTTTCTCTTTCAATCAGATATATATGATTAAAAATATTACCTATTTGCGCCATTTTAACAATCTATTTGCTATCGCTTCATTTTAAAGTGGCGCTGTGGTCCGTTTTCCCGACAAACAGAGCTGCGACCGCCGAGTAGAATCCGCGTCCTATCGTGAATCCTATGTACTGTTGGGTTATTTAATACAGAGTTTTAGTGTTTATTTGATATTATTAAGCTTATTACGGGCATATCATTGAATTATTTTTTTTCTTTTAATTTGTGAAAAAAAACGCATTTTTTGTATAAATGACACACTTCACAGCCTCTGGGGTACCACTTAGAATTATTGGAACGACCTATTTTTTCTGGATTGAGTTTTAAAACAAGTTTTGAGGACTTCCGAAATGAAGACACTGAGGACGATAGCAGGTAAGACACTGAGAGATCGCGTGAGGAACACCAGAATAAGAGAGATATGTGAGGTTGAGGATATTGTAAGATGGAACAGACGGCGAAAAAGGGACTGGTACGGTCATGTTCAAAGAATGTACACCATCAGACTTCCCTATATTGCATTGCATAGTCAGCCTCATGGGACTCGTCCCCGTGAAAGACCTCCTAAAAGATGGAAGGACAGGTGGGAATCTACCTCACAGGAGGAGCAACACTCTGGAGAACAAACCACATAGGTAAGGAAGAATAATTTTTTAAACAATTGGAAAAAACTGAGGGGGTGAGACTTAAAAAAATGAAAAATATGGGCCACCCTAATGAACCGTGCATCAGCAGGGATGCTAGGAGTGTTAGTTTACCAAGTTGAATAATAGAATATAGAAAAGCATTATCAATGGGACTAACTAACTAACTAACTAAGGGGTAGGTAGAAAGAATGGACTGCCACACTTTTTTTCCTGACATATTTCTCTCGCTTCCTCAACATTCATACATCGTGTCATGCACGCGCGTCAATTTCTCTGACTCCTCACATGGCCAACATTCTATATTTGATTAATTTGATTATGCCACGTTTCCCTCGGTCTTCCTCTATTTCTGGTTCCATTTAAATCGTTAACGTATACTTTTTTTACCATTCCTTCTTCATTCATTCTTTTCATATGTCCAAACCATCTTAATGATCCTTTCATTATTTTGTTCATGACACCATCATTCGCACCGCATTCACTTCTTATATTTTCATTCGACACTCTATCATACACAGAGTATCAACACATTCGTCTAAGAGATCTCTTTTCTACTGCATTTATTCTGCTTTCATCCTTCTTTTGTCAGTTCCATGCTTCGCTTCCATACATAAGGGTTGGTAGAAGAACACCATTGTGCACTGCCATTCTAGCTTTTTTGGATAGGTTTTTGTTTGCGATGACAACTTTAAGTGCACCATTCACCAATGGGACTAAGATAAGAAATATGTTGGTTTGTATGCACAAATATTGTCAATTTTAAAATGCAGTTTAAATTCAATAGTTCTTTGCATTTACGTCTCCGTCCTCCTGGGAAGTGGACCGTCAACTATTACGCCATTTTTTCGGTGGTCGGCCACGTGGCCGGGAACACTCCGGTAGACTCTCGCGAGCTATCTTTGGGATCCTATTTTCTTGCATACGGGAGACACGCTCGTTCCAGTATCTTCTCCTTTGGCACCCCCATCTGACAACGTCTTCAACCTCGGAAATTCTTCGGATTCATATATTTCTTATTCGGTCACGAAAGCTTTTGCCGGCCATACATTACAGTACTTTCATTTCGTATTTTCGATCAATAGTAATGCAATAAATTAGGCGATATATGTTTAGTTTTAGAACTGCAAAGACAAGGACATAGGGTGATGTTTATCACTTGAGAGTAGAAATAAAATGGGTTATGCGCATCCCATAACCCATTTCCTTAGATTAATCAGGGGATATTGTGCTAGAGGATGTTGGTCTTTTTGTTCCTGGGAAGAGCAATTAGTCTGCTGAACGCGGTCTCCTCGGAGATCGAAGTCTTTCATATTAGTGAAAGTACGTTCGGAAGACAAACACTCTTGACTTTGGAGAGTATCTTGTGTTCCAAATGTCAAACCATCTCTCATTCGTATCTGGTAGTACCTATACTATATTTTTACCTGTTCTCAATACGCCTTAAAACTTAATTTTATAATATCTTTTGATGAAATAAACTGATTTGATTTATCGTTTTCATTATAATTAGGTCATGTGCTTAGGGGAGAAACATACGAATTGATGCACTTGATCAAACGTCGACGAGGTATTGGCGGGAGGTGAAAATCCTGGCTACTCGACATAAGGGACTCGACTGGCTTAAATGACGTTGATATGGACTCCTACTCTCAAGTGAAAGTCAACGTTAGAGTGTCCTGATATGACACCGGAATAAGAAGCCATATTAACTCATTTTAAAAACTAGTGTTCTGTCAGATAAATAATTCTAATCATGTCCAGGTATTTTAGGGAGTAGGTAGAACAGGTTATAAGAACCTTGTTATTTAAATTTAAAACTGGGTTTACTAAATAAAACCAAATTTTATGCATTGTAATTATTTTATTAATAAAACATACAAATTTAAGCCTTTTCATGTTTAATTACATTGTTTGATTTTTGGACGGGGAGGCTCATATAATAATACTTTAAAATCATAAAAAATTGTTTAAAAATTAATTATTAAAGTAATATTGAAAAAACCTCCAACTTTTCCAACAGATGCTCTGTTTAAAATATTCGATGTACCACCTTTTGAAATAATATATAAGAAATTCTCAATAATACATCCATTTAAAGAAAAAAAAAACATTTCAATCGCTAATTCATCCTTGAGATATCCAAATAACAACTATATCCCAAAAGCTAATACGAAGTTTTACTAAAATTGACACATTTACCTGGGAATAAAGAATTACAATCTTCTCCCTGAGGAATTAAAAAAATAAAAAAATTAAGTCAATTTACCATATTCAGTTTCCAATTTGCATCTTCGTCTCTATTGAGATACTCGCTCATGTTAGAGAGGGTTCAGAAAAGATTTCTGAGATATCTCTACATGAGGGAGTTTGGTAGCTATCCGTGGCTTTATCCCACTGCATTCCTCTTGGGCATGTTGGGGACCAATAGTTTACAGATAAGAAGGGATGGGTGCACACTTACCCATTTCTTCAGACTTATCAGGGGATTCTTTGAGAACTCCGTCATCTTGGAGGCTATCCATCTTTATGTTCCGGATGGCTATCTTCGACAGCGTCAGCACAGACTGGTTTATCTCCCAGCATGCAGAACCAACCTGCCTCTGGTGATGCCGGTGGGGAGAGCAATCAAACTGCTGAACATGATCGCTTCGGAGATCGATGTCTTTCATATTCGTGAAAGTACATTCAGAAGACAAATACTCTTGACTTTGGAGAGTATTTTGTATTCCTAATGTCGAACCATCTCTCATGCGTTCCTGGTATTATATATTCCTTATGTTTTACCTGTTCTCAATAGATACCTTAAACTATAAAAAACGTTTGTAATGTCTTTTGAGAAAATAAACTGATTTGATTTGATTTGATTTGATATACAGAGTATGAGCTAACATCCTTACAGTATTTGTTGTAATTAATGTGTAATATTTTGTACTTTATTATGTTTTTGTATTGATAAGTATGTAGTACCTTATACTTTTACCTTGTATTGTAAACTGCCTTATATTATATGTATATTTTTATGTAGTGATATCCCTCACCAAGCACAGAAGTACTTCTTATTGGTGAAGACCTAAGATTATTGGTTTAATATTATTTGATGTGTTATTTGTAATTATTTTTTTAACATTGTTAAAAATGAAATTTATCAACATCATTGGCGTTACATTTCCTTGAAAAATTTGGGAAATTCGGATATAATTGTTGTGATGTTGTGATTGTTGTGAGTTGTAAACCTAATATATACACAAAGTGTAGAGTTGGAGAAAATGTTTGTAGTGAGTGACAGTGCAATTTTGAATAGTGTGAGTGACAGTGCGTTAAAAAAAAGTAGACGCTGTTTTTATTTTATTTTTATGTTATGAACAAAATAATGAATGGGTCATTTATGTGGTTTGGACACATGGATAAAATTAATTAAGAAAAAATATAAACAAATAATATGTTAACATCGTTAAAAAAATCAAAAATTCGGAGAAATCGACGTGCGTGCATGACACGATGTACGAATGACGAGGAATCGAAAGAAGAGAGTCAGAAAACAACAGTCAGGCGGTCCATTCTTTCTGCTTACCCCTTCGGTGAGACGGCGTGAAAACCTTAATAATCAGTTTCCAAATTTGAAATATTACTGGTTTCATGTTGAAACTAAGTTAAAGCCCTAAAAGGGTTGTTCTTCTTATTCTTCTTCTTCCTTATTGTATACCTATGTGGTCTGTTCTCCAGAGTGTTGCTCCTCCTGTGAGGTAGATTCCCAGCTGTTCTTCCATATTTTAGGAGGTCTTCCACGAGGACTGAGGCTGATTATGCAATGCAATGCGATGGGGGGTAGGCAGAAATAATGGAGCGCCACATGATTCTGTCCTGACATACTTCTCTCACTTCCTTTAAATTCATACATCTTGTCATGTATGCACGTCGATTTCTCCGACTCCTCGAATTTAATATTTGATTGATTTGATAGTGCCACGTTTTCCTCGGTCTTCCTCTATTTCTAGCTCCGTTTACGTCATTTACATATACCTTCTCTACCATTCTGTCTTCACTCATTCTTTTCATGTGCTCAAACCATCTCAACGAAGCTTTCATTATTTTTTTCATAACACTTTCATTGGCACCGCATACACTTCTTATGTTTGCATTTGACATTCTATCATATCATACAGATATCATACAGATTTACCACACATAAGTCTTAGAGATCTAATTTCTATTGCATTTATTCTACTTTCATCCTTCTTTTGCCAGTTCCATGCTTCACTTTCATACATTAGGGGCGAAACAAGAACACCATATTATATTATATTTTTATATGTTTAAATCTGTGTGTGGATATAAGATATATATGTAAAACAATATTATATTTTTTAATATCTGTGTGTGTACAAAACGCTTATTGAAAAAGAAAACATATATATTGTACATTAACGGCACTCTCAAATATCCCAAAAAGATGTGAGAAAATGTGTGGAAATGGGCGAAAATATTGGCACCTTCCCGGTAGGTGCAAGAGCGCCAACCCCTGCCGGCCGCAACAACGGTAGCGGCGCGCATACCGTCGAAGGCTCAAAACAAAGAAGATCCTCGTCACGCGAGTGGCCAGCGCATGCAGGGTACATGCGGCGATCGTCGCGCGCACGTCGGGCTGCGGAGACGGTGCCGGCGCTTTTTCCATCAGTGTAGCGCCGGACGCCGCCGAGCGCGTCGCGATGCCACGCTAGGGATCGCCCGGACCCGCTCTGTTTACAAACATCCCGATGAGCGGCTGACCCGCAGGTAGCGCGTGCCGGCGGCGCAGTCGAATAGCGACGGTTGCGTACCGGTTGCCGTGTAAACTTCCGTACGACCCTTCGGTATAAGTTTCAAAGTTTCTAGGTAACATGAAGTTTTGTCTAAAAACACACACAAACATATACATATTAATATATTTATATGTTTATGTATTAATTTACACACACATATATATATATATATATATATATATATATATATATATATATATATATATATATATATATATATATATATATATATATATATATATATATATATATATATATATATATATATATATATATATATATATATATATATATATATATATATATATATATATATATATATATATATATATATATATATATATATATATATATATATATATATATATATATATATATATATATATATATATATATCTATATGTTAAATAACCGTTATTATTTAATATAAGATAAAACGTATGTGGATAAATAAAAAATTATAATGTTTATGAGCATATTGAGTTACAGATTTAACATTTTGTTTGGCATAGTAAATGTTTGATCGTAACATTTTTCCTTGAACACCATATTTCCACGGTAAATAAAAATAATTTATGACACCCAAATTTAAAGCTAGTTTCTAGAAGACCGATAAGTGGGAGTGTTTGGCTTCTCGCGGTTAATTTATTACTGGATATTTAATGTAACCAGCTGATGCTTTTGCCAATCCCAAAAAATATCCGTTGATTGAACTTATTTCAAGTCACGAAGCAAGCTTGTATTTATGACAAAATAATTTAATATTATGTTAAATTAGACTCGTTAAAGCTCAGTATTAATGATAAATTTTCATACATATTTCGTCGCGTCACGACCCGTTCGAATAATCCCATCAACAATCTATTAATTATCTTGTAAGAAAATCAAACGCCGGTGTGGACTGCTCTTACTCCCGACGCTGCGGCTGGTCTAAGTGCAACGTCAATTCATACAATTAGTTATTTCATATTTGGCTAAAATACCTTAGAATAGGCATTAAAAACAGAAAAATTAAAGTGAGCACAAGAGAGTATTCTATATTCTCGCAAATCGCTCATCAATATTAAAGATCTTTCAACATTCGTTAAACCAGGGTTACAAGCTAATACCGGCTTAGTTATGATCCAAATAAATAGAGGTTTTATGGATTAATGAATATCATTATTTTAGTGCTAGAACAAATAATTATCGTGGAAGAGTAGTAAAAGTACTATTTGCAATATTAAGAAAACATGTTTATTTTTCAGCAATGTGGTATCTGACACTTTTCTTATAAATAGCGTAGTTATTGACTTTAATCTTTTTAATTATCGTGCTATTTAAGTGATAATTGTACATAATTTTAACACCTTGTCCGCAAGGTTTTGTTTCAAAACGTTACAAACTTGTAATCGCATAGTAGAAATAAACGTATCGAATCATTCATATCGTTTATCCATATCAGACTGCATAAAACATATCGCAGTAGTGACAAATTGGTGATAAAATAAATCAAACTTTAAATCATAGTTGCCGAACAATGTTGCTAGCTCGAGCGCCGGGCCTGGACAATAAAGTGCAGCGCGCCAAGATGGTGGCAACTGGATGCAGGATGTAAGAAAGGGGAGGGCCATGGTGAGGTTAAAATAGTCTAGGAGGAAGCAGCCTGCCCCACTATGACTATGTGGCAGAGCGGCGGTATGGGCAGCCATGCCGCCAACAACCCCTGGCTGAAGCTGATGGGCATAGTGCAGAAGGAGCGCCGCCATGATCAGTCCACGGCCGCCTCCAACGAGCGGAACCTAAACCAGTAAGTCGATCAAATCATTCTTATAAAATAAATTAATTTAGTTAATAAGAAGGGCAGATTTTTTCTTTGTCTTTTTAGTGGCTCAAGGAACTTTTTATACAATAATTATTTCTCTCTTCTCGGCGCTACATTCCGGTGTGGGGTTTGGCAATCTCCACAATAGTCTTCTATTGGCTTCAATCCTTGTCTATCTTTCTCAATTCTCCTGGCCGTTCCAGTTTCCTTAAATCCATCAATCCATCTTTGTTCCTTGTGTTTTTGCCTAGGTCGTTATTCATTGGAAAGTTCGAGTTCCAGGGCGATTACGTTGGTGTTAGTTATCATGTGATTTTTGGAATATCTGTCGATCCAGGAATATGGGCCAAAAACTCTTGTTTTTTGCACAATTTTTGGCCAAAAACAGGACCACAATGCTGCAACTGCCTTCGAATTCGCTTGATTTAGCTTCCTGTGACTTCTTTCTTTTTCGTAAGTTTAACGTAATATTGAAATTGTTACATTTTGACACGTTATTACAAAACTAACTAACCATCACGCCATTTCCCCGGAGGGGTAGGCAGAGAGGATGGATCACCACAATGCTCTGTCCTGGCACACCTCTCTGGATTCCTCTACATTCATACATAGTACCATGCACGCACGTCGATTATTCCGACTTCGAATGTGGCCGCCTTTTAGTAATTGATTAATTTGGTCATGTCATGTTTTCCTCGGTCGTCCTCGGCTTCTTTTTCCACTCACGCTGCTTGTGTACAAATTTTTAACCATTCTACTCTTATCACATTCTTTTTATTGCACATTTATTACACGTTATTACACATTTTGACAATGTCTGTTATGAGATTACCAAAAATCGCAGGAACTGCTAAACACCTTTTTGAAAACGGAATTCGTGAGGTGTTTTTAATAATGGATAAAACGGCGTTATAAGTGTATTATGTCTTACGGGATCTAGCTGGAAGACATATCGAATCGAATTTCATCGAATTTAAAATAATGTTTTTCTTATCAAACCTCGTATTTTAAAATTATTTCAAGAAGTTTTAATAATATGCCATTTTATCACAGTTCCAGATCCTAATAAAACACACAAATCTCCATAAGATAAATAGGCAAAAACCCTGATGTCATCAAGAAAGAGTACAAACAGAAAGTAATTCGAAATGCACACGATGCGCATGCCCCTTGAACGTTTTTGGATTATTTTGAAATTTGTTCTGATTATTGTTGTAGTAGTATGATAGTAGTGTAGAAAACAAAAGGAGAACAATTTAGAGTTAATTGTGACATTTTTAACGTGTTTAAAAAAGATTTACATTAAAAGTTAAAAATTATTACTGATTATGATCGTAATAATTGACGACCTTCGTGGCCGAGTGGTAAGTGCATTGACTGCCACCTCGAAGGTTCCGGGTTCGATTCCTGGCGAGGGCAGTGTGATTGTCACACATATCGAACCTTTAAAACCCTTTACATCGATTTGGCTCATACTGTCATGATGTAAAGAGCGATTCAACAAAATAATAATAAAAATAATAATAATAAGTAAACAGGGTTATTGGTTATTGAATTAATTCCTTCTAGGAGGTTGTAGGGGAGGTTATTTCCGATGATTTATGTCATGTAAGAGATTATGTAAAAGTGAACATTTATTGATAAAACAAATTTAAGTTTTTTTTTTAAATTTATCGAGGTCAGGTGTTCTAAAATTTATAAATGTAGATGTTTGTAACATAATCTCCACGAAAAATTTATAAGTGATATTTTTTTTTTAAATCGCCTTTCTTTTTTAATTTGTCAATAAAAATAATTAAAATGTAGGATATTTTCGTCTGGTATTTCCTAATGTAGACATCCAGTTTTAGTTTTTGTATTGATAATGAATGCCTGTTATGTTCACTAATTAGGGAATAAATAAAAGTTTGATTATGACTAACGGTTATTTTTAAATTAATTTTTAAAACACCTGACCTCTATAAATTTCAAAAAAACTTAAATTCGTTTTATCTCAATAAATGCTTCACTTTTGCATAATGCCTTAGGTACGTGATATAATAATAGCCTCCTCTACAACCTCCTAGAAGGAATGTATTCAATAACCAATAACCCTGTATAAGAAGGAAAAAATCTTCCGTGAATATTTCATGGGTTAAGTTTCAACTAGTACAAATAAATAAAATTATTTAATAATGTACGTCATATATTAAATAACTTTAAAAGTATTGCATAAAACAAACGAAAAGTTATGTAAGCTTCTGCCGTTTTGAATGAACTTGCCGTAATAAATTTAGTCAATTAATTACTTATTCAAGATAGTGAGTGATAGCAAATCGAATTGTCAATTTGATTAAACTATTACTGAGGCTCTATTCAAATAGTAGACGTAATTTTGGTGTTCTCAAATTTCAATTTTATTCATTTTACATACTTCGGAAGATATTTAATACTGTAGTAAAACTACAGACAAGAATTCGTGTAGAATTCACTCGTGGTTTTGAGATAAATAATTTTGGTTACGTGTTTCATGTTTTTTTTTTAATTCGTCAGTTTCATTGTAAAACTCTATTTGGAAGGGTCAAGGAATGGTTTTAGATGTACGTTAAACTTTCACTGCAAAAACGTTATTTTTAGATATCTATTGTAAAATAAATTATGGGAAAAAATACAATTTACTTAATATAGGTTAAAATGTGTTTGTAGCAAATTTACCAGAAAGCAAAATTTTATAATATTTCATTACATATTTTATTTATACACACAATAAACGATTGAACATGATACGAATTCTCATTTGGAAATAGAGTACTTTATTTATTTGAAAAATACGTTTTTTTTTCCAATCTCAAAATGTATCAACTACTATAAACTGGGAATTATCGAAGCAGGTCAACCGTCAACCGAATATCAAAGTAAAATTATTATTTTTGTAAACAAGCGTTACTAGCGATGACTTTGGTACCTTAAAGGGTAGATGGGAATGTAGAGTGTAGGGTAAAACAAAAATATATATGATATTAAAATATTCTATATAAATATTAGTAGATTTTTCGGTCTGTAGCAAATTCGCCACACCATGCAATGGTGGGTGTACCACAATACAATTTAAAAAGAAATACATTAATATTGTAATTCTAAATCTGAAGATAATTTTCACGAGATTCTGAAGATATGCGATGCGTCTAATGTTTTGTGTAGTACAACAACAACAACAAATACAACAACAACAACAATAACAACAACAACAACAACAACAACTACAACAACTACAACAACAACAACAACAACAACAACAGCAACACACCAACAAGAACAAAACAACAACAACAACAACAACACCATCAATCACGCCGTTTCCCCGGAAGGGTAGGCAGAGAGAATGGACCGCTAAATTACTCTATCCTGACACACCTCTCGAGATTCTTCCATATTCAAATAGCAAGTCATGCACCCACGTCGATTCTCCTGACTTTTTACACGGCCGAACTTTAAAATTTAAAATAATGATTAATTTGATCATGCCAAGTTTTTCTGGGTCTTTCTCGACCCTGTATACAATAATGTAAAATTCCATATTAAATGAAATTATTTGTTTTCTAGTAATTATATTCTATTTTATGTGAATGGCATGTTTCGCCAGCCTAAGGTATTATCAAATGTGATAATGCCTTAGACAGGCGAAATATGTCATTCCCATATAATATAATACTATTTCTTGAAAACAGACGTTTTATTATTATTATTTTTATTAAATGGCGATGAGGTTCGCAACCCATCACACCGCGTCTCCCGCGGGGCGAAAAGAGAAGGATGGAATGCCGCATCGGTTAAAATGTGACAGTCCATTCTTTCTGCCTACCCTTTCGGGAAGACGGCGTGATGGTTTAGTTAGTTAGTTAGTTATTATTATAGATCTTGCGATCTGTTTATGCAGGATAGCATCTTTCTTCCTGTGATGAAGACGACCAGCCTTCTCTCGTCGGGTGGTCGTCCTGGTGGTTTACGTCCCTCTGGAGTCTCTTAGAAGAATCTTGGAATCCTCGCTGGATCCATCCTCTCGATGTGGTCCCTCCAGAATCGTCTTCTCTGCCTACTCCATCCTATTTCTAAGGGTTCTCCCTACGACATGTTAAGACACTCTTGGAAGATGTTTGGTTCTGACAGTGTCTGCTCTTGCCTCGATTCCGTAAGTCATTAGTTATGATAATGCCTTAGACAGGCGAAATATGTCATTACCACAAAATATAATAAAACTTCTAGAAAACAAACGTTTTCATTCGTATTAAATAATAATTCAGTTGTTTTTAAGAGGGTCATAACAGTACGCGAAAGAAGATGTGAAAAGAGATGTGACGAGAAACACGAAAAACTTTCCGTTGAAATATAACACACCCAGAAGAACAAAGTTTTCCCACATAAAATATAATCTGGAGCAACCATCTCCAGCTTTGTTTCTGCGCCGTTTGATACAATGCGTGTATAAAAATTTATGGGTGTCATCTGCCATAAAATTGTCATTAAATGAAACCACGAACCGAGAAAGTAAATCAGGTGAAGCGAAGTTCGATTCCGATTTAGCGGAAATATTTTAAAGTATCGTTGATGTACAGATGAACACACATGTACTGCCTTCCAGCTAGCTCGAGCTTAGATATATTTAGAGTTCACGTATCGGCGGTTCTCTGAAGTTGAATTACAAAGTTTTGACACGCTGTCGCCGAATATTAAAACTGTTCTCAAAGTTAAGTACCAATTCAAAACTAAATATCTAAGCAAATTTCTTAGTTATCCGTAGAATTTATTATAGTTTTATTATATAAAATATGAACTCTATTAAACGCTTTTTATATATAAGTATTTAAGGTTTTGTATTACTAACGAAAGTATCATCGTTTATTCCTTCTACATTCGCCTTCACTTTATGTTGTGGATTCATATTTGAATAAATACAACCACACTTCGTATTTTTAAAACACGTTATAACACTTTTCACAGATATGTTTTGGATGTGACCCAACCTTTGTCGATAAACAAATTTTAACAAAAAACCCGGATAATCAGTAATATACTAAAAAGGATGGAATTATGTATACAGGTGGAGGGGGTATACTTTGGATTGAGGTGAGAGGAGGGATAACGGGAACCTTTCGAACATGGGAATTGAATTTAAACTTAAACTAACTAACTAACTAACTAACCATCAGGTAACGTCTCCCCGAAAGGGTAGGCAGAAAGAATGGACTGTCACACTTTTACTGATGCGGCACTCCATCCTTCTCTTTTCGCTCCGCGGGAGACGCGGTGTGATAGGTTGCAAACCTCATCGCCACCAATAAGCATCTCCCGCGCACACTTCGATCGTCTGACACCCACAAAATAAATCTAAAACCAATAATATAAAATACAATGATATAAAATAAAATACCAAAATAAAAATAATTTAACACAAAATGCTCTTTTTAGATGGTGCACATATTGTCTATTTAATTTATGTTCCACGAATCCGCCGTTTTTTAAATTTAGCACATAATGTAATAACACATAATGTTTTTTTCGATATGGACGATCCGGACTTTTGTGTTTATTTAATTTATGTTATACGTATCCACCGTTTTTTAAATTAGCTGTGATTAGGCACTTAACCAGCAAGAACTTTGAAATAATATTGAAGAAATTATTCAAATTGTCATTGGAACAAATTTAAATTTAATTATTTGTATACTCGTATAATATTAGCGAACTTAGATTTTATTTTTTTATTTGAAAGGCATTAATATATTCTTTCATTCTCACGTTAAAATCACGCGTTGATTTTTTATATGTAAAATGACGTACAATCACATTTTAATTTATAGACTTCTCACTGATTTTTTACTATCATTAGTAACAATATTAATAACCGAGATTATTATTAGTGTAAAATGCGGGTCGAAAGTAAATTGTTAGAAATATCATTTGATATGTTATTAATATACCATTCTACACCATTTACTGTTATTATTATTGATGAAGGTAGGGGGGGAATGCAAAATTGTGTTAATAAGATCATTAACCAGTTATTATAAGCAATATTTTTAATCGTATTAAGTTCAATATTATAATATAATTTTCTAGTGATAGTCGGATATTCATTAGACGATTCAACATGGGGTGAAAAGCTAATAGTTATTCGTGGATAGTCAATTGCGTCAAGGAGATCTTGGAATAAGAACATGTTAACATATTTACTAATAGTCCGAGAATATAACATTGAATTTTGATTTGAAATTTGGATACCATGCCAATTTCTGGATTACGGTGGTGTAACAAATATATTAAAAAAAATCTATTATATAATTAAACTGTCTACATAATCTTCTTCTTCTTTATTTCCCATATGTAGAACTTGCGATCTGTTTAGACAGGATATCAAATTTGGTCCTATGATGAGGAGGCCAGCTTTTTCTACATCTCTTTGGTGATCATCCTGGTGTTCAATGGCTCTCTGGAGTCTCGTAGTTCACGATATTGGGAATCCTCGCTTGGTTCATCTTCTGAATGTGGTCCTTCCAGAACCTTATTCTCTTCGGGGGCGAAACCGGTTGGTTGTTGTAAAGAATAAAATTGTTTAAATACAAAATTTAAAAGTGTATTATTATTGTTTTTAAAATACTTATTTCAGGCAAAATTCAGAGTGTGGTTATGTTTAAAAAACCGCTTAGATTTTCAGTCCTATTAAATAATAATACTATCAATGGACCCAGCAATTAGCTATAACTAGTTTCATAGCATTTGAAATCTTCAGAAAATTTGTCTAATGTACAAGTTGGCACCCGAAGTACATCTATAAAGATGTCACATAGATGAAAGAAACAGTTAAATTCCCAATTTGAATACCAATATTTTAGTACGTATTTATTAAACTATTTTCTAACTATTGTTTACGTTGATGAGGCTTGTTTTTTTCATGTAAATATTAACTTATACGAATAAAAATTTATATACTGATTGTATGGAGACCTAATATTATGACTAATGATCTTGGTACTAAAACAGATATCAAATATGTAATTTTACTTATTGAATTACACACACAACGTCTATGGATTTCTTTAATAATCGAAGTTTTTATTACGACCAAACAAGCGATGCTGTATACAATTTTAATATCTCAATACAAAATTTAACTAGGACGGTGCCAGGAACGTGGTTCTGGTACATATTCGTACTTATAGCGAGGCTGAAATTTATGCTTCATATTCTTACTCGAGTGTACGAGAATGCGTACAGTAAACACGTTTCCATATTATGATTTGTTTAAGAACTTTCCATAAAGGCAGGTAAGTACTCAGCGCCACGGGTTGTTGCTGCTATACGGGGTGACGGGTGAAGAAATTATATTTAAGAGCGAAATGTACCGACAACAAACATGATTTAAAAAATGAACTATGTATTTTATGCTATCCTGGCCAACAATTACTTACTTTTGATCAATTCTACAAGAGTTTAAGCCTCCTTGATTATGTTATTCCAAGCTCCTCGTTCTTATACCTTTTGCTCCTAGCAGTTGCTTTTGTTAAACTCAGCCAATATACCTATTATCCATCAAACGTTGTCTAGGCCTACCTAAAGGTCTTACTCTCTCTGGTCAGTATATTTTTATTACTCTGCTTTCTCCGGTTTGGAATACATGCTCGTTATAAAGGCTTGCTGGGTCATTGTTTCTATGTATCCAAATTCCCACTGCAACACCAGATCTGGATACTAAGATCATTCTTGGGATCATATTTCAAATAAGTAGACATTTGCTGTCGTTATCCATTACTCCATGTCATATGTAACTACTGGTTTGATAGAGGTGTTACAAATGCGCAGCTAGATGCTTCTAGACGTGAGATTTGATTTTAGATTATGAAGCTTGCAGCAATGATTTACACTATTTTTTAAAACTTTTATCATTATTGTATATTACGAGTAAGGAAAGGCAGCATGCATCTAATATTAAAATGATGCGTTAGCATGAAAAATGACGATCTTATAAACAATCGAATTCAAATGTTTGATTGTGATTTTATCGGCATGTTGGCTATGCAGCTCATTCTGGATTAATTTGTTTTAACACAGTTTTCACCGGAACAGTCACGTTTTCAGGCAGCGTGTCCCGGTGTCCTCGAAAACAGCTTCGGGACGCCAAAATGTCTCGTTTTCGAAAAGAAAGAAACTTGCAGTAGAATTTAAAAAAACATATGAAGCTCGCTCTAAATATTTATTCTTACTTATTCAAAGTAACTTTTTTTAATAAGAGTAATATTCAATATTCAAAATCTATTGCCCCCAAACAGTGTCAAATGCCGTTCTCTGGACTATAGCAGGCGAAAAGCCAATTAGAGAACAAGTCGCTAGACGCAAAGGGCAGTGGATCGGTTATACTCTGAGACGGAACCCAGCCTGCATCGCTCAGGGCGCACTAGACTGGTCCCCTATGGGGAGAAAGAGGAAGCGAGGCAGACCTAGAGCTACCTTGAGAAGAGCCCTGCAGAACGAGGTTAAGGCAGCAGGCCTCACTTGGGATGATGTTAGGCATCAGGCATGCGATACAGTCGGGTGGAGAAGGTTCCTTGAGGCCCTATGCACCACGGAGGTGTGACAGGATAAAAAGAAGAAGAAATAATAATTATAGTAAGAGTATTTTGAATTTTACTTATTACAAATCTCTCTTTCCTCTCAAGCCTGTTTTAAATCAATAAGTTGATTAGTCAATCGGTGGATTTTCGTAAGAAATAAGTCGTATATTATCGAACCGGCCATACACAAACATATGGATGGCTATGGGCATATAGAATAAAATAAGGAAAAAACGATATAGAATAAATAGAGAAATATGGAAAAATACAACAGTTAATAAGTAGTAAGAAAGTATTTTATGTTGGAAAAAGTAATAGTAATTGGAGTTACGGAAGGCCGTAAAATGTATGAAAGTATCAATCAAGTACTTTAAATAATAATTAAATAAAACGATGTTTTTTAACTACTTCCACTTTTTCTTTTAATATTATACAAAAGCAAGTGAAAAATTCTAGAAACTTAGAAAAAAATTACCCTTCCCCCCAGAGGCATCGCGTCTGAGGGGGTTAGTTATTACACTCAATTAATTTGTACAATTCAATAAATTAATAATGAAATCAACGATAAATTATTTTTTTGAGAGACAATAAGTTTAGATGCTTTGTCGGGTAACTTTCAGTATTTTTTAGTACGAAGCGGAGGTCGTCCTGTAGGAAGGCTCCGTTTTAAAGATTCATGACTTTTCTGACATTTTCGTCGATTATTACTCGTTTTCCTGTAAACTTTGTTCCGCCTGGGAATTCCAAAACAATAAATAATACGATACGATTGTATACCAGGGAATAAACGGAGATATTTCAAATTATTCCCAGTGATAAAAAATATAGTAGTTTACTACTGAGTTCTAAGATCTACCAATATTTAAATAGGTAAATAAATCAGTTTTGGACTTCCTTTTAATTTTATGGGAAAATGTTCAATATAGTGAAAATAATTACTTTACTTTTTCTAGTTTTTTTTGTATTATAATCTGATTAATATGCGAAGAAAAAGACAATTCACGAAGAACCAAAAAACGTTTTTTTAAACTGTAATCAAATAAGGAAAGACCGAATAAAAAATTATTACAATATAATAGTTATATTTTAATTGTAAGAAGTTGATGTGGTGGAGATTAGAAAAATGTGTATCATACAGAATATAACGTTCAATCGTACCTATTCAGAAAAATCGTAACATGCACGCCCGTCGATTTTTCTGACTTCGAATGTTGCCCCTTTTTAGTATTTAATTAATTTGATCATCTCATGTTTTCCTTGGTCTTCCACGGCTTCTCTTTTCACTCTTTCTCAGCCTATTCCCGTCCACTCCTGGATAAAGGCCTCCTCCATTCATTTCCATGTCAATCAGTCTTGTGCAGACAGGTTATTCCGACATGTCTGTTCGGATCATCCTACCACCGTAGTTGCGGTCGCCCTGCACTTATCTTTGCCGTCCACACTCTTCAAGTCAGCAGTCTTCTTGTTCATTTTTCGTCTGAGTTTCTGGCTACGTGACCTGATCATTGCCATTTTACATATTACATACATTACATTTTACTTTCACTTTTCACTCACACTGCTTGTATATAACATTTAACAAATCTTTTCTTGTCCATTAGTTCTATATGTCCGAACCATCTCAAGGATCCTTTTATAAATTTACTTATGATGCAATTATCTGCCTTAAATTTCTTCCTTATTTCGTCGTTCGGTATTCTATCATATATCAAGGATAATAGTACGAATGATAATTTCATTACCAACTTTACATTTTCATATAATTTTCTCTCGAACGAATGGTCGTACTTTATGAAATTTATTATTTCTCATTATAAGACGTCCAAATGATCAAGTCTTTTGCGTCTTAGCATGTTATAACTTCACCCTCTATTACTGTGATTCTGCGAGGTAACTAATCTTATTTTTCTTCTTCTTCTTCTTCTTCCTTATTGTAGACCTATGTGGTCTGTTCTTCAGAGAGTTGCTCCTCCTGTGAGGTAGATTCCCAGCTGTCCTTCCATCTTTTAGGATGTCTTCCACGAGGACGAGTCTCATGAGGTTGATTATGCAATGCAATATAGGGGAGTCTGGTGGAGTCCATTCTTTGAACATGATCGTACCAGTCCCTTTTTCGCTGTCTGCTCCATCTTATAATATCCTCAACCTCACATATCTCTCTTATTCTGGTGTTCCTCACGCGATCCCTCAGTGTCTTGCCTGCTATCGTCCTCAGTGTCTTCATTTTGGAAGTTCTCAAAACTTGTTTGGTTCTTACTGTGTCTGCCCTTGCTTCGACGCCATATCTTATTTTTATGTTTTAATATTTAATTTGTATATATTTGTTAGAAGTACTAGGAATTCATTAAAAATTCTTAAGTCAAAATGGCGTTTGAAATCATCTTAACCAATTTCATAAGAGTGCATCTGAAAGATTTTGATTAAGTTAAAAAATTGAGAGATATTTAATATATATAGCATAGTATACAAAAGTCGTCATTTAAACGAAACCTTGATAATTTTCTATTTTTTCTATTTCCTCTCCGTAAATAAATTATGAAATACGAGAGGTCTGTTTTTTCAATGTATGGAAAACTGCCAAAACAGGATTCGTAGTGAGCAATTATATCCCAATTTCAGAGCATTTAAATTAAATATTTTTAAACTCACGTTTATATTCAATAAAATTATCAAGGTATTATGAACAAAATTATAAAAGGGTCGCTGCGTTGGTTCGGACATATGGAGCGCATGGATGGAGAAATAATGGTTAAGAAAGCATACGTTAACTATGTAAATGGAGTACGGAGTCGAGCTATACCGAGAAAAACATGCCATGAAGAAATTAATAAAATTTTAAAGGTTGGTCGTGTTAGAAGTCGGAAGAATCGACGTGTGTGTATGATTCGTTGTATGAATGTGGAGGAATTTAGAGAAGTGTGTCAGGATAGAGCAGTGTAGCGGTCCATTCCCTCTGTAACCCCCTGCGGAGCAACGGCGTGATGGTTTGTTTGTTTATAAAAAAAAAGCTGAACCAAAAATACTGTATTTTACAGACAGGTGACGTGAAATTAATCAAATTATTTCGTTATGTATTTTTTAAAATAATTTCGGCAAGTTGGTTCCCTTTTGCTTATTTTGATCATCAATAAGGCATATGTAAGGAGTTAGAAATAGACAAAGGCGAGGAGAATGTGGCAGGATAAAATCAAACGAATATTAAATGTCGAATGAGAAATCGACGTTCGTGCTTGACACGATTTATGGATGAAGGATCTATGGATGAGGAAGCGAGAGAAGTATGTCAGGACAGAACAGTTTGGCGATTCATTCTTTCTGCCTACCCCTCCGGGGGACGGCTTGATGTTTAGTTAGTTAGTAAGTTGATTTTGAAATAATTACAATATTTTAAATTGACTTACCTATTGTACTGCTGCAAGAAAAGATAATTAAATTAAATTAGGTTTAAACTTTTACGATATTTATAATATTTTCCATGATATTGGAAGAAATATACACGCCTTCAGTTGTTATTATTACGAATTGAAGTGGTTCAAGGGTTTATTATTCACTTTGAAGTTTATGAATTCGGTGTCACCAATAGGTTCTTGAATTTAAACGGAAATTGAGTGCCATTTAATAAAATTGAAATTTCCAATAGTAAATATATAAAGGGTTTTCATTTTGCTATTTAATCATTGTTGATTAATGTGTAATTAAGATACTACAATTATTTTAATTATCATAATCTGCTCCATTTTCCCGGGTGCATAAACGGATACGGGTTTGATTATCGTCACTTTTGATTATGCCCTAACAAGGACAAACATGTAACCCTCATTAAACACAATAAAAATGTTAGAAAATTGAATTTTTAATAAGATTGTTTGAGCACATGGATATAATGAATGAAGAAAGAATGATAAAAAAGTATGCGTTAACGATGTAAACGGAACTGGAAATAGAGGAAGGCCAAGGAAAAGGTGGCAAATATTGAATGTCGGTCACGTGAAGAATCAGAGAAATCGACGTGCGTGCATGATACGATGTATGCACGTTGAGGAAGTAAGAGAAGTATGTCAGGAAATAAGTCAATATTACAACATTATATTACAATTTTACAATATAATTTAATTATTTTGTATTATTATTGTTTAATATTATTTATTAGTTCTTACTATAATAATAAAAAAAATAATTATTAATACTTATAGCAATTATTCCAAGTTCATTTTTAAATTTAAATGTATTATTTCTTTGTTTTGTATGTATTCTTAAATGCGTTTTTTATTAGTCTTTTATTGTTTGGTTTTTATTATATATTTACACCTGAAGATGGAGGGTATCCTCCGAAACACGTCGTTTTTTTTTTAAATTGTGGATTATATACAACGTTATTTTTAATTTCCAAAGTCAATATTTGATTTCTTCTTCACTAGTTTCAATCCATTGGATTGGTGTGCAGCACCTTTTTGTTGTTACTTGGGATACTTCTTAATGTGGTTGTTTTCCGTTGCTTTCTACATTTGTATACAGTAGGTTATTTGAACCCAATTACTGTATCCAAATTTTAAATATTGATTCTCATGACGTGTGATAGGTAGCTAATCTATCTATCTAGTAATGTCTATTGATGAAATATAGTGATTTGATTTGATTTGTTGTTGGGTGTATTATATTTATTAATGGGTTTTCTTATTTTTAATATTATAATCTCATTAGGTGTTTTCAAAGGCATAATACCTTTAGAAGATATTATATTTCTTGGCTTTAAATGAACAGGCGTCCAGGTAAGATTAGGTTAGAACGAAAAGTGCTGCGCTCTCACCGCGCCCGCAGTTTGATGTTGGAATTCTCAAGTGCGGAGAACACTTTGAAATTTTATTACTCTGTTTTAACTGCCCTGTCACTTTGAAGGCGGCTCAAAGCCCGGTTCGCGTTTCTTCCTACAACAATCATCGCGCGTAACTAAGGTTCGTAAGAGACGAATTTCGGTAGCGACGCACTTACGTGGATTGTTAAGAATTAGCCGGTCATAAGTCAAATTTCAAAATCGATGTTAAAAATACCAAAAAAATCCTAGATCCAAAGAAATGTTCCAGTAACAATAATTAACCATCCCCAACCGCGGACCTTTTACCGTGTGCGCGCGCATATAGTTGAAACATATCCGACTAACGAAGTGCACGTCGTCATTGTTCTTAGCGCTCTCAATGTAAACATTAAACAAGGAGAATTTTGCCTTGTCCACCTAATATTTCGAAATTATCGTTATGGATTCGAATAACTCAAGTAAGAATCAATATTTCTTGATGTGTTTAATATACTTTAAAAGTTATTTAATATTATTTGTAGAACTTCAAGAAAAGGTGGTCTAGAAATGAAATTTTTACTTAATTTTCAAGTTTATAAGACATTTTATTATATTATCGCGTCCTATCGGAAAAAATATTTTTTTACTAAGGGCAATTTTTTACGATAATATTTATGATTTGAAGTCAAAATACACCGTAAAATAATTTTAACCGCCTAAATCATTGAAATCAACCTATGTGCGACGGTTTGATTTGAGACAAGGTGATACTTCATTGCCGGAAACGTCTTAACCCTATTTTCCTTTCAATGGGTATTAATTAATTAAAAACATGATTTGGATTCATTTCCGGGAAGAATATTATAAAGGTAAAGCAGTCTGCTGAATCACTTGGATTACACTACGAAATTATTAGCAGCTTAAATATTATTTTGTGAATTTATACTTATACTTGTATACGAATAAAAGTATACGAGTTCATTCGTACTCGTACATTCACAAAAAAATATTGTAATCATATCTGGTCAAATTCTTTGGCATATAGATAGGAGTGACATCTCCAGGCGGCTTCTAACAATGCGCTAATGGCGGTAGCTTTTCACATTGTGTTAAAAAGATGTTCTGCTTAATGCTTAATAAACATAAATCTCCATGGATGGCATTAGTATGTAGATTATATACAGAGTAATCTTAAAAAGATAAACATATGTAATCAAAATCTTCATAGATGGCACATTGAAACTGCCATGTGAAATCTGACATAGGACTTTAACATATATACAACTTCCAAAAATTTGTCATACATGGCCATAAACAAAAGTAGAATGGGGAATGTTGTAATTACATAAAGCGTGCGCTTAACCCAACCAATGACAGGTGATAAGTCCTGTAAACACCTTGGTCAACCATATTCAGTTTCCAATTTGCATCTTCGTCTCTATTGAGATACAATTAAATCATAAATATTATTTATCCATAATTGAGTTTTGGCGTCGCATGTTGAGGATACCGTGGACTGCAAAAAAAACGAACGAATCGTTCCTTAATGAGTTCAAAATATCAGGAAGACTATTGGTAATATGCAGTTGGCGAATATTGAGTTTCTTCGGTCACATTGCCAGAAGATAGCTGCGATTGCCATAAGAAGTAGAGGTCTGCCTAATTCCTGCGAGGGGAAACCAGATTAATGAGATAACTGGGGGAGACCAGTACTGGGCTGTGCGGGCTGTGGAGAACATAATGGATTGGACGCATTTTGTTTTAGCCTTGGGCAGTTCCATGGTTTACTAAACAGAAATCACTCTTCTGCAATGATAACATAAACTTGAAACTCCGCCAGAGAATTATTAAATGCTATGTGTGGTCTGTTTTATTGTATGGATTTGAAACGTGGACCTTGAAAGTCAACTCATTGAAAACTGGAAGCATTTGAAATGTGGCTTCATCGCCGAATCTTCAGAATTCCCTGGACAGACATTGTTACCAATACCGAAGTCCCGAGGCGAGCTAAAGTTGACAGGGAACTGTTATCAACTATCAAGGTTCGAAAATTTTTACATCTGGGTCATATACTGCATGGGGAAGAGTACCACCTTTTCCAACTGATATTGAAGGGGAAAATTGAAGGACGCCGAGGGCCCGGTGCGAGACAAATGTCCTGGCTGCGAAACGTGAGGGAGTGGAGGAGCTTTTTCGAGCGACGCAGGACAGGGACAGGTTCGCCGAGGTTATCGCCAACATTGGGGGGACCCGAGAGAGCACTTGAAGAAGAAGAAGAAAAAAGAAGACCACTAGTACATAAATATATGAATGAATGAATTTAAATATAATAGTTCGTACTGTTATTTAATATTTAGACAAGTAGGCATCAGGGCAAGGCGATTGAGAGCACAAAAATGAAAATAAAATTTATATAAAAATTTATGACACAAAGTTAAAAAAAAATGTCTTCATTATTAATCTACAACACAAAGTGATGGTAAATATATAATAGAATAAGTTTTTTTTCAGATCATCAATTATTTATCTTTTAAAAAAATCGATAAACACTATTAATTAATTATCCACTCCGTTTTTACAATTATTATACATATTAATGAAAAAAAAATTCAACAATCACGAAAACATAAATCATAAATCACTAGGCCAAGAAAATTAGTTAAGGCGATTAAGAACACAAAAATAATAGATGACCTTGGTGATAGAAGCGAAGCATGGAACTGGCAAAAGAAGGATGAAAGTAGAATAAATGCAGTAGAAATGAGATCTCTTAGACGAATGTGTGAATACTCTGTGAATGATAGAGTGTCGAATGAAAATATAAGAAGTGAATGCGGTGCGAATGATGGTGTTATGAACGAAATAATGAAAGGATCATTAAGATGGTTTGGACATATGGAAAGAATCAATGAAGAAAGATTCGTAAAAAAATTATGTGTTAACGATGTAAATGCAACCAGAAATAGAGGAAGACCGGGGAAAACGTGGCCCGATCAAATAAATAAAATATTTAATGTCGGCCATGTGAGGAGTCAGAGAAATCGACGCGCGTGCATGACATAATGTATGAATGTTGAGGAATCGAGAGAAATTTGCCAGGAAAGAAAAGTGTGGCAGTCCGTTCTTTCTAACTACCCCTTCAAGGAGACGGCGTGATGGTTAGTTAGTTATATAAGGTTCCCACCACCACCCGAGACTGTTATAGGACGCAGCGACGCCCTTTCGTCAGTCTCGCTGCACTATCTAGGCCTGTTCCTTGTCCATCCGGGACTTACGTTAATTTAATTTAGCCTTTTCTTGTCATCAATCAAAAGGGTGACAGACCACATTTAATCTATTCTTTTAACCTTATATATCTCCCGCGCGGCCTCACATCTCTTTATTATGAAATAAAATCAGAAGTAAATATTATATAAAGCACACCTTAAATTAGTAAAAAAAAAAACAACACATTAAAATGATATAAAACACACATTAATTCACAATACACAATAGGACAAATATATAACAAACTAAATTTTAAAACAAGAAGAAGATGGTGTATGAGAGAGGCGGGAAGATGTTAAGTAAGAATGAATAAATTGGGATGGGATGGATAGAGGACAGGTTTTAGAAAGAGCAGAAATTAATTAAAAAAAACAGTATTTATAAAAGACACATTATAAACAGAAAAGTATATCAGAACACACCCACCAAGGGGCAGTGTAGACTTCCGGTCAAATACAAGGCAATGAACAGGAGCCAGTGGCAACATCCATGAGCAGCAACTCAGGGGCGCAGAAACAGAAAACAAAACTAAAATGCACAAAACTATTGTAACAATCATAGCGAACATACTATTCATAATTATCACAATAATTATAATAGCAATAATACCATAATAATAACATAACCAAAGACAAAGATAATAATAATCATTTATTTATAACTATCAAAGTAATCATAATAGCAATAATAACACAACCAAAAACAAAGACAATTTTTAACAAATAATGCCAAATAATTTATAGAAACAACAACACGGCACGAGAAGACATAGGGGAGTAAATAAATTACACATCCATTTCACTAAAAAGTTTTGTCCACGCACGAATAAAAGTACGAAGGCAACTGAAATTTTTATCGCTACTTGTTAAGTCACTATTCCAAATTGGTCGATGATCCACTGTCACATTCTCAATCATGATATCTCTATCACTCTGCAAGAGACAGCACTCCCAGAGGATATGGTGGGCCGTCTGGGGCCCCCCGCCGCACACACACTCCGGGTCCGGCGCCAGACTAAGATCATGGAGCCTGGCACGGAAATTGCCGTGCCCCGAAAGCATCTGCACAACGTGATGGTCCAATCGCAGCCACTCACTACCCATCCTCCCAGTCACAGAGGGGAAGAAGGAGTAAGTCCACCTTCCTCTAGGAGAGATGTTCCATCTTTCCTGCCATGCCGACAGAGAAACCTCTCTTAAGCCCCTGCACAGGGCGGTGAAACCATCCTCATCGGAGTTGAATGTAATACCCAGATGGGTCACACTCTCACCCCGCTTAAGGCGCCTCTTAGCAACGGCCTCAAGCACTTCCAGGTCGGCAGGAAGAACTCCCCCTATAACTGGAAGCGCCACTGAGGCCGCAGTCCTGTAAGCACCGGTCAGTGCAAGAAGAGGTATGCGTTGGCCTCTAAGCAGCGCCGAGGATACCGTCCGAGTAGCCAGACGTCCCGACCACACTCTTGCCGCGTATGTGATTCTTGACACATACACGGCTTGGTATAGTAGACGAGCCGCTGGCGTTCGAAGGCCCCAGGACGCAGTACTCAAACGCCGGACCTGCATAAACAAATTCGCAGACCTCTCCGACACAGCCTTGACGTGCCCAAGGAAAGAGAGCGACACATCGACCTGAACACCAAGATATCGAAGTGAATTCTCAAACTTGATGCTAGATTCATTCATCCGTATGACCGGGTTCCTGTTACGATTTAGGTTCCCACGGAGAAGCATGCCGGACGTCTTGGCAGGGGAAAAGGAAAGTTTATTGTCAATTCCCCAATTAGCTATCATATGCAGACAAGAATTTGAGATATTCTCAATCTCACGTCTGCTTCTGCCGGCCACCAGAAGCAGAGCATCATCTGCATAGGCAACAATGGTTGAAATTCCCGGGAGAGGCAAGAGTAAGAGATCATCAAAAAGGATGTTCCACAGGGTTGGGCCAAGGACCGAACCCTGAGGACATCCCATCGTCGAAACCCTCTCAACTCGAGTCTCCCCATGAGATATCTCAACTCTCCTACCGCAAAGTAATCTGAAATAATAAGGAACAATTCTTTTGGGCAACCGCGATCCTTCAGTTTCTTGAGAATCATCGGCCACCACGCATTGTCAAAAGCACCCTTGATGTCCAGGAATACTCCAAGGGCATATTTGTACTCTTTATTTACAGAATCATTCACCCAGTCCAGAGAGTACCTAATTGCATCCTCCGTAGAACAGCCTCTCGTGAAGCCAAATTGGCGGGGGCACGGAGGAGTCAATAGGACATCGAGCCTGTTGCGTATCAGCCTCTCCAACACCTTACCCATGACAGGCAGGAGCGTGATAGGCCGATACGCACCAGGATCAGTACGTGATTTGTCTCCAGACTTGGGAATGACCCTGATGGTACCTCTCTTCCAGTCTGTGGGGAAGACGCCTCTTCTCAAGCAAGACTGCATGACGAGAAGCATCTCCTCCTTAGCATATACCCAGACAGCTTTCACAATCATACCAGTAATCTTGTCCACCCCGGGTGCCTTATTTGAACCAAGGTTGCGAACGATGACCCCCAGTTCAGCTAAGGTGACTGCCGCAACAATTTTATCATTCTCCTGTGGAGGAGGAACACGACACGTGGCTCGAACCAGTTCGTGCGAAGAATTTTCAAAACTATTTGTCTCTAAGGGAGATAGCTTGTCCAGAAGCACCGACAGCGTCTCCGAGAGATTAGAAGTCTCCTGGCCGTCGCCAGTGATTATGGTGGAGAAGTAATCACCCTCCAGAGACCTCGCCTTCCCGATTACACTGCAGATTGTCCAGGGATCCGAGTTTCCCACCTCAGTGACCCATTTCCGCCAAGAGGTAGTCTTGGCCAGCCTGAGGGTCTTAGAGTATGCATTTCTGGCAGAACGGAGCCCGTCCAGGAGAGCTCCCTCTCTCGTGGGAGAAAGTCCGCCCTTCTTGGCCTCTCCGGCCCGTCTGTATGCACTTCTATAAGCTCTTTTGGCTTCTGTACAGTCTGAGTTCCACCAGACTGATCGGACGCGCCGACCAGGCTTAGTGCGACCCAGGGCTGTATCAGCCGATCTGACTACCGCTCGGCTGAAATGGTTCCCTAACTCATCAGGATTTTCAACGGCGACCACCCTAACCTCACTCAGCTCGTCTCTCAGGGTATCGCGGAATCGGTCCCAGTCAGCGTCAGCTGTCCGGAATCGCCACTGACCCCGTTCTGTCTGTCTCACCGCGCCCCCGACCGAAAAGGTGATGAGACGATGATCGCTAGGAACATCGCACTCATGCACTGTCCAGTCGAAGACACAGGGGGACAGCAGACTCGAGCAGAGCGTGACGTCAATACGACTCTCCCCACAAGGTCCGGCGAAAGTAGGGAGCTTCCCTGGTTGGTTGAGAACGTGTAGGCCTGAAGAGACCACAAATTCCTCAACCTGTTCAGTTCGCTCCCTACTTCCATGGTTCCTCGTGGTCTCAAACCAAAGCGGAGAATGCGCATTGAAGTCACCACCAATTAAAACTGGTCGATCACCAGCCCTCTCCAGAATTCTCTGTAGAGCGCTGATATACGGCCCAGCAGGGTCACCATACTTGAAGTAAACGGAGACAATGATGATTTCCTTACCTCCGATCACAACAGTAGCACAGACGACATCCTCACTAGAGAGGCCCTCCAACAGGAGAGGGCGTATTGCCGGGTTGACAATAACAATCCCCGCTCTGGGGGAGGAGCCTCTCTCAAGGACAAAACTGGGGTCATCAAATCCGCGTGTTCTGCCTCCCCAAGTATACTGCTCCTGGATCAAAACCAAATCAAGCTTCTTTTCATGAGTCACACGCGACAACAGGAGAGTTGCAGCGCGCGATCGTCCTAAATTTACCTGCCCCAGTTTGGTGTGCGGTCTAGCAGCCATAGTCGGTATTTCTTACCACCGACTGTATGGCCGCCAGATACGCTGGGCAGTTCTGATCACCCGTGGAATGACTCGCCGGCTTGCGGAAGTGCGTGCAGGTGGCACACTTTCTGGGACTGTCCTTGTTCGGACAGTCCTTCTCTTGGTGGCCCTTGACGGCGCACCCGCGGCAGGTGTCCTCTTTCTGTGGGCACCGTCCAACCATATGGCCGTATAGGTGGCACTTATAGCAGCGCACGGCGCCCACAAAATCGCGGCATCTGCACGCACTCCAGCCCATATATATGTACCCGGTCGCAATAAAGGCGACCCTGGCCACTGGATTAACCGTAAAAACACCGTTCGTTTTATCTCCACCCTTCTTACCAAACGTGGAGACCCTCTTGAATGATCTTATGAAATCTTCTTCACTAAGGGAAGAAGGGGAGCACTGGCCGGCCAGGTTTGTCTCAAAAATTTCTCTGGCCAGGGCCTCGTCCTTGATCGCAACCGGGACATCATAGACAACGATCTTCGGCAGTTTTCCTTTCGGAATAACCACACTAAGACCGTTGTCTCTAAGCCTATCGCTGAGGGCGTTCAGTTTTTGAACGCCCTCATTGGAGGTAGTCTCAACCAAGAGGCCGGCACCCCGAACGTTCCTGGTGCGGACTGGCTGGAAGCCGTCCTCTCTCGGGTTGACGGCCTTCATGAGAGCCGCTTTGGTGCCCTCCGAGGTCGCCCCCTCCGGTACCGTGGGGTACACCAACACCGCCGGCCTGACCTTCCCCACACTCTTCTTTATTTCGTCGACAGTTCTCCCCCTGGAGGGGAGAGGGGGGGCAGTCGACGCTGGTGCCACTGTAGTCAGGCGAAGCGCTGGTACAGGGAGCGAGGCTGACGTCACTCCGGCATACGTCCTGTCGGTGTGCGACAAGGGAGGGTTCCCCGGCGGTAGGGCCGGTTCGCTGCCCTGTCGCCCGAAAGTGACAAGGAATTCCTCCCTGATCGCAGCACGGACGACGTCCCCAACACTGCTAAGCGTGCTGTTGTTGTCGTTGTTGTTGTTGCTGCAGCCACTGATTCCCACTCTTCCTCTGAGCTCCAAGAGCTCAGCACTCTGAGCGGCGAGGGCGGCATCACGCTCCCTGATGATACTCATCAGCGTTCTCGTGCCCTCGCGCACGTCCTCCTGGTGCGCGGCGACACGACCCTTTTGTTCTAGGTTCAGCCTGTTTGATCCTGTGGTCGTGATCACCGTGATGCCACTTAGAGCCTCCAGGATGGATGCTCTGGCAGCGTCTCCCGCACCGGGGGCGGCGGCCGCCACCGCACTCGTACCAGTCGTACATGGAGTGGCTCCAGCAGCAGCCGGAGAAGCAACCTGTGAAGCAGACTGTGAAGCAGCCGGTGAGGGAGGGGCTGCGCTTCCACCGCCACTCGATCCCTTTCCGGCTCTCTTCGTCCTCTTCTTGACAGAGGAGGAAGACGACGACTTGTGGGGCGCTGGTGCAAAAGACACTCCACTCGAGGGTGAAGGACCACCCGCACCAGCACCACCAGCATCATCAGCATCATCACTTGGGGCGGCGTCCACAGCCGCGGTTGTAGTCGCAGTGGTCGAGACTGCAACCACGTCACTCCTCCCCGCAACCCCTCCCCTTCTCATCTTGGGAAAAAAAAAAAAAAAAAAGAAGAAGAGGACGACAGGCGGGTTGACACCGATGTATCACTAACTAACTAACTAACTAATAATTTCGGTAAGAACTTTCGGTAAGAACTTTTGGTAAGAACGTTCGCGAGAAATTTTTAAACAGTTCCAAATTTCTTTGTTTTAGTTTGACACTTGTAAATTTGTAAAAAATTTCTTCACATACGATTTAATTTAATAAATATTGGACCAAAATCATCGAAATTTAAACACTTGCACCAAAAAAACATCATCTCCCACGTGGCAGACGGCTAAATACATTAACAACACAACAAAAAAAACATTTATTATAACATCAGTTTAAACGAACACTCGCGTGCCTCGCGGCTCGCGGCCGCTCGACGAAAATTTTAGAAATCTTTAAAAAACACACATTTTATTAATTTTTAACACCAAATCACAAAAACATCGATACAAAAACACATAAAGTTGAAGATTATCATCAAATCACCAAGTTTAAATAATAAAAACACAATAAAATACACCAACTGCAACAGGAGCTCTTTAATGACGTCTACACTGTACGAATTGACCGGAAGTCATGACCGGTTAGTTAGTTAGTTAGTTAACGTGTTTCATTAAATTAAAATTATGTTTATTTATCATACAAAGTTTTTAATTCGATTTTTTTAAAATAATAAGGACGCCAATGCTTTTTAGTTTTATTTTAAGCATGGGGTATTAAGGTGATTTTTCATTCACGGATTCTGCAATTAGCACGAGGATCGTCTATTGATTAACAGAGCCCCAAGGACGACTGCGACAAATTTGGCAATCATAAATATTAAAGCAGTACTTTTTTGAACAAATATTAAATTTGGAGCAAAGTTGGTACCTTTCGTGTAAGAGCACCCCGAGCTTGTTATAAGGATGAAAATTTATTAATACGAATAAACACGTTTGTTTCATAGAAGTTTTGTGGTATTTTATAGGATTGATAAGTTTCGCCTTGCTATGGCATTATCAAATGTTTACACACACACTATAATGCCTTAAGCAAGGCGAAATATTTCATTCCCATAATAATTTATTTTTTCATTTATCATTTATTTATTTATAAAGATTACAAACATTGCAGTTGCGTCCAAGTCATCTGCATCCTCAAAATTACATTATTAGATATATACATTTTCAAAATAACATTTAAAAAAATAACAAAATACATAAATACTACGGCATCAGAGATAACAATTACAACATTGATATTGCATCCCTGAGGCAACTCACACTATCACGAAATATGTCGACCTCCGAGGCGACCCGATTAAGCAATTAGATTGCCCTACCCACAGGCATAACCATTGGCAGGTTGGTTCTGCAGCGCGGCAAATAAAACAATCTGTGCTGTCTTTCTGTGCAACTTTTAGAAACCAGTTGTTTTCATTCGTATTAATTATGTAATATGGAGATTTATATCATTGCTTAAGAAACAATAAATAAAATGGGGCGAAATACTTCATATTTATGATCTGGTATTTTAATATTTTATTGATAATGGTGATAATTGAAATTGTTAGATAATTTTTCTTCTATATTCGCCTTCACTTTGTGTTTTGGATTCATATTTGAGTAATCGTAAAAACATTATGTATTTTGGGAAAATCTTTTCTCAATAGATTTCTTGAACTGTAGTTATGTTTGTAATATCTTTTGAAATAATAAACTGATTTGATTTGATTTGAATAAACTAGGTTATTGGTAAACTCCAGGTGTTTATAAATAGGTGCCTTCGCTCAATATTCAAAATCTTTTGGCTCCAAACAGTGTCAAATACCGTTCTCTGGACCATGGCAGGCGAAAAGCCAATTAGAGAATAAGTCGCTAGACGCAAATGGAAGTGGATCGGTCACACTCTGAGACGGAACCCAGCCTGCATTGCTCAGGGCGCACTAGACTGGTCCCCTACGGGGAGAAAGAGGAAGCGAGGCAGACCTAGAGCCACCTGGAGAAGAGACCTGCAGGACGAGGTTAAGGCAGCAGGCATGCGATAGAGTCAGATGGAGAAAGTTTCTTGAGGCCCTATGCACCACGTAGGTGTGATAGGACAAAAAGAAGAAGAGAAGAAGAAGATCTACTATTGATTTGAATAACATCTCTGAGCTACAAATGTAGTCAGCCGCAGTTCAAGAAAAATTGAGTTTACTGCAATTTAAGCCAGCAACGCAATGGGGGTTGAAGATCTCCGTGATCCGTGTACTTACAACACTCCAGGTGTTGGTGTGTGTTTCGCCTGTGTGTCATGCATGTTCATTGATCCCTGTGTCGGCACTTAGCGCGGTTATTCGAGAGCCCCTTCCCTTGTCGGCACTATCGCCCGGGACACTAAGGAATGCTCTCTTGTCTTCGATTAAAGCCATTGAGAGTGCATTAATAATTCAAACGGCCATAACAAAGTTTCTGTGGCCACACAATGTCTCAAAGGAGAATATTTTCACCACTCCAGACAAATTATTCATAACAGGTATTCTAATAAACCCTCATTTTGTGGCTGACTATATTTGCAGTGCAAAAAAATTCTCTGAACTGGGGTTGACTACATACAGTGCAAAAAATGGTCTGAACTGGGGTTGACTACATTTGCAGTGTAAAAAATGGTCTTAACTGAGGCTGACTACATTTGCAGCTTGTATATTAATGTATTTAATAAATCTTTTTACTACAGTTTCTTAATACTAACTGACTTACTAACTAACTAACCATCACGCCGTCTCCTCGAAGGAGTAGGCAGAAAGATTGGACTGCCATATTTTAACCGATCCGGCACACCATCCTTCTTTTCGCCCCCGCGGGGACACGGTGTGATGGGTTGCGAATCTCATCGCCATTTTATATGCCACAATATGAATCTCCCGCGCTCACTTCTATCGTACAATGTTCACAAAATAAATCTTAAACAAATAATATAAAATATAATAATATTAAATAAAGTAACATAATATAACACATAATGTTATTTTAGATGGTGCACTAATTTTAAGCTGGACGATCCGGACTTTGTGTTTTTATTATCTTAATACAAAATTATACTTAATATTGTGATGAACCGATACAAGCTATCTAGGCAGTAAATTTAGCCAGCTACCGTTTGAGACTATTTCGTTTGGACTGCAAATGTAGTCAGCAGCGCAATAGGGGTTTACATGGTAATAATCTAATGGTTTTAATGAAATAATTTAAACTAACTAACTAACTAACTAACCATCACGCCATTTCCCCGGAGGGGTAGGCAGAGAGGATGGATCGCCACACTGGCCTGTCCTGGCACACCTCTCGGGCTTCCTCCACATGCATACATCGCACCATGCACGCACGTCGATTATTCCGACTTCGAATTTGGCCGCCTTTTAGTAATTGGTTAATTTGGTCATGCCATGTTTTCCTCGGTCGTCCTCGGCTTCTTTTCCCACTCACACTACTTGTGTACAACTTTTTAACCATTCTACTCTCATCCATTTGTTCCATATGTCCGAACCATCTCAGGGATCCTTTCTTAATTTTATTCATGATGCAGTCATCTGTCTTACATTTCTTTCTTATTTCATCGTTCGGTATTCTATCATACAACGTTTTCCCGCACATTCTTCTTAGTGATCTCATTTCTACGGCGTTTATCCTGCTTTCATCCTTCTTTTGCCAGCTCCAAGCTTCACTTGCATACATGAGGGTTGGCACTAGAACTCCATTGTGTACTGCCATCTTTGCTTCTGTGGATATATTTCTATTTGCAGTAATGACTTTGAGTGCGCCATTAATGATTTTAATTAACATAATTGTTTGTCAATTATGTTTACATACTTATATTTTTTAACGAAATTTTATATTTACACTAATCTCGGTCCATTTGATCGACTTGTTTTTTTATATTCAATTCTTAAGAGAAATGCATGGTAAATAGCACTTAACGAATAAAATCAAAATCCCTCTACGCATAATCGTAATATAAGGTAAAGAACAAATGAAATTTAATTTGGAAAGTATTTTTAGCTTCAGCTCTAATTAAAGTGTAATAAATTAAGGTTTTCGGTTGCGGGCGAAATTAAAAAAGTAGCCAATAAAGTGATTTCGTAATACATCAAAGGTATTACAAAGGGATGAGATTAGTACATTTACGTTACACAAGCTGAGTTTGATTTATGTTAGAGGGAGCATAAATGTTTAAAAATGTAACCAGAGGGATGCTTTGTTTAACTAATTAACTAACCATACTTGTATACTTTTTTAAACCATTATTCTCTCATATATACGTTCTATTTGTCCAAACTTTGTTTCGTATTATCGAAAGTTTTTATTTTTATAATTACAATTGATTAAATAATCATTTATGATTTCAAAGAATTCACTATTTTAAAAAGACTATTATAATGATAAATATCCGTGAAATTATATCAAACATTCCGCAATATTCATACATTTTATAACGCCAAATCTAAGATCACAACAATGTCGCTCCACGAGATTTTCTTTATATATGATCTGCTTCGTTCCACAGCACCATGCTACTCTTATATAATTCTTATGTATTTCCCCATGCCTCGTGTTGTAAACTCGCGTTTGTATAATATTGAAATACACTTTGCTATATATAACACAACACAAAAAAATATTCGGATGGTTTTTATCTTTCATCAGTGTAAAAATTCAAAAGTTGACCACCGTTATCAATATTGCATTAAAAATTCATTAAAGTATAATGTTCTAACAAAGTAAATAGTGTCATTTAATCACTATTATTCATATTCCATACAATTTTTAAAAACATTTTTTTTTCGTACGAAGTACTTATTTTATGGTATGACTATTTACGAAGCTCGAAGCGAAATGAAAATATTCTGGTGAAAGAGAAACCGCACTGAAAAAAAATAAAATGGGGCTTAAACTGTTAAGACATCCTCCATCTGTTAAGACAGGATATCAAATTTGGCCCTGTGATGAAAACGTCCAGATTTCGATACATCTCTTCGGCGGTTGTCCTTGTTGGCTAACGGCCCTTTGGAGTATTGTGTATCACTATCTTGGGAATTCTCGCTGGGTTCATCTTCACGATATTGTCCCTCTTGAATTGTGATTTCTGCCTACTACCTTTCACTATATCATCTGTTTTGCAGATTCTGTGAATCTCTTCGTTATGTATCTAATCTCTAAAGGTTCTAACCACGATAGGTCGCAATATTTTAAATAAGTGTTGATTTTAATTGTTTTAAAAAACTTTCGTATGAAGCATTTATTTATTTATTGAAATCATTAAAAATAATTTACATAACTTCTACCTTTGTTTTTACACATCTCTATTTTGTTTTATTGAAACAACCGGTTTTGCTCCCGCCAGTGACTGACACAGTTTGTTTTTGTAATTCAGTCAAAGATTATGAAAAACTAAAGTACACAAGTGTTATAAATTGTCATTTTAAAACATCTTATATTTTTAAAATTTAGAACAGGTCGTTTTGAACCCAAGTAAACATATTGTTTTGCTATTATATCGAATATTATGGCATGTGTTAGGAAGCTAATCTAACGCGATTTTATAGTCACGTGAATTCTACACCAGACCAAAGACAGTGCGAGAATCACACTGCCGTTGCGTCGCCGAGAATTAGACCTGGGACTTTCGATGTGAAAGTCATAGCTGTTACCACTCAGCCACGAAGGTCGTCAACATCCCACGTATATTATTAATATTAAAAAAAATACTGAATTAGATCCAGTGAATAATTAATAAAATATATCTAGAAGGCAAACCAATATATATTGATGTTTACGCGACATACTCCCTCTTCTACAAAATACAAAATTACATACCAAGAAAAGAAAAAGTTACGATGTACGAAGCGTATGTTAAAAGCCGACTGACATTTATATGATTCCCTTCTGGGGGACAGGAAACCAAAAGGACATCTCCAGACTCCAAAGACAACATAATAAAATAATAAAATTAGCTTATAACATTAACTATCTTACCCCAACCATACAATTATACTGACAAACAAAACAAATGGACATATCAGACCTGACCAAATTTGAGACTTTGAAAATTGTACACCATGGAATATAGTGAGTGACCATGGAAGATATAACAGATAGCAGCTACAAATTAACTAAAAATTCAGACATACATAGACACTGGACCAGGAACTGTGACAGATATCACTTACCGAATGCACGAACTAAGAGAGAACAATCAAGGATATTGAACAATGGACTGAAACTTTACAATGAACTACGAAAAGACACAAGGAGTCTCACTACAACTCAATTCAAAACGCACCTGAAACATTACATAATTAAAAGTAAGATTTAAAAATGTATCCATATAACCCAATTGGGTTTTTAAAATGACCTTTTCCAAAATGGTTATAGAACCTGGTTATAGAAAATCAACCCATAGAACAGGTCAGGACCTTCAAGTATCTAGGCATAGACCTGGTGGGGGGAGCTGATCTGCGGGAAGAAATACAAGCCCAAGTAAACAAGGCAGCTGCAATCTATGGGGCTCTAAAATCCACAATATGGAAAAACAAAGACATGGCCATTAAGAGTAAGATGAGAATCTATAAAGCATGCGTAAGACCAGTAATAAAATATGGCGGCGAAGCAAGGGCAGACACAGTAAGGACCAAACAAGTTTTGAGAACTTCCGAAATGAAGACACTAAGGACGATAACAGGCAAGACACTGAGGGATCGCGTGAGGAACACCAGAATAAGAAAGATATGTGAGGTTGAGGATATTATAAGATGGAGCAGACAGCGAAAAAGGGACTGGTACGGTCATGTTCAAAGAATGGACTCCACCAGACTCCCCTATATTGCATTGCATAATCAACCTCATGGGACTCGTCTACGTGGAAGACCTCCTAAAAGATGAAAGGACAGCTGAGAATCTACCTCAAAAGAGGAGCAATTCTCTGGGGAACAGACCACATAAGTCTACAATAAGGAAGAAGAAGAAGAAGGGGTTTAAAAAAAAAACAATAACAAAAAAAAATTAACGCAACCGAAGAATCGAGTTCGGTCACCGACTGTTGTAAACGTTAATATTCGGCGGCTGAACGCTAATGTCGCTGAAAAGGGGTGCTAGTGCTCCCTCTCGTAATTCGGTTCCCCCTGGAACACCCCGCCACCAGCTTCTCACCTCCGTCGGCGTATCTGTACCCTTTATTTATCTGTGGTAATGGTAAAACAGTAGCCCGATGGGACGGGCCTGGCGAGGAATGTGTTTTATGGCATTTTTGCTTCGCTGTTTTGTTATTAATTCGCTTCGGTTCCATTTTTCCGTTCATATGTAACGCACGCCAGCTGTAACATCGATTTATTTCAAAAATGTTTTTGCGTAGATGAGGAAATACTGGAAAGGCACTAACCGAGGAGGTAATTTCCAAACAACTTTCTTCCTTTATTGCTTTGTTTTCATATAGTAGACCTTTTGAAAGTTTGTTTCTTGCAGAATGTCTTACGTCTTATTTTAATAAAAAAAAATTACTGAGGATTTGCAATTAATATAATAATAAGAATAAAAATAAATTTGATGATTTATAGAGCGCCATTTTTATCAGTTTATCAGTTTATTTATTCACTCAAAAGATATTACAAACATTAACAGTTTAAGGCATCTATTTAAGAAAGAGTAAAGAATCAGGAACGCATGAGAGATGGTTCAGCTTTAGGAAGATAAGAAACTCTAAAGTTAAGAGTGTTTTTCTTCTGAACGTACTTACATTAATATGAAAGACGTCGATCTCCGAGGTAATCTTGTTCAGCAGATTGATTGCTCTTCCCACCGGCATTATAAAAGGCAGGTTGGTTCTTGCGACCGGAAGAGCTGATCTATGCTGGCGCTGTCGGAGATATCTGTCGGGAACAAAGCGACCTACACCCCCCAGCACAGCTCAGCTTTCAAAATATCCCCTAATTAATCTAAAGAAATGGGTTATGAGAAACCCGTCTCTTCGAAGCTGCAGAGGAATAGACCCCAATATTCTCAAAAGAAACGCTGTGGGATAGAGCCATGGATAGTTACCACACTCCTTCATGTAGAGATACTTCAGAAATTTTTTTGTACCCTCTCCAGCATAAGGGAATATTTCCCCTCGTGTGGACTCCACATCACAGAACCACTTTCGAGTCTGTTCTGAACCAATTAATTGTATAGTACTCTGAGCACATTGGGATCTCTGTTACTCTTATTACTCATCTCAAGGGTGCTGTAGAAAAATGCTCCGTTTTATGAAGAAGTAAAAAAATAAATAATAATAAACATATTTAGTATGAGGGCTGCACCTGACGTAGTCGATCAGCCCTCCTATTAGGACATGATAATTTGAAAAGGTCCGTTTTGAGTCTAGATCTAAACTCTTGACTGTTTATCAATGCACTTAAGGTCTGCTGGAAGATTGTTCCAGGCTGAAAGGCCGGCTACCGCGAAGGAGCGGTCGCTAAAGTTTGTGCTAAATAACTTTTAAAAACCTTGTATTAAAAAATTCACTATTAACGCACTTTCTCAGTGTAAAAAAATACACATAGAATTATAGCTTTGAAAACATTTGAAAAATATTATAGATATTATGATCTGTAAATATTTTCTGCCTGAGAAGGGAAGGGGTAACTTTGCTTGTTTCCGATTTATGAGAGGAAGTTTAAAACTGTAAAGTTTATGAGTTATTACCCAAAAATTCAAAATGGTGGAAAATCACAATAAATTTACGTTATTTTTTGTCAACTTAAAAGGCTTTTAAATTATTTTCTTTGAAATATATCTTATAGATTCGATTACGAAATATATCTTATAGATTTTATTATGAAAAATAATTATCTCACAGATTATTTTCATTGTGTACTTTAAAAAATATATACATAATAAAAAATAGCATGTTTTTGTGGATAAGATTATGGTAAGAACTTTTTCATATTTTTTTATTATTAATTTATTTTAAAGGGACTAAACACCAAGTATTTGAATCAATGATATTAGAATTTATCTTACAATCTTCAATATGAGCAGAAAATAGCTCATTATTGTGAAGAAGGAATCTGGACGACCAGACATGAGTCCAAACTTGAACCCATGTCTCCTGATCAGGAGCCAAACATTCTATCCCCATAGACCACCACCTGATTGTGAGGTGTCACCAACTTAACGTCATGCTATTTTCCAGAGGAAGAATTATGACACTCCGCTTGTTTTTTTCCACGATGATACAGTGTTTTGCCAGAACGTATGTACAATATTTAAGAATTTTCATATAGGTGTCTATTTTTGAGTATACAAAATAGTTAAAATTAAGAATACAAAGAAGAATGCATCCGAAGTGTGGAGGAGCTGTTCCGAGGTGGACAGGGACAGGTTCGCCGAGGTGATCGCAACGTTGGTGGGTCTCGACAGGGTACTTGTAGAAGAAGAAGAAGAATACAAAAATATCGAGAATTACATGCATCTTCTATTCTTCTTACATCGTTTTCTTATTACGTGTATCGTGATCCATGAAGCTTCCCATAGCTAAAGCAAAACGTCTCCAATCCTCTCTGTTCTTTGCAGCACGCACCGTCGAGTAGAGGTCACCTCCAGTGATCTCCTTTCTGGTCATACTACCGCGTAGGAGATCTGCCTCTTCTTCTTTTGCCTAGAACTCTTTCTGTGACAATACTATTTTTCAAATAAATTATATTATAATTATACATAAATAAGCTTTTGTTGTGTAGGTGTCATTTGAATGAGTTGTGTATAATATACATTTACATATATGTATTTTTATAATTGGTATTGTGAATATTCAGTTATACTATATACAACAAGAGTATGTTTTTAATTTTTTTATATAAGAAACAAATAAATAAACCTTTACACTTGTTCAAATATAAGCCGAAGAACGATTTCATTTTAGATTGTACATTTTTGAAATACATCGAGCATACATCCATCAAGTCTGAGTAAACGTTGAAAACTTAATTTGGGCGTCACGACAATGACGTGTGTAGGTGTATCATATTTCTAAAATACCGGCATGGATAACGTTTCAGTCAAAGCGACGTACGTAATAATGCATTGAAGGAACACTACTGCGAAAAAGTGATGCCGAGTAAATTGCTGAGATGACATGACATTGAAAATTGTGATGACGTTGACATGGTAACGCGTACCAATCGGTTATATCTAACTAGGGTGTTGCTCGGCTGTGATTTTAATGTTTAGTTAGTGGGGTTATAAGTGGAACCAAACATGCATTCTAAGATTTAGATTGCTACGTCAGAAGTAAAACACATATTTTTTTAGAAAAATAAAACAATTTATGTTTAAAAATCTTAACAATGAAATTCAAAAGAGTTAATGTTTATTAAAAACAAAAAAAATTCGCCCATGCCAACTTTGAGATAGAGAGTTTGCCCAAGCAATCATCTTATTTTGTATATGATATTTATTAAAACTGGTTGACAATATACATATTAGATAATTACAAAAAAAAACATATTTATTATCCTTGCTATTTTTAGGTTAATTTGCTTTTTAGTGTTTTCACTCCTCAATATTATATTGTACCATGTAGCGTAGTTTCCCAACAGGGGCGATTGAGAAGTCCCTACGACCATATATGGTACTGAAAAAGTTTCTTTATTGTGTTTTCACTCCTCAATATTATATTGTACCATGTAGGTATCGTAGATTCCCAACAGGGGCGATTGAGAAGACCCAACGACCATATATGGTACTGAAAAAGTTTCTTTATTGTGTTTTCACTCCTCAATATTATATTGTACCATGTAGGTATCGTAGATTCCCAACAGGGGCGATTGAGAAGACCCAACGACCATATATGGTACTGAAAAAGTTTCTTTATTGTGTTTTCACTCCTCAATATTATATTGTACCATGTAGGTATCGTAGATTCCCAACAGGGGCGATTGAGAAGACCCAACGACCATATATGGTACTGAAAAAGTTTCTTTATTGTGTTTTCACTCCTCAATATTATATTGTACCATGTAGGTATCGTAGATTCCCAACAGGGGCGATTGAGAAGACCCAACGACCATATATGGTACTGAAAAAGTTTCTTTATTGTGTTTTCACTCCTCAATATTATATTGTACAATGTAGGTATCGTAGATTCCCAACAGGGGCGATTGAGAAGACCCAACGACCATATATGGTACTGAAAAAGTTTCTTTATTGTGTTTTCACTCCTCAATATTATATTGTACCATGTAGGTATCGTAGATTCCCAACAGGGGCGATTGAGAAGACCCAACGACCATATATGGTACTGAAAAAGTTTTTTTTTATTGTGTTTTCACTTCTCAATTTTATAGTGTCATGTATCGTAGATTACAACAGGTGTAATTGAGAAGACCCCACGGCCATATATGGTACTGAAAAAGTTTCTTTCTATGGTTAATAAGAATAACAAAGAGAGAGATGAAGAACCCAAATGTTGTGGATTGCGAATTTAAAATAGGACATGAAGAAAGTGAGAATCTATAAGACTTTTGTGCGACCTATCATGACATATGGGATCGAATGCAGGGCGGACACCACAATAACAAAAAACGCGATGAGAGTGTCAGAAATGAAAACCCTCAGATATATATCTGGCAAGACACTGCAAGAGAGGATAAGGAATACACGGATAAGGGAGATATGCGAGGTCGAGGATGTCGTTAGGTGGGGAAGGCAAAGGAGAAGATATTGGTATGCACACGTGAGGAGAATGGATCCATTCAGACTCCCCTTCATTGTGTTACACGGCCAGCCCCATGGTAGACGACCCCCGGGCAGACCACCAAAGAGATGGATCGACAGCTGGAAGTCATTTTCGCAGGAGGCCAATTCCTCATAAGAAACAGGCCACTAGGCCTACACTAAGAATTAGAAGAAGAAGAAGAAGACATGAAGACTATAGGCCTTAAGGAAGAAGATGCCTACCAGCTAATGTTTAATAAAGAAAAAATAAGGTATAGGTAAGTATTACGGAAAAGGGGTCGTTTTTTCATTGGAAAGGGGTCTGTGATCAAGAAAAGTTTGGGAGCATATGTTTAATACAAATACAACGACATGCAGCCTCCTCTGAAATCTTCCCTCCTCAGCTCTAGCGAAAGATCTCTTGCACGTATCGCATTAGCGAAGATTTCAGAGTGAAAAATAAAGTTTCCCACTAAAAGGTGTCAAAAATGAATCATGATTCAGGAAATTTACGTTATTTTTAGACAAAATGTCTTACAACCAGTTTTAAGAGTTGTATTGAAATGAAATGAAGAGAGATGTGCAATTTATTTTATTGAATTGCACATGGTTAGATTTTGAAACAGAGTGTAGAAATCTTAATGAATTATTATTTTATGGATAATATGACGAAAACAATTGAAATTTTAATAACGTTTAATAAAATGAAATCTCTCTTTTGCAATGATAACGTTAACTTGAAACTCAGCCAGAGATTTATCAAATGCTATGTGTGGTCTGTTTTATTGTACGGATGTGAAACGTGGACCTTGAATGTTAACTTAATGAACAGACTGGAAGCATTTGAAATGTGGCTCCATCGCCGAATGCTTAGAGTTCCCTTGACAGACACTTGAAGAAAAAGATGAAGAAAACTACGAATACTTAGGATGGATATGGTGAGATATTTTAAAATAAAATATAGCTATGGGCTTTGTTCTAAATAGTGGAAAACTGTGTGGCGTCCACTTATTGTAGATAAAATGCCATGAAATAAGAAATAACTTTGCTTGGATATATTATATCGCTCTGTCTAATTAATAATTAACTTATTTTTTGTGGTTTTCTCAACTGGCCAAGAAATATCCATGTTGGGTATCTCACTTAAAGACCATATAGCTAAGGTGGATAAAAGAAGACGCACCAGGGTTACCAATATAGGGATACGATTTTTGATGACGGAAAATTGAGCAAGATGGTTACTGAATAGAGGCCAAGGTTGAGCCGGAGATGTGTCAGGAGACAGTTTGCCTGGAGCGATGATAATATGCGAAAAGGCCTGGAGAACACTGTCGAGAAACCAAGAGGGATGGCGTAGGAGTGGATTGGCTTACGTCCAACAATGGATGGAGATATGAATATGTGGTCTTCAACAGATAATCTACGATTTTGAGATGTTACTGGCTTTTACCTTTTTATGTATTATTTTATTACCAAGGTAACGGATTTCTTTCCTTTTTTAAATTAAAGGGAAACAGTTTCGATTGATCGAGTTATATTCCACCATAAATATAATACAATCGATTGATCGAGTTATATTACACCATAATAAATATATATTATTAAAAGGCGATAATAAATAGATAATAGAAATACACGAAAGAGTATATTGATTAATTACTATCGATACCTCAATATGAGAGTTATTTTTCATTCTGGAGAGATTCCACAAAGAAGAGGTATTACGTATTTCCCAAACACATAAATCAACTATTGTCCCAGGGCCTTTATAAATTTATATTGAATCCTTCTACTCCACTTGTCTTTGCCAGTCCTAAAGCGCCCCGTATCCAAAGGCTTACAGTCGCTATCAATGGGAGACCTGGAGTCACTTTAGTTATGTATGAGTAGTTTATCGAAACCCAAATAACCGAAAAATAAAATTCGCCGAATTCAAATATCACCATATGTAAAAAAACATTTAAAAAAGTTTCTACTTACTTACTTACTTATTAACCATCACGCCGTCTCCCCGAAAGGGTAGGCAGAAAGAATGCACTGCCATATTACCGATACGGCACTCCATCCTTCTCTTTTCGCCCCCGCGAGAGACGCGGTGTGATGGATTGCGAACCTCATCGCCACCAATAGGCATCTCCCGCGCACAATTCGATCGTCCAACGCCCACAAAATAAATCTAAAACAAATTACATTAAATACAATGATATTAAATAAAATAACAAAATAAAAATAATTTTACACATAATGTTCTTTTAGATGGTACACTTGTCGTCAGCTGGACGATCCGGGCTTCTGTGTTTAAACTAACAAACTAACTAACTAACCATCACGCCGTCTCCCCGAAGGGGTAGGCAGAAAGAATGGACTGCCAAACTTTTCTTTCCTGACATATTTCTCTCGCTTCCTCAACATTCATACATCGTGTCATCGTGGCCGACATTCAATATTTGATTTATTTGATCGTGCCACGTTATCCTCGGTCTTCCTCATTTTCTAGTTCCATTTACACCGTTAACATATATATTTTTTACCATACATTCTTCATTTATTCTTTCCATGTGTCCAAACCATCTTAATGATCCTTTCATTATTTTGTTCATAACACCACATTCGCACCGCATTCACTTCTTATATTTTCATTCGACACTATCATCACAGAGTATATCATACACAGAGTATCTCCACATTTATCTAAGAGATCTCATTTCTAATGCATTTATTCTACATTTAAAAAGTTAATTTCGTTATCCCGATGACGAAGGGGTAAAGCCTCCGAAACATGTCGAGAAAAATAAACCCAAATCTTAAAATAAGTGTCGTTATTCTAATAAAAAAAGTATCGAAATAAAATTATTGTATTGCATAATACTTTTTTTTAAACTGGAACATTATTATTACACTAGGAAGTAGAGCGCAATTTCAACATATCGACCCTATGGGGAGATAAATTGTTAGCATGTCTAGTACCAACTTATTCGCTTTCGTGTCCGCTTACATTTTTCAGCAAAATTGTTGCATGATATCTTCTAACTACTGTTATTTTGAAGGTTTCACTGCACCTGTCTACTATACTCGTATAAGTAAGTATCCATCACATCACTGCTGATATGTGAATAATTTTTACATTAAAAAACAATGAAATATCATTTTGGTAGCGTAGACACATGGAAAAAATGAGTGAAGAGAAAGTATATGTAAACGGAACTATAAAAAAGGAAAGATCTAGAAAAAGGTGACACGATCAAATATTAAATGTCGGCCACGTCAGGTGTCGGAGAAATCGACGTTAGTAAGTTAGTAAAATAAAAAATTATATTAAATATTTTTTATTTAATTAGCAAGTACTTTGTTATAACACACAATTCATAAACAATTTGATTCACACATTTTTAAAATTATATTAAATATAATTATATTGTCGACAGATTTGAAACTAATTGTATCAAGTAACAACGATCCGTTTACTTTAATATTTAATAAGAATGAAACCGTCTGTCTTCTAGAAGTTTTATTATATGTTATGGAAATGATATGTTTGATTTTTCTAGGGCTTTGTCAAATATACTCTCCTTCTTCTTCTTTTTCTTCCTCAGCCCGTCCATTCCTGGACAAAAGCCTCCTCCATTCGCTTCCATGTCACTCTGTCTTGTGCAGACTGCATCCAGGTTATTCCGACGTGTCTGTTCAGATCATCCTTCCACCGTAGTTGCGGTCATCCTGCGCTTCTCTTTGCCGTCCACAGTCTCCAAGTTAGCAGTATTCTTATCTATTTTTCATCTGTGCTTCTGGTTACGTGACCTGCCCATTGCCATTTTAGAGTCGCCAAATATCCTCACTTGGCCGATATTCAATATTTGATTTATTTGATCGCGCCACGTTTTCCTCGGTGTTCCTCTATTTTATATTCAAATCAAATCAAATCAAATCAGTTTATTAACTCAATAGACATTACAAACAGGAAAATGTTTAAAGCATCTATTAAGTACAGGTAAAATATTATTAAAATACAACAAAGTACCAGGAAAGCATTAGAGATGGTTCGACATTAGGAAGACAAGATACTTTCTAAAGTCAATAGTATTTGCCCCCTGAACGTACTTTCACTAACATGAAAGACGTCGATCTCCGAGGAGACCGCGTTCAGCAGACTAATTGCTCTTCCCACCGGTGTCACCAGAGGCTTCATTATTCCATTTACATCGTTAAAATATATGTTTTTAACCATTCTTTTTTCTTTTTTTCTTTTCAAACCATCTTAATGATCTTGTTAAAAATTATTTAACATGAAAGTAAATTTTCAAATAACCCATTGATTAATTTTTATTTTAACATCCAAGTCAGTTTAAATGGTAGGAATTAATTGATAGGCCATTAACATCGTATTAATTACAGAGTAGTCTCTCTGTTTAATAATTTAACAGGTTTAATTTGATATAGGACGGCCCCTATCCCAAAACATTTTGGTTATTTTATAAGCCATAATTTATCTCGATTCTATCATAATATTATTATTGAACTATTAACATAAAGTAAATAAACACGTAGCGGTATAATGTAAATACCTAGGTTCACAATTTCATAAACATCTAGGAATATTAATTTTTCAGTGGCTTTGCTTATGACTAACAAATTCGTTCGATGTTTTCGATCCCAAAGTGGTACGAATATCTGGTATGTTTATAACAAAATGCAATTTTTTACTTTTTTAATCCAATTTTATAACCTGATTTCTCTACACAAATACCCCTTTGTAAGAGGCCAACGTTCAGTAGAGGACGAAAGACGACTGATAAGTAAGTACGTAAACTAACTAACTAACTAACCTCTACGTGTCTAAACTATTTTAATGTTCCTTTCATTAATTTGTTCGTAACACTTTCATTCGCACTGCATTAGCTTTTTATATTTTTATTCGACACTCTATCATACACCGATTTTCTTACATTCGTCTAAGAAATCTCATATTAACTGCGTTTATTCTACTTTCATCCTCCTTTTGCCAGTTCCACGCTTCGCTCCTATATATTAGCGTCGTTTCAAGAACACCATTGTGCACTACAATTTTTTTTGATAGGCTTTTACAATTTCAAATAAATAGCTTAAAATAACCTTTAGTCAATTAATAACCAGTCATAAGACAATTTTTGTAAATATTTCGTTGAGTTGTTTGAAACATCTGATAATGCCAAATAGCTGTCACGGCATTTTAAAAGATTGTAACATATAATAAAAATTGAGATATTATAACGATATGGTAAATTTAACATTGAAATCTTTTCGATTTATAAAACATTAACTTTTCTTTCCTGACATATTTCTCTCGCTTCCTCAACATTAATACATCGTGTCATGCACGCGCGTCGATTTCTCCGGCTCCTCACATGGCCGACATTCAATATTTGATTTATTTGATCGTACCACGCTTTCCTCGGTCTTCTTCTATTTCTGGTTAACATATAATTTTTTTACCATTCTTTCTTCATTCATTATTTCCATATGTCCAAACCATCTTAATGATCCTTTCATTATTTTGTTCATAACACCATCATTCGCACCGCATTCACTTCATATATTTACATTCGACACTTTATCATATACAAAGTATCCACATATTTAAGAGATCTCATTTCTACTGCATTTATTCTACTTTCATCCTTCTTTTGCAGTTCCATGCTTCCCTTCCATATATAACGTATAAAAATAATAAAAGATAATAAGAGAAAATATTTGTTTTGGCAATAATTTCGGGGAGACGCCGTGACAATTGTTTAGTTTTTTAATTAATTTGAAAACAATACAGTTTTTAATTTGTTTGTGTTTTAAATAACATATCGCTTCAAAAAATGTATGTACACGTAACTTTATATCGGCGTTAAATATAATAAAACTTCTTCAAAATGGATGTTTTCATCAATATTAAATAGCATAATTTATCAACTAAGATCAGTAAAGCGCCCTAATGGTATTTGTATCCAATAAATTGGTAACGTGTTCATGTGGTTGCCAATGGTCAACAACTCAATATTTTTAACGGCGTTTCGTAGCACGGGTAGCCAGTTCGTATTACTTGAAAATTTCGTGCTTAGTAAATGGCACACCGTGTTGCCATAAAACTGTAGCGCAGCTTGTTTATGCTGGAGTTCACAGACACCCTTTCAATGTTCAATGCAATGGAAATCAATCAATTTAATTGATTGAAACCAATCATGAAACATCGAAGGCGCATTTCAATAATTTGCTGTTAATAGAAAATTTTAAATAAATTTTAAACAACCCATAATCTGCAGTTGACATTATGGTACCTTTATCATAATATCTTCTTCGGTGGCCCTACAGTCCATATCGAGCCTTAGCCTCCAGTATTCTTCACCTCCAACTTCTCCTGTCCTCCGCTTCGACCCTCCAATCTGACACTCGTAACAATCTTACCTATATCATAATATAATATAAATAGTCAAAAACCCAGATGTCATCAAGAGAGAGAGAGAGAGAAATACTTAAAAGTAATTCGAAATGCACTCGATGCGCATGCCTGAAAATGTTCTGGATTATTATGAAATTTGTTTTGACAATTGTTATATGACAGTAGCGTAGAAAAGAAATGGGGAACAATTTAATAATGTTTATTGTGAAAACAAAGATTTACAATAAAAGTAAAAACTTCTTACTGATTACCAATGCACAGTGAACCAAGTTGACAAACCTTCGTGGCATAGTGGTAAGAGCTCCTACTGCCATACCTAAGGTCCTGGGTTCGATTCTCGGCAATGCCTACGAAAAAAAAAGTTTAAGGGGTATAAATTCTATAGTTCCGTGAATATTTCACGGGTTGCAACTTGTAATAAAGTATTGTGCATATGAAAATTTATAAAATTATTCTGGAAGAGATTTGAGCAGCTAGATCGATTGAAGCAAAAATCAATAATTATGAAGTAATTAACTAGTAAACGGAAGTCTTAAATGAATTTTAAGTCAATATTGTTTTATAATAGAAAAGAAAACACAACAATAATGAAATAATGTTTTTATCTAAAGTAATTGTTAATGTCTGGATTTCAGATAACACGACAGATCGAAATCAACCTATATCAGAACATACTTTTCATAATTTATTTCATATTTTGAATATACTGAATTAAATTCCAAATGAAGGTGAATTATATACATACGAACATATAGGTAAAAAAAATATATTTTGAAATATGTATTATTTGCTGACATACTGTATGGTGTTCTTGTGCAGATTACTGTGTATGGAACTGGCAAAAGAAGGATGCAAGTGTAATAAATGGAGTAGAAATGAGATCTCTTAGACGAATATGTGGAAAATCTGTGTAGTCTAAGTGTCGAATGAAAATATAAGAAGTGAATGCGGTGCGAATGAAATTGTTACGAACTAAATAATGAAAGGATAATTAAGATGTTTTGAACACATGGAAAGAGTTAATGAAGAAAGAATTTAAAAAAAGTATACGTTGGCGATGTAAATGTAACTAAAAATAGGGGACGACCGAGGAAAACGTGGCACGATCAAATAAATAAAATATTCATGTCGGCCACGTAAGGTCGTGCGTATATGACAAGAATGAATATTGAGGAAGCGAGAAAAATAAATCAGGTATGAAAAGTGTGGAGGTCCATTCTTTCAACCTACCCCTTTGATGACTAGTTATTTAGTTAGTTAGTTAACTTAGTTTACGTAGGCCTCTTACAAAACACGCCACTGCCCCTAATACATCGCCACTCTCAGCCATTCATCTATAAATGGATGTATTATTTGGATTAAGCAATTTTTTTTGGATATTGTAAAATATACATTGATTTCGAAGTAAGTCACGTTTGAGCGAAGGTTAAAGCAATTCACTTACCATTCAGCACATCTTTTGTTTTCTGTCTCCTCTACAAACTTACAAATGGAAATTAATCATCATTAATCTTCATTAATTACAACAAATCGGCATTTACCGACATTAATCAACATTGATCTAGATAAATCAACGTAAATCGACATTAATCAACAATAATTGGCTTCAATTATTATTCATGTGCAAATATAGCACGATGTATGACCAAGGGTTAGAAAAGTACGTCAGGATATGTGGTAGTCATTTTTCATTATTTAGATATTTAATAAAGGCTTGACGCTAAGATAGACTTTAAAAAAAAAATTTCATCATCGGTTTCTTTTTCTAAGTCGTATTCCTTATGATTGAGGGTTGTTTCCGACCTATAAATCATTGACCATGGTACGCCCGTTAGTCTCCAGCTAATGAGAGAGCAGCCAGCTCCTTGATTTGATCGGACCGGCGGTTTGGGGGTCGTCCTTGTGGTCGCTTTCCCTTTACTTTGCCCACGATGATGACCTTTTCAAGGTTATCCTGATCTCTTCAGACCGTGTCCAAAATACATTGACACTCTCTGAGAGCAAATCCGCGAGAGTCTTGCCCTGATACCCAGCTGGTCAATGATCGGCTGGTTTGTTCTTTTACATGGTCTATTTAAAAAAAAAAATAAAGTAAAAAAATATTTATAATAATTTTATTACGGCATTCAAATTGCGCAACAAATGAGTTTACTTGGTATTTTCATCAAACAAACGTCTATAACGTTGTTAAACTTTTTAATTTTGTGAAAAAACTTATAAAATCGGATGGTGGAAACCTCACTTGATACATATTTCGTGATTCGTGAAAAACGAAAACAAATCGGGAAATAAATCGCCCACCCCTCGTGAATCACGCGCCCTAGCTCCCAAACAGCCAACATCCTTTTCACTCCCATGAAGTCTTTTCATCAGGTTTTCCCACTCTCGTCGGCGCCTCGGAACGCTCGTTATTGTTTCATAATGAATTATAATCGCGGCAGTGGCTGGGGGCCGAACGTCGTCGGGGAAAAGCTTAGTGAAAGTGTTTCATTTTCACGACTGCTACCCTAACGCAACTTCACCTAACCTTGCAGAAACCTAACCTTATCTTACCGAATATATGTTGACTGAACCTATTAAATTATGTTTGAACGAACGAACATATAAAATTGAAGAGAAATGAGAACATGAACTGTTTATTATATATTATTTTCACAATTTTTAAAGATAGATGATTGTTATTATTTATTATTTATTAAACAATGGTGTATAATAAAACCTAATATTATATTTTTGGTAGGAATGTAAACGTCTGTTTTCTAGAAATTTTATTATTATTTTTTTATTTTTATTTTGATGACTTATATTTAAAGTGCGCCGTTTTGTAAAATCAATTACTCCAAGGGCGCACTAGGAAATGACAGACCGAACAGTGCAGTCTTTAGAAGTTTCTTAAATTTAACGTTACTATCCTCATACTTAATAGTAACATGGAGGTTATTCCACGCCAACGGACCCGCAACGCTGAAAGCACGATCGTAAAAACTTGCTTTATTGGCTCTGACTGGAATCATTATGTTGCTTGAGCTTGTTTCTACCGATCGGAGTGAACGTTGCCTTTTCGTTGGCATGGGTGTCACCAGAGGTCCGATATATAAGCTTTATTATATTTTATGTCAATGACATGTTTCGCCTATCTAAGGCATGATCAAATTTTTAACGTTAGACATTTGATAATGCAATAGACAGGCGAAACATGTCATTCACATAAATTATAATAAAACTTCTAGAAAAACAGACGTTTTCTTACGTAATCGATTATTTTTATCATTAATAACTAAATGCGAGTATATATTAGGTGTATAACTTTGCTTTTGCCGTTTTGCAGTAGATGGCAGTAGTGGTAAGTGGTAGTTGGAATAAATAGATCATAGATGTCATACAATAAGCTTAAGTTTTGTAAACATTACTCCATCGAAATATTAGTCGATTTGTGTCTGCAACATAAAGTTATTCCCGATAAAACATGTCAGCTTACGAGTCAAATTCTTGTCATTTGCGGGAGGTTTTAATTTTATGCTTTAAAATGATGAAATATGCGGCTGAGGCTCATCGAATGCTCTCAAATACCTATGGTGAGGCCGCTATTAGTGAAAGAACGTGCCGAGAGTGGTTTCAACGCTTTAAGAACGGTGATTTTAACGTCGAAGACCAGCATGGTGGTGGAAGAGAGAAGGTTTTCGAAGATGCAGAATTGGAGGCATTACTTGATCAAGACTCGTGTCAAACGCAACAAGAATTGGCAGGATCATTGGGAGTGATGCGACCAGCCATTTCAAAACGCCTGAAAGTCATGGGAATGATTCAGAAACAAGGAAATTGGGTGCCGTACGAGTTGAGGCCGAGAGATGTTGAACGGCGTTTGTGTGTTTGTGAACAGCTGCTTGCAAGGCAAAGATGGAAGGGATTTCTGCATTGCATTGTGACTGGGGACGAGAAATGGGTTCATTACGATAATCCCAAGCGCAGAAAATCATGGCGATATCCCGGCCATGCTTCCGTCGACGGCCAAACCGAATATTCACGGTTCCAAGGTTATGCTCAGTATTTGGTGGGACCAGTTCGGCGTAATGTATTATGAGTTGTTAAAACCGACTGAAACAATCACAGGCGATTGTTATCGATCGCAATTAATGCGTTTGAGCCGAGCATTGAAAGACAAACGGCCGCAATACAACGAGAGACATGATAAAGTGATTTTACAGCATGACAATGCTCGACCCCATGTTGCGAAAGTGGTCAAGACATACTTGGAAACTTTGAAATGGGAAGTCCTACCCCACCCGCCGTATTCTCCAGACGTTGCTCCCTCGGACTATCACTTGTTTCGATCAATGGCACACGGCCTAGCTGACCAGCACTTCCGGTCTTATGAAGAAGTAAAAAATTGGATCGATTCGTGGATCGCTTCAAAAGATGACCAGTTTTTTCAACGCGGGATTCGTATGCTGCCCGAAAGATGGGCCATTGTGATGTGAAATTTTAAAATAAAATATTAATATTTGAAAACTTTTTGGAAACATTGGATAATCACAACATTTTTTTGCACTTTTCACAAACATGTTTCGGGAAACAACTTCCCTCCTTTCATCGGTGATTCAATTTTCACAGTTAAATTAAAGAGAGTTATTACTTATATACTAAGTGAAAAAGTGGAGGGGGGGGGGGAATTTTCATTTAGCGGCAGGGGAAAATGTTGTTTAGTTGAAATTATGGGACAGGGGAAATAAATCAATTATGGAACTAGAAGTTAAGTTTAGTTGGTTGTTTATATAATAATATTTTCGTTGTTTTATATTAATACACTTGTAAATTTGTATACACACTACTATATTATTTTCAACAACCAACCGGTTTCGCTCTTTTGTAACCCTGACGAAGCTCCGGCGGTGGCGAAACCGAAACAACCAATTGTTTAAAATAATAAAGTGATGTAAATACAAATGTATGTGTATGTTTAAATTATTCACAAATGTTCAATTAAAAATTGTAAATAATAAAAAGAGAATTATTTTTTTCCGTTTGAAATTATCTGTCACTTGATTTTTTTTGAATTTTATTTTAATAATATAATAATATCTTTCTTCCGACCACGAAACTTTTATACAATTGAAATATGTGAAAAAAATATGCACATCAGTGGAAATAACATAATTTTAATTCGTGTATACAATCATATCCATGATTACTATTTTTATTGGAATCATTAGAAGCGAGGAAGCCTGATTTAGGATGTTATTCCATCCCCAAAACGACAAGAATTTTTCATGTTATAAACGATTATTTTCATAAAATATATTATATTTGTTATTTATTATTATAAAACTTTCTATGATTTACCCTTGTAGAATTTCTTCAATTAATTTTACCCTGTTGTTAGTTTAAAGGAGTTATAAAATAATTTATAGTATACGAGTATACTTCTGCCCACTTACCCATCAAATATTGATCCCAAGTTTTGCTCTTAAAACATTTTTACGACTCTATGTAAAACTTTAGAATTATGTTTTTTATACATACATACCTATATGAAATATAAAACATAAAACAAGTATAAAATAAACACTGAATAAACAAAAATTGAAACATGGATTTACAATTTACGTCTAAATTTAAAAATGTTATACTATTTTTAAAGCATTTAATAAATATTCAATTATTCTGCACATTTGTGATTGAGTCACAATGCTTTTGTGTAAAAAAATAATGCAAGTCTACTCAGTGGTCCAGTGATGAAAAAATTCCGTCTCGTAAAAGGTTTCTCGGGACCACCTGGTCCCAGACCACCTGCGCCTCTTGCAGCTTGCAAATAGAATATATTTTTTCGGGAAATACAATTCTTCTCCATTTACTTTCGCACGAGTTTTGTAATTTATGGTATAAGTGCTTATATAAGTGGTTATTAAATATTAAATATTTGATTAAAACAATGTGTTACGTGACGCTCACTTACTACATTTGCGTACAAAAAAAAAAATTTGGCAATCGGACATTCTCAATTTAAAATCTTCTCAGTATATTTTATAACCCTGTTGGAGCTCCGGCAGGAAGCGAAACTGGTTTGTGGTTATAAAGAATTAAATGGTTTATATAGAAAATTTATAAGTATATAATTATTATATTTAATAATGACATACACCATAAAGTAAGTGCTACATTCGAAAGCATTCAAATCTTCTGTTGATATTATTGATGTACGGTTTTAGGATGACACGGCTTAATTCAAGTACTCGTAATTATAAAAAATACATTTCACAGATCCTTATTACAAAATTTCAACAGGGTGTGATATTAGTTTTTGTATAGTTGATTGATTCTCGTAGAATACGACATTTTGATTTTATTTATTGTAGGGAAACATACAGTGATTGTTAATACACATACAAATGACCATACAGTTAAATAAAGATGGTGGTCTAGGGGATAGAACGCTTGACTCCTAATCTAGGGGACTTGGGTTCGAGCCTGGACACGACCAGATTCCTTTTTCAAAATAATGAGTTATTTCCTGCTCATATTGAAGATTGTAAAATAAATTCTAATATCATTGATTTAAATCCTTGATGTTAGTCTTTTTAAAAAAAAAAAGACATAGAAGGTTACTCACCGCTTACCCGAAGCTGTTATCGGACGCAGCGGCGCCCTTTCGTCAGCTCCGCTCATCCACGCGGGACATTACCTGGAGAATGTACCATTACAGAAAAAAAGCAAAAGGCAAAAGGGTATCTAAGGCACATTTAATCTAGTTTAATTTCAATTCACTTCTATGTCCCAATATCACAAAACAGAGAAAAATATGGTACGTGATTTTCTGGCCTATTATAAAATTATTTTAGACAGATATGGTGAGGGCAGGACAGAGTGTGGGATGGGAGAGAAAACGTGGATTGACAAAAAAAAATCCTAAAAAAAAAAGAGAAAACACTGGTCATGGAAACAAGGGACAGGGACACAGGGAACCTAACATTTTAATATGTACCAAATAAAAATAAAATTAATCCAAGGGGAGAGAACGGGGCCCCACAAGGTGCCCCCTCTCCCCCAGCGAGGAGTCGGACACCCCCTCAAAGGGGTGGATGGACGACATTGTGATGAATCAGATTTCTGTTAACTTCCGTCCCCCCTCGAAAGGTATTTAAAAGATGTAGGGGTACCTGGGAGTCAACTCCTAAGAGAGGCCAACTTGATAGATACAGACCAAGAGTCTAAAATGATGAGAATAAGAAGAAGGAAATAGAAGAAAACAAAATAATTTAGTGACGATACTAAAATAATTCAAACAATTACTTTCGATTTTTTTTTTCACATTCTCCAATGTGAGATATACGAGTCATAAATAAGCTTAATGCTCGTATTCCGAAGTTGAATATGTCATCAGCAGACATAAGTCAAGAGGGTCTTACTTCTAGTGTTATTTCGAAAATGATCAAGCTTAAGAACATAATATTTTGCGGTAGCACTAAAAGCATGCTGCTGTACAGATGGAAGTTTTATAAGGATACCTTCGAAATTTCATAAAGGCGTAATTGAAAATCCAGGATTTCTAAATATGTATCTGTTTCGAACCCCCAAAGAGTGTCAAATGCTTTTCTCTGACCCATGGATGCAAAATATCAATTTAGAGAACTCGAGAAGTCGCAAGACGTAAATGGTTACTATAAATTCACTTTTATTTAATACATATTTTTACAGAATAAAAATATAATATACAACATGTTTCGGAGATGATCATCCTCGGGTGTACCATAAATATATAACCGCTATATATTTATACCTGAGGATGGAGGAAATCACCTCAACCGATGATGCCAACATAGGTTGACGCAACAGCTGTCGCGACAATTTCATAAGAAGAAATTGGGATACGAATAATAACAGTGTTTCAAAATTAACATTTAATAACTATTTCTTGAAGAATGATGTAAAACTCAATATTAATATTTAACGTCTGTTTCCTAGAAGTTTTATTATATTTTTGTGAATGGCGTGTTTCGCCTGTCTAAGACATTATGAAATGTCTATTTTTACATTTGATGCCTCAGACAGGCGAAGCATGACATTCACATAAAATGTAATAAAGATAACAGACGTTTTCATTTATGTAAGTAAATATTATATTGAATAATATTGAAGTGTCATAATGTTTTTGCAAAACATTGGATTATCTAAGAATTTTTACTAACAACATTTACGGTAGTACGCTAACACCAGACATTATTGATATACCCGAGGCTGTTCTGACAACTGCAGTTTAGTCGATACCACACAATATGCGCTGCGCTCCGGCTTGATGTACCTTCGCTAATGATTTATCAGCAATGCTCTGCACGCGAATACAAATCACAACATAACCGTTGTCATTAAAAAATACGCCATGATAGCGCTCAATTACGTAAATTCATTCCAAAATGTTCTACTGTTGCGATTTCATTCACTGCGCATTTTATTTCGTCAGTTTTGACGCTAATTATTATAATTGCTGAGGGCGAATCCGTGTTAACCCAACACCGCACTCAGGATACATCCCAAAAGCAGAGCTTTTGAAGTAAATAATTTTATCATAATGTAAATTGTCAAAAATACGAATCTCATCAAGTAAATTACAAAAGTATTTTTAATGGGTACTATCATACAAAATAATATTTTGTGCGAAAAACGAACACATCGATTCTCTCTGAAATTAATTCCAAATGCACACGGTGCGCATGCCCGAGAACGTTTCTGGATTATTTAAAAAAAAATCTGATTATTGTTGTATCACAGTAGTGTAGAAAACTAAAGAATAACAATTTAGTGTTTTTATTGTAAAAAAATTGGATGTGTGTAAAAAAGTATATACAATAAAAGTTAAAACTTATTACCGATTGAACAACGAATCAAGTTTTTAAAGAGTAGAAAATCTTTACTTCCGTGAATATTTGACGGGTTGAAACTAGTATTATTTATTTTTAAATGATTATGGCACTTGATTTATTTTCGAGTTTGGATTTGAGAATCTCACTGAAAAGTTTGAGAGTGCAACACAAAAACACAAAGATGATACCAAGAAATACTCTTCGAGATAGGGTGAGAAACACGGCTCTCTGCGAAATCTGCAAGGTAGAAGATGTCGTGAGATGGGGCAGACAACGCAGAAAATTCTAGAATGCGCACGTGCAGAGGATGGATCCCTCCAGAATCCCACACGTTGTGGCGCATCAGAACCGCCAAAGATATGGAGGGATAGCTGGGAGTCGACCTCCAAGAGAGGCCAGCCTGATTACAGGAACAGACCAATGGTCTAAAAGAAGAAGAATAATAAGTTAAAATTGTGTACATTGATAAAGGTTATGTTATACTAGTAAGTTATAACCGAATTATGTCAGTGTTAAGTGAAATAAAGTGTTGTAATATTATTATAAGTGTAATTATATTATATTTATTCAAATCTTACGAATTTTATTAAGTTACAATCATGGCAGCTAGTTTCGGGTGTAATGCATGAAGTATATGTGAATTAATTAGAATTAATATGGCATAACGTCTCTCAAACTCAAGGGAATGCGAGAATTAAATAGGCACACGGAGAAAATCTAACAAACCTCCTGGGCCCTTTGTCCAGACTCAACAGCATTAAGGAAAATGAATTTTTTAATTAGACAGCGTAATAAATTTTCGAGTAAACCAAGTTGTATAAACCTCTGGGATAAATCTGAAAGGGGACTATGCTGGGAAAAAAATGTTTGAGGTTTTGAGGAAATTGAAAAAAACCCTCATATTTTATATATTTGAAGAAAAAAAAAACGGGCAAAAGCAAAACATTTTTATAATATCAACAACAAGTGTTTTTTTTTCATTCAAATACGTATTTATTAAATGACGTCAATACTGTGATATTTGTTGATCCCACTTCTGTAGATATTCAGGAGTCATTGTGTTTCTTCATAAATAATATTTCTCTTTAAATTGTCTCGAAATCTCTCGAAATGCTGTTACCAAGCGATGCTTGTATCAAACAGGCGGCTCATGGTTAATGCCCTGACATTAAAAATATAAAAATGAATTATTACAGGTAACAAATTATGTAATATTATTGACAAGAACTTTTTTTTTGAAAATAAAATATTAAAATTTTAGGATGTTGTCACATTACGAGTATTACGTAAAAAAAATTATTCGCTGATAGTATTGAAATAATTTCTTAAAAAAATTAAATAATAGGGAGCATCCCTAAATTGCTATACTTTTTTCTTTTGACTAATACTCTCTTCCACATAATAATAAATACGATTTTTGAAATTAATGACCTAGATAATAAAAAAAAAACACGTTTTAAAATTTATATTTTTATTGAAAATAAGAAACATTTGTTTGATTTTTGAACCAAAGAAAATTTTTTTTAGGTAAGACATTTTCTTTATGAATTTAAACACTGTTTTTTTCTCAGTTGTTTCAGAAGAGTGAACTGATAGTTTTCCTGAATTTGTTAATCCGATGATGAAGGTGTAAAGCCTTCTAAACATGTCGAGAAAATAAACTTAAATGAGGTAAACAGAGTGTTTAATTAAAAAAAAAACGTCATTTTTATAACGCCTTAAGTTTATAGTGAAAGTAAAAAAAAATTTGTTAAAAATCTATTTAACTGTACCAATATTTAGTTAAAATTGTAAAAAGTTTTATTTTTTTGGAATACTTTTATCTTTTACAATGAACTTCTACCATGAAATTTCCAATATCAAAATTCTATGTTCGCTATACTTTGTGTTGTAGATATTTTTTATTTAACTTTTTTTAATTCCTTAAGTTTTATACGAGTATAAAAAAAGGAAACATGGAAAGTGATTTTATGAAGCGATGTTATTTTCTTTGTATAGAAAGTTTGTCATTTTTATCTAGAATTACCCAAAGGAACCTTTTACACATCGTTTAGAATAACCAAGCACCCCCAGGATGAGTTGGATAAAACATCACGGGCGCCCGTTTCGTTAGGCGAGTTTGGCTGATTGAATCCCTTGGTATATCCCGACATTTTTCCTAGAGAAAAACGGAATCTTTTCTCAAAAATGGCTTTTATCGCCTTCTCTACAGATGCTCTATAAATATAAAAGAAGCGAGATAAAGGGGAAAAGAAGAAGATAAAGGGACTAGAAATAAAGGAAAAATGTATGAAAAGAAAGCTACAAGTGATTTCATATCTACTTGCTGATTTCATTACTATAAAAAAGTAATAAAAAATCGTATGTACTCAAATATGTAATAAAAATTCTAAGTATCAAAAAGCTTGAATTTGCTTATTAAGAAAATATTTTTATTTATGAATATCTCAATATGACTTAGAGCAAGCAATAAAAGATATGGGATTATTAAATATTAAAATTACTGAAATAACAAATGTCTATTTATTTTCTTAGAGTTTTTTAGTTTGTTCCTCGAATACAGAATTTTCATAAATTTTAAAGACAGAATATATAATAAAATCCGGTGGGTGAACATATTTTTGATCCTATAAGATATAAATGAAATTCCTACATTTGAAATAAACTATGGAAAACGTAATAGATTCCAAAAAGTTAAAGTCGAAATGAAGAATATTGCAATGTATGAGTATTTCGTATTCAAAGAAATAATGTATTTGAGTTCTTCATATTCTTTTCGATATGTACTCGTATATGATTCAAAAGTTGATTTTGTAACAAAGGTATCAAGAACTATTTTATTATTTAAAACACTATTGGAAGATTTTTTAAATAAATATTTTAACTTATACGGAAATCCACCGTGTTTTACGGGCTTAAGTTTATCACATACAAAATATTTTAAAACTAACTTACCATCACCCCATTTTTCCGAAGAGGCAGGCAAAAATAATCTGCCGCACTTTTCTTTCCTGACATACATCCTTCGTTTCCTCAACATTCATACATTACATCTCACGTGGCCAAAATTCAATATTTTATTAATTTATCGTGCCTAGTTTTCCTCGGACTTCCTCAATTTTTATTTTCTTTCCCCATTATTCATTCATTATTTTCATGTGTCCAAACCATCTTAATTTTCACTCGCAACGCATTCACTTCTTATATTTTTATTCGACACTCTTGCATACACAGTTATACTCACACATTCGACTAAGAGATCTCATTGTTACTGAATTTATTCTTATTTCATCATTCTTTTGCCAGTTCCATGCTCCGCTTTCATATATAAGGGTCCTTACAAGAACACTATTGTGCCCAGTAATTTTAGCTTTTTGAATAGCTATAAATGCCGCTGAAATGAGATTACTGAGAAAAATGTACTGAAAAAGAGAACACGATAGAATTCCGCACGTTGAAATAAGGAAGAAATGTAAGGCAGATGATTGCATCCTAAATAAAATTTAAAAAAGGATCATTTAGACGGTTTGGTTGAAGAATGGTTAAAAATTGCATACATAGGGTGATCTGAAAAGAGCCAGAGGACGGCCGAAACGACGAAAAACATGGGATGACCAAATTAATGAATGAATCGAAGGCGGCCACGTTTGATGTCAAAAAAATCGACGAGCTTGCGTGTTCTTCTTCTTCTTCGCTGGCCTTACAGCCCATATCGAGCCTTAGCCTCCAGTATTCTTCGCCTCCAACTCCTCCTGTTCTCCGCTTCGACCCTCCAATCTGACTGTAACAACTTCACCCCATCTCTCCCAACTTCATCCTCCCATCGCAGCCTTGGTCGTCCAATTGGTCTTCTACCACCTGGGTGCCACTCCAGCAATCTTTTTGGGGTTCGCAATGACGGCATCCTCTGCACGTGACCGGCCCATCTCAGTATATTCAGTCTGAAGTGTATGGAGAGACTGGGAGCTTTGTAAATATAGTACAGCTCGTCATTATGCCGCACTCTCCAGCCTTCACCGTCATTCACATGTACAAGAATTCTGCGCAGCACCCTTCTCTCAAAAATATCCAGTCGCTCTGCGGATTTCGTTGTCATTGTCCACGTCTCACACCCATTAGGTCACTACTTAAAAAAAAAAAAAAATTATGTACACAACAGGTCGTTTGGACCCAATTACTGTATACAATTTTTATTTTTTAGCTATTATATTGATTCTCGTGACATGTGATAGGTAGCCAATCTATCGCCATTTCATTGCCACGTGAATTCTACACCAGACCAAAGACAGTGTGACAATCACACTACCATCGCCGGAAATCGAACCCAGGACCTTCGGCATGGAAGTCAGAGCTCGTAACCACTCTGTCACGAAGGTCGTCGAGGTCAAAGGTCGTACTGTTCGGATGATTGTTTTATACAGGATGATTTTGGTTTTCCTGCTTACGTTTCTTGATTTTAGCACTGGTAGTAGAGAGTGTTGCGTGTTACGATTTATAAATGTATTTCAGGATAGAGCATTGTGGCGGTCCATCGTTTTTTTACACCCCAGACGTGATGGTTAGTAAGTTAGTTTTAGTTATTTTAAGATGCAGATTTTTCAAAGTTCTGGAATTTATTTATCTTCTATGCACTCCACTTTTCTATTCATTATATTTATAATATAACTGATTTTTACGTCAGACTATTTGTGCCATTTAAAAGCAAAATAAGAAATTATATAATATTAAAACATAATTAACTTTTGTTACCAGGGTGCTTTTTAAGCATTTTATCCCGCCGTGGCGTTGGCGCCAAAAGGAAAAAGACCGAATAAAAGATGGAAACAAAACATGCCTTATACTGGCATAATCTGAACGTTTTCAGTGTGAAAGGTGAACACGCACACCGCAATACCTCCACACCGTGCTGACTTATACCTCCCGCTAGTGTTGGGCGCTATGGAAAAGCTTTTATAATATTTTGTGGAGGTTTTTATATTTTTATTTTTATTTTTTTTTTATTTTTTATTATCGAGGGTAACAAACAGCAATTACAGTATATGAGTATAAACACATAGAGACAACAAAACAAGGCCAATTACATGCTACCACAAATATTATATAACAACTGACATAAGGTTAAATATATAAGAGTAATAAAGTAACACTTTTATAAGATAAAGAGAAAACTATTAGTAATAATGAATTAAAAATAAAATACAATTTTAAAATGTAAAAGAAAAAAGAAAAAGACAAGAAAAGAAAAAAAATAAATAGAGTAACTAATTTCATTCGCCCCGAAGGGTTGCTCCAACCATTTTTTTAAAATCACTTTCATTAAGATGGAACACATCGATGTTACTAAAGCACTTATTGTACGTGTTGCACGTCCGGTACACCGCCGCACTCTGAGCGTAGTTAGTCCGATAAGCAGGAAGGTGGAATATTTGGTTCGCAGTGTGTCTTGTGCGAAGCATAGGGGTATTCAGTAATAATTTACTAAGAAGTTCGGAGTTGTCTATTTTGAAGTGAATGATTTTGTGAAGCAACATCATATCATTAATTGTTCGCCTATTTTCGAGAGAGTCCAAGGAATAAAATTTAAGGGCAGAATTATAATTCGCAAATGACCTGCACATTTTGAAATTAATGTGTTTAATGAAAATTTTTTGGACTCTTTCGATGCGTTGAATATGCGCTGCATAGTAAGGAGACCAAACGGGAGATACGTATTCGAGTAGTGAGCGAACCATGGTTGTATAAAGAACTTTGAGGGCTGTGATGTTCTGAAAGGGTTTGCATGTACGCAATATGAATCCTAATGTCCTGTAGGATTTGTCTAAAATGCCATCAATGTGACTTACGAAAGTGAGTTTCGAGTCCATTGTGACTCCGAGATCTCGCACGCGATCTGAGTTAGATAATCTTGTGTTATTAATAAAATAGTCATGATTGTGCGGGTTGATTTTACGAGAAAACGAAACTTTGAGACATTTGTCAGCATTGAGGGTCAGTTTATTTATCTTACAATAATCAGAGAGTCTGTCGAGGTCAGACTGAAGTTTATGGCAATCGGATATGTCAGAAATATTCAGAAAGACCTTCATGTCATCAGCAAAAAGGAGGTGTTTGGAGTAGAGGAAACAGTTGCCAATATCATGAATATAAAGAATAAAGAAGAGGGGTCCCAGATGGGAGCCTTGAGGAACTCCGGATGGAATTCCCACGAAGTCTGACTTGAAGCCACCAATCACCACAGCCTGTCTTCGATTTTTGATATATGAATTTATCCATCTTAGAAGGTCACCGTGGATTCCAAGTCTGCCAAGTTTATCTAGGAGTACGCTGTGGTTTACCTTATCAAAAGCTTTGGCGTAGTCAGTGTATATGGCATCAGTTTGGAGTCCGCGGTGCATGTTCGAAATAATATAGTCAGTGAACGGTATCAGATTGGATAAAACAGATTTGTTACGGAGGAAACCATGTTGTTGATCACTCAGAACACATTTAAGAGAGGGATATAATTGGTCATATACAATACGCTCGAAAATCTTACTAATGGCAGATAAAATGGAGATTGGACGATAGTTCTTGATGAAGCTTTTGGGTCCTGATTTGTGAACTGGAATAATAAAGGCTTCTTTCCATTTATCTGGAAAGCAACCTTCAGATAGAGAACGGGTAAAAAGGATAGAAAGAGGTTCAGCGAGGGTTTTTGCACAGTTAAATAAGTATAATGGCGGTATTCCATCACTTCCAGCACCTTTGTTGGTGTCGATAACTGATAAATATCTGGCGAGTGTGTTCCTATCTGTAAGACAGCTTCCGATGTTAGTGGTGTTTGAGGGCTCGTAGGAGTTTATAGTACTGGGGGTAGTGTCACAATCAAAGACAGAATGAAAATAAGTGGAGAACGCATGGCTGATATTTCTGCCACCACTTATTGATTTATTATCATCAATAGACATTATCTTTGGAAGGGAGTTATTCTTGTACTTGCTCTTGACGAATCGCCAAAAGGAGTTTGGATTATTAGTAATATTCATTTCGGTAGAGTGAATATACTCAGAAAAACATTTCCTGGCCATACGCTTTTGGCGAGTTCTCAGCAAAGAAAAGGTGTGATAATCAAGGGAATTTTTATATTTGGTAAACCGCTTGTGATATTTGATCTTTTCTTTGGTAAGTTTTATGAGGGAACTATTGTACCAAACTGGAAAATTGGAGTTACTCTTAAAATGTCGGAGGGGTATAAATTGCTCAATGGAGTTATTCAACACGATATAAAAGGCATCTACCGCAGCGTTGAGGGGATATGTGGATAGAATATTTGACCAATTAACCTCAGATAAAAAAATATTAATTGATTCATAGTCTCCATGCTTAAAAAGATGAACGGCTCGTTGGGGTTCACGTAGTAGCTGAGAAGGTTCAAATGATAGAGTTAATTCAATAGCTGGGTGATGGGAATCCTCGGGTACAAGTGGAAAAGCAGATCGAGACACTCCGGAGACAAAATGGGAAGTACTAAGTATAAGATCCAAGGTACGATTAAGTGAGTTTTTAATTGAATTATACTGGTGAAGACCGAGAAGAGACATATAGTCCACAAGTAAAGTAGAGCAGGTAGAGGAAAAATTGGAAGGAAGCAATGATTGGTCGGTTGTGTTACAAGACCAGTCAATGTCTGACATATTAAGGTCACCTAGAATAAGAAAGTCGTCTTCAGGCCGGTCAGTAACTAGCCTGGAGAGTAAATTTAGGAAGCTGTCAACACAATTAGCATAGTTAGATCCCTTGGGTATGTACACACAAGCGATGTTTAGATTATTTCTAGGGAGGCCGCTCGCACCACGTGTTAGTGATATCCAAATGGATTCGGCGTCACAAGTCCACTCTGGTCGAGCAACGGGATTAAGGTGGGACAAGCATGCTAGCAGTACACCCCCACCACGCGAGCCGCGATCACATCGCCAAACACTGTACCTGGAGTCGAGGAGTTCACCAGAAGCGATGTCAGGACCAAGCCATGTTTCAGATATAGCCAAAATGGAATAGTCGCCAATTGAGGAATTGTGAGAAAAGACATCAGTTTTAGTACGCAAACCCCTGGTATTCTGCAGGTAAATATTAAGGGCCTCGCCTAGTTCGAAGTTTGAAAATGAAATTGAATAAAGTATGCATTGAATGTAATAAAGACACAAGTACACTGCGGAAAGGTGATGCTGTTACAGGAACCACCGCACAGAGACGACGAATGCCGGACATGTATGGAGCAAAAGAGGTGCTATAAAAAGATATAAGTAGTAATATAAATATTAATTGGAATGAGCAAAAACAAATCAAGATAAAACTGTTAAAATTAAAATTAAATGATGCTTCTCTCGAGGGACTGGATACTCTTGATTGCAATCGCCGGGGAACCGTCGCTCTTTCGAACAAATACTGTGCCGCCCCTCGTCCAGGTATAGCGAAATCCCTTTTCCTTACATCTCAAACGTGCAGCATGGAATATTTGCTTGTTAAGGATAGAGAGGTGCTCGTTGACGAAGAGAGGCACAGGAGAGCCAGAAATCCCCAAATCGCCAGTGGATAGACCACGCTTCCTTCTAATAGCAGCAATCAGGGAATCCTTCACCATCCTGTTGTGAAACTGGACTATTATCGGCCTTGGTCGACCAGACACCGGAGACTTCAGGGCGACTCTTGTGACATGGCCAATGTCCCGTACCTCGAGGCTGACCTCCAGTTGTTTAGCTATTTTGATGACCATGTCAACAAGGCACTCGTTGTTGCGCTCTGGAAGTCCGGTTATTTCGACGTTACAAATACGCGCCCGCTGATCCGCATCATTAGCCCTCCGCTCCAGCTCCTCCACTCTGCAGCTCAATTGTGACACGGAACTCTCAACTCCATCAACCTTCTTTAGCCTGTCGTCAAAGGTTGATAATCTCTTCTCAAAGTCTTCCATCCGACCATCGACGTACGAGAGAGATTTGGTGAAAGAACTCATTTCGTCTTTTATGGCCTGAATGTCAGACCTTATCGAAGAAATGCTGCGGAGTTCACTTCTAATGGCTTTAAGTTCCGCCATGATTCCTGCATTTGCTGAGGAAATGCAAGATTTGGAAAATGCAGACTGTGGAGTGTTATCCTGTGTTTTCTTTGGTGGCGCCATTTATGAAATTATATTCAGTGTAGGGGTAACTTTATTAATTCTATAAGGTAGGTACTCTATAGAATTCTATATTTATAAATAGTTGAGTTGTCTATGGACTACTGAGAATAGACAAAACGAAACAAAACAATGGTGGGTAGATATAAATTTTGACACTTGTTTTTAAATCACTTTAAATAGAAATATACTTATAGATATACACGAATTAATACATTACACTTCAAAAACATATCAAAAACAACCGCCCCACCAAAATTGATTCCAAAAATAGCCGATCGATCACGTAAACACCAAAAACAAAGCGGAGCGATTACACTTAGCAACTGTCAGAGTGATACACCACAGAATATGAGGGGGTTCTGAGAATAGAAGGTGTTCATATAAGATTAACAGTTTGACGGTCGCATTGTTTATCAAACATTATTTTTATTATACTGATTCAATCGGTTAGAATATTGTTAACAAAACATTAACTAATTAATCCATTGTTTTGGCCGAAACACTATTATACCTTAATATTTTAAACGGTTAAATTAAATGACTTTGTTTTGTGTATCACAATTGTATTTTATTTTACGCGACAGCTGTTCATCAACCTATTTTGACATCATCAGGTGTAACACCTTATTTTTTATTTATTTAATTTAACAGTTTACAATATTAACTAACAAGCAACATTTTTAGTTTGTTTTGTAACCGTGACGAAGCAAAGGTGGAAGCAAAAACCGGTTGGTTTTGACAAAGATAAGGTAGTGTAGAAATCAGTAAAAGTTAAAAGAAATATTTAAAGACTGTAACTAGATTTAACACCACTTTATTTTTGTTATAACTAACCGGTTTCTCCCCCGTCCGAATTTCAGGGTTACGAAAACTTAAAATGATTTACTTTCGTATGAAGCACTTGAGTGCAGAATAAATGCGGTAGAGATGAGATCCCTTAGACGTATGTGTGGTAGAACGATGTACGACAGAATCTCAAATATTGATATAAGAAAGGTATGTCGAGAGGAAGAAGATATTTTGAACAAAATTATGAAAGGATCGCTGCGTTGGTTCGGACACATGGAGCGCATGGATGGATAAAAAATGGTTAAGAAAGTATACGTTAACGATATAAATGGAATACGGAGTGGAGTTAGAGGAAAACATGAAACAAATGAATTAATCAAAATTTGATGGTTTGTCATCTAAGAAATCGGAAGAATCGACGTATGACTCGTTGTATGAATGTGGAGGAAGCTAGAGAGGTGTGTCAAAATAGAGTAACGTGGCGGTCCATTATTTTTTAGTTTGCTAGGTTTAACACCACTTTATTTTTGTTAAAATCAATCGATTTCGCCCCCGTCGGAGGTTCGTAAGAATTACACAATAATCTGGTTACAGCGATGAATAATAATTAATCAGGTTATTTTGTAACCCTGACGAAGCTCCAGCGGGAGCGAAACCGATTGGTTTAAGCACAAATAAAATGATGTAAAAAATATTATAGTATTAGTGTTTTAATATTACGAAATACGATATACGAAATACAATAATATGACAGTAAAAACTAGTAAAAGTGTTTTAATATTATTTTCAATAGTTCCGTTCATATGAAAGTAAAAAATGAATTATTTTAATCGGAAAATCGAAAAGGTTGTATACCCTTCTCTAGGCCGCCTTTACACCATGGAAGTAGGCCCCCTGACTCACACATGTAGTTTGGCACGCAACAGATTTTCACGCAAACGATTGAATATTGAACTAACAAACACGTCCGTGTTATGTAACCCACACACTTACACCACTCTAAATTGTTTTGTAAAACTAAACCTATAACGAGGGTATTATTTCGTTAAAAATAACGCACGAATCGGCTTTTTGGTTCGCTTATTAACAGGTTGGTGTTGGCTACATTGCGTATGGAAATTTCTTTAGCATTTAACGAAGTTAAACAAGCCATTTGAAAAAAAAAATTGTATTTGTAACATTTCACTTGGTATCTATTTTAAAAATATCAACTGCATTGATTGGGCAACATTAAAAATGGCTTAAGTTACAAGTTACGTTGTTTTATTAATTGTTTCTTGTGGAATGATGTAAAAATCCATATTCACTAGTTAACACGAACGAAAACATCCGTCTTCTATGCGTTTTTATTATATATTTAATGGAACAGAAAGTTTTGCCCTTAACTAACTGGAACAACTAGAAATCAATAAACATATTACAAACCCTAAGTTTACACTAATTAACGAACAAACTAACATATACTCGTACTCATCTTCACTCCTTAATATAGTAGATACCATATTCTGTAACATTAACTCGGGTATATAAACGATCGCGCACTTGATTCTCGTCACATTTGATAATGCCTTATAAGGGCGAAACATGTAATTCCATCTTTAATATAATACAAACTCCTAGAAGACAGACGATTTCTTTGACGAAACTTGCAAAGAATAATATAATATTGATTTTCTGAAAAACTTTAGTTATATAAATATTAAATAAAATGTTTTTAAATACTTCCACTTTTGTATTTATTTCTACAGGGACGGTTTTGGCATCGACAGACTGGTGACACTTTTGCAAACTGAGTCCTTTATATATTTATATACATATCAGGGGTAGTAAACATGATCCTGTACAAAAATATTCTTTAAATAATTATGTTAAATTTACTGAATTTAAAAATAGGTATTAAAGTTATTTCAGAGGATTCGTATTCAGTACAATGAAATTAAAATTTTATTACAGCTGACATATTTATACATAACGTTTGAAAAATGTATACTTTTGTTTTTAATATGAATGAATTTAACAAAAAAAATGTCTGCAGAATACAGGAATATTTTTTATTTATTTATAATATTGTATAATGGGTTATAACAAAGGTGAGTAAGCAAACTATAATTGGTCATTAAGGATTATTAATATAATAATGATCTCTATGTATATAAAGGACTCGGTTTGCAATAGTGTCATCAGTTTGTCGATGCTAGCGAACCTTGCAAAACCGATCGCTGTCGAAATTAAAATAAAAGTGGAAATTATAAAAAAAATATCGTTTTATTTACAAACTGTAAAAACTACTTCTTTTCGCTTTTTTGTGTTTTTTTCTCTCTATAACATTCATTCTACATTAATACATACTACTCCTGGAAAATCCATATTTTCTAAAACATTTATTTAGATTATTAATTTAAGACGAATATTTCAATGACTATGTATGTCACGAAGAACGGTTTTCGTTATTGGCCATTAGTCTCCCCGAAAAGGTTTTTGCTCACCCGCACAATTCAGCCCCAACTTGCCAAATGCCGATGTAACTTAAAGCTGAAATCTATCGCTTTCTTGGAAACTTTGAACCAACATAGACATTGTGATTTAGACTTGTAGAGTGGAGCCGAAGTGAATCTTACAGATTTGGAATTCGTCCAGGACAGCTGACCTTGAGTGGCAATGATCTTCAATGCTATTTGGCATCTTTATTGTGTTGCATTTGTTGCATCCACGTAAATGCATTTCGTATGTTTTTAAATGAAATTAGAGTGTATGAGTACTTAACATTGATGAATACGTCTGTTTTCTAGAAGTTTTAATATATTTATATTTATATAATGTAATATGTTTTGCCTTGCTAAATCATTCAAATATAAAATATTTAAACACGAAACATTGTTATTACGTAATGTTTCTTTTTTATACACTTTGTATACAACACTCATATTTATTATAAAAATAAAATAAAAATAAAATATCAAACATGTTTCGGACTAAGCCCTTCATCAGTGATATTATATAAATATTATAAAATTGTTTACAATTATGGTCAGTTTTGACAGATGTTATAATGTTGTATAACATATACTCGTGTATACGTGAATATCTGTCAAAACTGACCATATTTGTAAAGAACTATATAATATTTATAAAATATCACTGATGAAGGTCTGGTTAGTCCGAAACATGTTTGAAATTGTATTTTTTTAATAAATGTGAGTGTTGTGTACAAAGTATATAAAAAGAAACATTAAACATCTAATAATTCTGATTTTGAAAATTTGGTTTGGTTCATGTGGTGCGGTGCTCCTGTAAATTTGGAGATATTTCGTTTATAAGTGAATTGTTTTGGTCAATTTAACTGTTGCCGCTCTTTATAATAGTTAATTGTGACACGTAATACGTTTGTACTGTTTTGCTGTTAAAATTATATTAGTTTTATCGTTTTTATATTCGTTTTGACAGGTGTAAAAATAAATTTTTCATTTGTTCCAATGACAATTTGAATAATTTCTTCAATATTATTTTAAAGTTCTTGCTGGTTAAGTGCCTAATTACAGCTTATTAAAAATACGGTGGATACGTATACCATAAATGAAATAAACACAAAAGTCCGGATCGTCCATGTCAACATGTGCAACATCGAAAAAAACATTATGTGTTATTACATTATGTGCTAAATTAAAAAAAAAAACGGTGGATTCGTGGAACATAAATTAAATGTCCGAACCAACGCAGCGATTCTTTCCTAATTTTGTTCATAATACATTTTCCGCTCTACATACCTTTCTTATATCAGCATTTGAGATTTTGAGTGATTTATAATTTTAATAATTTTATTCTAAATTTAAACATTGTATAATGTTGAACTGTCATAATGTTTCAGCGAAAGTAAAGTATTATCTATCACAACAACGTTTAAAAATTAAAATATTTAATAATGTTTGATTAATTCCCAAAGTAGATTACTATGGAATTCCACAGTGTTAATGCCTTAACTTTCAATAATAATGTTGAAGTATGACAGTGTTTCAGCCAAACCAATGGAGTACCTAAACATTTTGTTCAAAATATTTTTAGGCTTGCAGGTGTTATTGTGGCCCATGATTAAATACGAGGGCTTCGAAACGTGAAGAGGTCACGTGTCCGCGTTTTTCTATCGACTGTCGGCTAAATTACTTCCCGCACACAATGTAGAGTGCACAGCTTCCATTGTGGCGCTGAAATGGACTGTAAAGATAAAGCGCGAATAGTGGCGGCGTCGGCTGTAGCTATCTGGAAATCACTCACC